>VWZW01002517.1:0-37094 GCA_013397115.1 Edolisoma coerulescens | reverse complement strand
CATTGCCATAGCACAGAATATTCTTCAGCAGGCAAGGTTAAGTGTCGAAAGACAGCCTGACCTTGCCACAAGTTCATCTGAAGTCGTAAGGCTGAATGAGGAAGTTGGGCATAAGTACGTAAGTTTTTACTTGCATGAATCCTTACACAGTTACACCCCGGCAATGATTTCTCTTAGATCAGTCACACAGCCCTTACTGACAGCAGAGACTGATCATCATAAATTTTATGCTCCCATACTGGTGGCACCCACAGTTTAGAAACAATGGTCCCATCAATCCTCCAGATCCACTACTGGCTACCAAATACAGTACTTTCTGACAATTTTTATTGAAATTAATTTTAATAGGATTTCATTGACCAGCTGCAAATATTTACTACAGCCTTTCAGACTACTGTGATTTTCAGAAGTCAGACATTATGTTATTTTATTTATCACTGAAAATTTCACATGCTCTAAAAGAGTATATATGGTACCCATCCACCACTAAGAGGTAAAGAACTCTGTGCTTTCCAGTTTTCTAAACTAGGTTCTGGAGTATTTTCTTACAGTTTTGGTAACAAATTTTTGCAGAAGCTACAGTGATGTTTTGTCTTTCTCTAATACTTAGATTATAATGTTTCCCACCCCCCTTCCTAAGAGGAAATTCACCAAAAGGTTGCAGGATTTTAATTTTTTTTTTTTTTATCTGGCAAGAAGATGCTGCTCTAAGACTGTGCCACACACAAACTGGATGAGCAGCCAACTGCTGAGTGGGAGGCTCATTAGAAAGGGCCATTTGCTTGCCATATGTCTCTTTCTTCTAGACAGACTAATTCTAATCATTAGAATTTTAACCAGAAATGCAGATTAGCAAAACAACTTATTGTTAAAATGGCACCAGAAATTTTCATAAGCAGAGTACTGAGAGCCACTCAGTGCTCAGAGCAAGTTACCAGTTTGACAGGGGTGCCCCGATCCCAAAGCGGGCTTGGCAGAACGCCTCATCCTCGCCAGGCTGGTGTTTCCTGACCTCCCAGTGGGGAGCCCTTGTCCCTCCATCTCCTCCTCCTCCTGCCATCTACCGCCACCCACGCTGCTGCTGCTATTGTCCCCTACTTCCCGCCGCCACCAGCACTTCCCCCTCTCTCCTCTCCCTCCCTGCTACTGCCCTAACACTCCCACAGCCAGCAGGATGACTACAGGAGTATAAGCTGACAAGATCAGCCAAGCCTGTCTGCCATTAAGAAGTCTGTGCACTTTGCTCCCAGCTTAGGAAGGCAGCACAAGCACATCTGCTCCCAGCCAGCTACCTAGAACAGCTCCTGCAGACCTCTGGAGCCACTAGATCCATCAGATCCTTTGGCACCTCTGTGTGTCTCTAACAGTACGTGTACTGACACACCAGCAGACAAACACAGGTAACCCACAGACTTCCTCAAGTGGGACAGCGGTCAGTCAGCAGCAATCAAACTGAAAAAAGAAGGAGAACAACCAACCAACCCCAACCCTTAGGATTTTGAGTCCATCTCAGCCTTTTTTTAGACTCAGATAAAGCAGTTTTTCAGAGAGGAACATATGCATACTAGATCTTATTATAAATGTCAGTCTCTCTTCTATTTACATACTGTTTTAAGACACTACCAATCTGAACTCAAATCCAGGTTTTCTGTTGATTTTATCTAGAAAGTTTGTCTAAATTCACGTGTTACGTTTCTATAGCAACTCTCCTCTTGGAAGGTTCAACAGCACTGCACAGAAAAAAATCTCATACCATGAACAGTTACAAGTACTGACCATTTCCCCCATCCAACATCCCACAGTGTCTAGTGAAGCCTACAGCTGATTTTATATCATACAGCAACTTCATTCCTACTCAGAGTATTTCTCATCCCACACCCCAGGATATGCTGTAGCTCTTCTCCTATACTGACTCTGAGGGACATATCCTTCCCAGCAGTTGGTTCTGGGTTTCTAAGCCACACTTTTAAGAATCTCTCAACTCAGATCCACGAATCTAATGCAGCACTACTTTTTTTCTTCTATTTTTGGCAATGCCATTTGTGTAGCAAATTCTCCCACATACTTTGAACCCTAGTACTTAATTTAGTGGAGACATAGTAGCTAAAGAACTGGATTTTTCAAGTCACCCTGCCCATCCATCTCACTCCTGTTTCACTTTCCCCATCAATCTCCACAGTGATCCCTCTTGGTCTACACAGACTTTGCTTTTTGAGTCCGGAAATGCAGAGGCCAATGCAGCATTTTATCAGAGACAGCTTTCCCCAATCAGTACTTTTTGCTGAACACTTTCTCCTCCACAGACACACACCTCACACCTGCCTATGTTCAAAAGGTTACTAATCGTTAAAAAAATTAAATAAAATATACAAACCAATTATTCTGGCATAATACAACAAATGCACTTCCCATCCTTTTGATGAAGACCTTCAGGTGTGATCTTGCATCCTACTCACACATCCCTCTTCCTTTTTGAGCATGTGTGCAGCCATCATAACAAAAATGGGACCTTTCACACGATGAGCTGGTCCACATGAAGCAACAGAAGGATCAGGTGAGCACCATGAAACAAGGCAACAATGAATAGATGCAGCCGGCTTGAATTATTTCAGCCACTCAAATGCAGCCAGCCAGCCTTGGCTGGCTATTCTCAGTCCACTGCAATACAGAATTCATGTGAGATGAACCAGAAAGGTTGAACCGGTGACAAATATTTAAAGAGCGTGATGTGAAGGTGCCTCCCCTGAAAAACATAACCTTCTTAACATGTTGATTTCAAAGGCCTTTCTTACTCTACATAGGCTATCAACCATCCAGGATGACAGTAGCATCTGTCAGTGTTGTAGATTTTGTGACAGGTGGCTCAGCAGCCCGGCGTTCTTAGTTTGAGGACATTTATGAAAGCCCTCTTACAATGGATTTCCTTCTTTGCCCCTGCTCCACTCGCCTTTTGGGTCAGACTGCACATTTGGGTTCAACAGAAGACTTGAGTCTCACCTCCAGTAAGGGGAATGAATGGAAGACAGAGCTTCATGTCTGTACGTAAAGCTGCGAGAAGATAAGTACAGGCTTTCAGTTTCTCTCTGTTGCACAGGTCCTTCAGAGCAAGAAGTTAAATAGCCATGTTCCTCCTATCCAGGTAATAATGGTCACCTTTGCTATTAGTGCTAATAGCTTCCCCCTCTGCCACTGAAACAAGTTCATCTCTGCCAAGTGAGAACAGGAAAATCTCTGCACAACAGCCCGCGACAGAGGAAAAAGCCAGTTTTTCCACTTCTTTAACTTTCAAAGCTCACAGAAGTGCCTTTCCCTGACACAGCAGAATCACTGCCTTGGATCACAGGCTAAATTAAACACACAAATTACATTCTCCATATAAACAGTTATACATGACTTAAATAGCACGGTTTTATTTTCCTATTGGCACCAATTGGTACAGTAGTTCAGTCAAAGCTTAGGACATCAATGATGTCAGTTGCTTTAATTGGCAGCACTGACGTGACCAGCTCCCGTTCCCAGACATGAAGTGTGCTGGTTTCCATAGGGAGGATGCTGACCGAAGAATTCCTACCACACTTCCTATCAGTTGTTTTGAGCAGCAAATACTGCCTCCAGCAGAAAAAAAAAAAAAATTAAAAAAAAAAATCAATCATCTGTTTGGGCATCCAAAAATTCACAGGATGATGCGTCATCCTGTGAGACAGATTTCTCTGCAGCTCCCTCCCTAAACACACATGACCTATCAAAACTCCTGCTCTACATTCCTGCCAGCTGGGTTCTGTATTTACAGAAGGAAAAGACATCAATAATTTTTGCCTTGCTTGTTTGCCATATTAGCTCAGTTGTAACAGTTCCCCCTCCAGCCCCCAGAAGGAAAAGGGACAGTCTGTCTGAAAGAGATTTCATAGACTAATTATAGAAAACTCATGGCAATTTCTTCCCTCACAAATTCCCATGCAGATTTAGTCCATGCAACAAGTCATAACGTCTGTAAAGGAAAAAGCGGGGATGAACTTGAAACAAAGTAAAGCCAAAAGCAGAAGAATTGACCAAATGAAAAGAAGTGTGCGGTAGCCCATAACCAAATTCCCCAAGCATTAAGGACTGTACTGCTTGGCAAGAGTCTTCATCTGCTACTAGCGTGAGCTATGATGCAGGTGGGAGTCATGGGATAGCTGCACTGGTGACTGCCTCGTTCCTAGCAGTAACATGTGCTTGCTTTCTGCTGCACCTGGTACTCTGTATGAAAATTCATGCAGCGTTACGCAAGAGATTAACAAAAGGCATCATCGCCCATATGAACCACCAACTCAAAATATACCATTTTTCAGAATTTAATAAAAATTCTTCCCCCAAGTTTGCACAGAAGGGAAAGCATATTTTTTTAAACTGATTAAACATAGCCTTTACAACTCCCTTCTCTTTATTCTTTTCTCCCATCACGGGATAACTTCGAGGCCAGATGGGTGGTATTAAAACTGTAAAATTCCTACTTTAGGAATACTGGTGTGAAGCTCCAGATTGCAGTTACAGACTACAGGCTGAGACCCACTTTGAGCTTCTTAACTGTCCTTGAAGACTTTTAACTGTATGGTTTTCTACAGGCCTGTCAGGGTAGGCAAGGGGTGAAGCAGCTTCTCACTTTACTCATGCCTTGCTCAGTGCCTACAAACAGGCACTGTTTCCCTGCCCCAGCCTTGCTGGCAGCAGCTCACCAGCTGGGTAGGCTGCAGTGTTCATGCAACTCCTCCCTTTTGAATTCTGAAGTTAGACCTCATGAAAGGGGAGAACAGCTGTCCCTTGGGAGCTCAGGAGCCACATTTCCAATTTCCTTGTAGCTAGTGCTTAGGGTAGCTTCAAATCATTAGAAAAGTGGGATCAGACCGGAGCCTCGAGTGCAGCCCTGAATAAACCTCAGATTCCCAGAAGGGTTCACCCTTTTTCTCTCAGCTTCCCAGTGGTTAAGTTAGGCAGCTTTTAAGACCCTCCCCCAAGCACTTAAGTCTTTCCAGCACCATGCAAATGAGCCCAGCTCTCCACTGTGCCAGCCAAGAGCTAAGGCAAAGTAATTCAAGCAATGCCAAGCAAATCCTGTGTGATTCAGGCCATCTCCCAGTCTTCTGGGAACCAGTTTCCTGGCTGCTATTCTACCCTTCCCTCAATTGCAATCTTTCAAAAAGTCATCCTCCTCCCCAGTCAATTTCTTTTGTGCGAGCCTCTAGAACTTTTTCCTAATTGATGCAACTCCAATGGGCTTCTTTGCTGCCCATGGACATCTGAAACAAGCAAACAAAATGAAACAAATAAACCAACCACCACCTTACAGTGAAAGCTTGTAAGGTCACAGCTGAATTTCAGCGAGTTTCAAGTTTGCAGACTTTGAGTAACAGCCAAGAGCTGTGGAAGTCTGAGAGGAAAATGTGATACTCCGAGTCATCAGTTGTAAAAGCTGCAAGTTTTCCCTCTCTCTTCCTACTTCCTTTCTCACAAATAAAACAAATTCAATGCTGAGGCAAATCTTAGGGTTTTTCTTTTTAAAACAAGGGTAAGATTGTACTTTTGCTGAAGTCAAGGTAGAGGAGAGCAAGAGAGGAAGACAGCTGTATCTAAAAGGATCCACCTCTTCCCACCTAGTAGCTCACTGTAATAGGATTGAAAAATATCATTGTCATCACTTTTGGTTCCTTTAAGGCACCAACCAAATCCCATGAAACCAAGCATATTTTACAGTAGAACTGGTGTCTACAAACCACAGACTCTTACTCCAGGTTAGAAAGCAAGAAAGAAAATGCAAGTATTTTCTCTCCAGGAACTTCTGGGACATAATCAGACTTTTCCTCCCTTACTTGGAATATTATTGCCCTGTGAACTAATCCTACTTTTCTCATTCCATCAAAGAGCAACAGTCTTTGAGGGCTGCAGACTCTTAGAGCAGTTCCAGTTCTGCTGTCTGGACCATCTGAAATATCTGAAAGGTAAATTGGAACTAAAGGAGTGTTGAATTTGGTATCATTAGAAAGATGGATACAAACTTTGATATATTCTCCCACCAAACTGAACATCAAGCAAATTCTACAAGTTCTGTAGGGGATACCAGAAATCTCTCATAGACATAAGGCTGTGTATACTCAAAGAAAGAAAGAGTTTCACAGTCTGCTGATTTTAACTTACAAAGATGGTAACTTTAGGGAAACTAGATACTGCAAAAGGTCTGGCTGGGTCTAGAGAGATGAAGTCATAAGTGAAAGATCCTCAGCAGTGCAACCTGATGAAGAATCGCATAATGTCATTTCACTCAACACTAAATTTGAATCATCTCTCCACACTGAAAAAGTATTGCTGATCCATAGCTTCCATTTTGGGAAGCTGTCAGCACACGACTCTAGAAGAAAGGGGGAGGAAAAAAAAAAAGAAAAGGGAAGACAGGGAAGACATATGTATACTTTCCTTAACAGTTATAAAACAAAATGTGAAGTAGACGAGATTCCCCACCACAGGTGATCTGACAAAACGGGAATATTTCATTAGAATTAGGTAAAAAGCTGCTGCTTCACCAGACTGGCTAATAGGAGGAGATGAAAGAACAGGAAGAACAAGTGCACCTAGAGATGCAAAAGAAATAAGCAATTTTTGCCAGCAATCTCATTGACTGCATTTTGATTCTGCAATTTGATATTGCACTGTAGATCAATGGAGAAGTGTTTGCCAAAATTTAAATGGGCACAGAAAGTGAAATAACAGACAGGACCATGGGAAAGTCTGACAACTTGTTGAAGGTAATCCTCTGAGGAAAAAAAAAAAGAGGAATATGGATATTTGCTTGTATATAAGAAGAGTTCGTCCAGTTTTTCAAGGTTTGAGAAGTCAGGAATATGAAGAATTTCCAGACTACAAAGCTGTGATTCCCTAGAATAAAAAACCCTAAGTCTTTGTGGGGAAAATGAGGTAGCAACAAACTAAAATCAAGCCAGTAAATATATTTTAAAGCATACACATTTCCAGAAAAGCATGTAATGATGCTATATGGGCAATTAAAAGTGTTACGGACATTAGTGATCACAGAGTCGAGGAGGCACAAACTGTTTAATAAAATGAATGCCCTCTCTCTCTCTCTGCAATTTCAGGCACTATTTTACAATCAGACTTTTAAATGAATACCAAATACACTTTGTTCTACATGTTTAAGGGGAGAGAAAGGCTGCAGTACTCAAGAAACTTCACACAGTCAAGTGTTCAGAACTACAGAAGTCGTATTTCTCTTTTACAAGCATGAAGGCTATATGCTGGTGGCAATGCTTTCTTTTATTAGAAGTACTTGTGAAGGAAAGTTTTCAAACCTCCAATTGCTTTTCATATGCACAACCCTTTTCTAGAAAAAAAAGAAAAAACCAAAACAAAACTTGAGTACCAGGGGGGTTAAATGTGTGGGTAGGTTGTCTTCTTGATTTTCTTCTGAGGATATCCATTCATTAATCATTTACCAGCCCACGGACACATGGCAGCCTGCCTCTCTCAGGAGCACTGCATTCGGGCCCTCTCTCTAGAAAGCGATATTCAGCTGCAGAGCACAAAAGCCTCAGGAGAACTGTGTGATAGCTCGGTGCCAGGCTAAGTTCAAAGCAAAACACAAATTAGAGTGCAAAACATTTCGTATCAGGGAGTGGTGTGCCTGTTGGCTGGAAAGGACTCACCTAAGTTCTCTACTCCAGAGGAGTGTCCCTCCCTGCCTTAGATCTCTCCCACCTCTTTGAACTTAAAATTACCCCATCGGAGCTGTGCTGCTCAACTCAGAAGAACAGCCATAGCTTTCCCTGGCACCACCCGCTCTTCCCAGAGAGGCAGAGCAGCGGACAAAGCACTCTTTGTCCAGCACCACCTTCCTTGATCAGCAGACAGCATTAAATTGCATCTGAGGGAGTGGAGTCTGAATGGAACTTAAGCAGGCTCCCCCTCTGTCCCCAAAGTAACACAGGCTGGCAGCAGATACCATAATGCTGACAAGCAAAGGATGTGTGCTAGTCTAATGTCTGCTCTTCTCCCTAGGGCCAGGAAGAGAGCTCTACAGCAAACTTACAGAAGACCCAACATACTGTAAACATCTTAGAGTGCGCAGCATCACCAAAGGAAAAATCGGAGCTCTTCCAGACCTTGGATGCATCAGGTTCAGGGTGGCTAATGAGAAACAGCAGCTGCTGTCGCTGTCATCATCTCAAGACAACTGGGAGACGCCTAGCTCACACCATGCTCTCCTCCCTCAGTGTCCAAGGGATGGCTATCCAGAGTGGGTAGCAATAGCTATACAGGGATGGCCAAACTGTGCCTTGGAGGCAGCCGTGCCTTTGGACCTGAGAGAAACTTCTGCAGCTGCATGTTGCCAAATCTCAGGGAGCTCTCCTGCTCTCCTGCTGCCAAGGCAAGTTCACTCCTGAGAAGACCTGCAGGGAGCGTCTTCCTCCGTGTTAGGAGGACACGGGGAGGGACAGGCTCATCAGGCACCGCTCCGTGATTAACAAATCAAACCAGTAGGAACAGGTTTCAGTAGGGAGGTTGTTGTACACCAGTTCCAACACCAGAGAAGGGCCTTCTGACTCATTCCCATCCAACACCCCACCTGGGGAAGGTTCACATGAAAAAGTTTTATATTTCCTCATTTAAAAGACATTAAGAAAGGTATCAGCACACTTAGGTAAGCAACCAGAGCAGGGCACCAGTGATTACTCTGTATTAGCAATTGCACACCTTCACTCTGTGGTAGGGAGGTGTGAGGTCACAGGAATATTTTCAACATCCCGGATGGGTTATGGTGTGGCACACCCTGGAATAGGGTGTTACTTTCTAATATCTTTATAGAAGTATTTTTGTTACTAGTTGCCTCCTATGCACACACAGATGACAGCAGAGACAAACTCTGGGAAAAAATGAGTAGAAGATTACAGAAAAAGAAAAGGATTTTTACATTTCTATGTCTTTTTTATATGTCTTTTTTCTTTTAACATCATCACAAAGGAACAGCTTTCCTCTCAGAATGGAAAAAACCAAACAGACAGTTGAGAAAATGAACCACCAGTTGCAACAACAACGATAAGGCCCTAAAACCCCCCAATATTAAAAGTCCTGTCATGATTTGATTAAACATGGGAGTGAGCATTTGGGGCGAAATGACCTAAATGCTGCCAACCCATCCCAAAGTTTTTTCTTTCATTGTGTGCGCTCACCAACAGCATGGCCTTTGAAGGAAAAGACTGCACTGTGTAGGTGGGGGTATGCACATACTCCACAGCCTCCTGTGCCACTTTTCCTGCACAGCAGGTTTTAAGCAACCACATCCAACTTGATCATCCACTTTCACATCAGTAATCTGCACACATAAACAACTGTGGCCACGTAGCACAGGCATTTACAACAGACTGAACCAAGCCATTTACAGTCAGAGCAGAACACATCTGCGGCTTGAGCTGATGAATCCTCAAAAACGCTTTAGATAGTTTTGAGCTGTAGAGTCCTGGAAGGTAATGCAAGAAGAGTGAGACAACACCCGAGGGCCACAGTATTAAAACCCTGAGAGAGTGTCTTCAGTGCCTTTCAGTTATCACAGAATACATCTGAGATGTGGTCACCAGCACATTCCTGGGACACATCTTGCTACGCAGAACCTCTGCAGAGGAAGGGAAAGTATCCTTCTTGGCAAGCAGCAGCACAGCAAAGTGTAATTCTGCAAGGTACCAACATGCCCTGTATCTTCCAAATCCAGATCATAAACCAGTATTTTCCAGAGGTTACCAGGGGAGACATTTATCAAGGTAAAGGTTACTGTGCTGCCTAAGCAAAACGTAACAGTAATATCTAACATCAGCTGGAGAGTATTGGTAATACACACTTGCTTTTAGAGGAGAAATCCAGGTATTAAGGATATCAGAGTACCAGGAACAAGACAAAACTAGTTCAGACAGTGAGCTGATAAGACCTTCCTGTAAGTATCAAATGTGAATTGTGTATCTGAGGAAAGCAAAGGACACCAAAAGAATGTCCATCTGCTGTCATGGTTTACCTTGGATTCCTGTGAAACCTGTTCTTTCACAGGACACTATCAGGACATTAATTTTGATATGCTCTCCATTCTACATGCATGTGAAGACTTCTGTTGTTTTAAGAGCCATAAACACATTAGTTATTTGGTTTTGATTACATAAAAGTTTAACTTGATGCTACATTAACTTTAATTTTTACTCTAAGGAGAAGCAGACTGGAGAGAATATTCAAGAGAGAATGGTTACACTAACAGCTGTCATATTTGATCTTTAACAGCAAACATTAACCATGTCTGCCATCACCAACAGAAACAACAAGCGTAGCACTTTCATAGTAGGGAAAGCACTATCAGCAAGACTGCACAACTCAGGTTCTGTTAATGAAATTTCACTTAAATGTAAAATATAGCATTTCCCTTCTTTAATGAGGCTTTATTGTATTTGTTTTGCATTTGTTGTATTGTATTGTTTAATAAGTGTATCAAAACCTGATTTAGCAAGTAGCAAAACAAGATTTACTTTATGCCCATCTTTATATATGCAAGTGATGACTTTGTGGTACTTAAGCCATAATCTCAGGAAAATAAACTCAGTTTCAGTGTCTCTTCCTGCTCAACCGTTACAACCAAAATCATGTTGCAATCTGTGACACTGAAATTCTTCTAGGGATAAAAGAAAAAAAAAGTATTCTATTGATGCCAAACCAAACCTAGAAAGTAATTTCAATGAACTCTTCTGTTCCATCTCTAAGGGTCATTCTGGAAGGCAGGAGATGTTAGCTGACCGAAGTTTAAAGTTTAACCATGCAAAAAGCCATTCCTGTAACGCAGGTCAGCGCCCAGCCCCGCACGCCGGTGCAGGCAGCGACACTGAACTCGGCCCCTCCGGCGCGGGGTTCTGGGTCCCAGCAGCAGCCAACGTGGGCCACTGCACAGGGCAGCACTGAAAGCACTCGGTGTCAGCTCATGCACCTCTCTAGGGTACTCCACAGCAGCACAAGTCAATCGTTAGGGCATGGAAGACACCTCTAATTGCATTTATGTTAGCATCCAAGCGCCAAACTGCAGTGCTTTGCTAACTAGTCTTTCACATGTGTAGATTCATCTCTCCTTTCACGCAGGCAAGCCCATCAGACGTGCTCTGGTTCTGCATGTTAGCACAGACCATTTGTGTGAAGTTCCTTTGGCAACACTGGAGCTCATCACGTGTCCAGTAAGTGCCCTCGCTAGGTGGAAGTTTCTGAACTTTCAGGTATTTTCATCTCATTAATGAGGGTTTTGTGGCAGGGAACTTTCTTTGACAGCAAAATGTATTTTGCTAACTAAGCACACCCTCTTTTCCTGCATTAACACAGGCCAGGAAGAAAAGCACATTGACACTTTTGCAGTATCTCAGGGGATAGATTTTGATTTTGCTGCTGTCTGTGTAAATTTAAGATATGAATGAATGGAAGCATGAAAAGTCAGGAAACTCTGCTTAGCATATCTTTGTTAGCTTTAAAAATTAAGAACCAAGCCTTCGGTAAACCCCTTAAGATCTTCTTTCATGCCAATAACCATTTTATTTCCGTTCTCCTTCCAGGAATCAGTGTAAGGATTTTAAAACATGGCATTCAGTTCGAAGAAAGTGAAGTGTTTATCTGTCCACACCACTGGAGCTTATGCAGCCAGGAGGTGTAAAAAAAAAAAATCAATGTTACTAAGCATAAGCACTAAAAACTGTTTATGCTAAGAAAGTTAACTTCAGGGAGTATTAAAGCAGCATATATTATGACACTATATGCCATCAGACCAAAGCTTTTAAACATATCTTAGAAAAATTAACCCTCCAGCAGTGAATTCCAAGGAGAAACAGTACATAAGAAGGCAAGTGGTGTAATTTTCATCACTGGAATAGGGTGCATCATTGCAGCTGCAGCACTGGTGTGACTGACACAAAGCCATTCAGCCAGGTCTTGTCCAACGCAGCACACCCTCACTGCGCAGTGTTTTAAAGGAGATTGTAGCAGAGCCAAGCTTCTGGTTATACAGAAGACTAAAACACTAAGCCTGTGTCTTTATTTCATAGCCATGGCTCTTTCAGTTCCAGCTTTTAAAAGTTTTCTATCTATTGCTGTAAGATAAGCACTTCCCACTCACATTGCATTGTTCGTTCAGCTTGTGAATAAGAACACTAAACAGCAGGAGACAGTATTAAAAATAATTTCCTAGGGAAGTAAAAGTAATTTGAAATCATAAAATAAATATGGATTTAGCTGGATCATAGCTACTTGGAACAACAGTATTACTCTATCACAAAAAAGGCAGACAAAGACAAGGCACTACTGAGGAGCATTAGTTTAAAATTGCAGTATTTTTATGAAGAGTCCCTGGTGTTTAACATGGAAATATCAGAAAATCCGCTCCAGCTTGAGTGTAAAATCTATTCCATCTTTGACCAAACATTTCAAGGCAATTTCAAACTTTCACACTTGTGTCTCCACATTCACACATGAGAAGTGCTGGCAACTCATTACGCTCAAATTGAAACCAATTCCTCTACACAGCTACGTGTTCTGTCAATGTGCTGCTCAATGAAATACATCTCTTTAGCAGCCCTGGGAGCAAGTCAGCATCTCTTGCCCTGGAACATTACTAAAACGTTAACTCACAAACAGTGTCATGAGAGGCTCAGCTTCACTCTCTCAAATATAGTGATCAGTGTAAGTGGTAGGCAGCTCATTACTTCTGAATGTGTATTTCAGGTCAACAATAGCTTTACCTGCATAATGTACGGGGATTTCTATCTTTGGCCCTATGACGTAGTGACCCTCCTCCAGACTGTGAGCTGTGATTGTTGTCCACTGCCGACACGAATGAATCAGAAGATAATCGCTCTCCCGAAGACCTTCTACAGTTTCTCCTGCAAAACAGATGTAGGGGTTTTTTTTTAAAAATAAAACAAACCACACTTACTGCATGATGAATTAGGAAAACATCACAACAAGCATCTTTTTCTTATTGGTGTTTATTTTTTTCCAGACGTTTTGATAATTAAAAGTTCAATTAATTAAATTTCAACTCTATACAGTATTCACTTTTGCAACTTAAGCACCTTACCTTCCAAAAAACAAAAATGAAGCAAAATACCTCAGTGCATGCATACAGTATCACAGAGATGTAATCCAGATTACTGAGTAGTGGCTCTGGGCTTCCTTTTTCAGCTTTCTGCATAAACAGGCTTTTCATATTTCTGTTTCTGTCTGCCCATCTCATTCAATACAAATACTTGAGACATCCTTTAATTTTTAAATAAAGGAAAAAAATTTTTTCGTATTTTAGAAGATCAGCGTCTCACACTACCCTACAGTAGGAACTGGTTATCAACACTTTCAGATACAGAGATTTCATCTTTGTCATTCTATCCCTTTGCAAGCCACTGCTTAATTAGCCATTCAGATGTCTGTAAATTTAATCCTATTACTTAAGGAGGAGAAATGAATAAATAAATAAATATATATAAAAAATAAAAATTCATGCACACCGAAGTCCCCTCTCAGAGTGAAATTCAACCTAACCTAACCAGACAACGTGGAGCTCACCCTTCTAAGGCACTGTCTCATGCTCTTGTACTCTGGCGTCTGTCAAACCCACCCCAAACACAGCCAGAGATCCTGCTCTCCTTCCTTCCCCTGTCCCTAATAACTCCTCTGCATTTCTGCAGAGCATCCTCCTCTCCTCCATGGTTTGCAGTGCCTGATCAGGTCTAGAGTGCTTTGCTTGGTTTTCCAGCAATTGCAAGAGCCATATTAGACAGACCGCTCAAAGTGCCAGCTACACATCTCAGGCATGATATATGGACAAAATTTCACAGAGCAGGAAACTATTCTGCATATCATCACAGAACTGCTCTCACACACCTGCAGTCCCACTCAGCACACTTCTGCATAAAGCACACAAAAAACCAGCCCTCCTCAAGGTGTGTTTAAAGCAGTCACTTGGACATTCAGGAACACTCAGTAGACACTAAACATGAGCCAAGAATAATGAAACTTTAAATTTCATTTTCCTTCTCTCCCACCAGCCCTCTGCAGTTACAGCCAAAAATAACGCAAGTAGTTTAGCCCTGGAATCAAGTTTGGACAAAACCCATCCCCTTCAGCAACTACAATAAACTGAACTTTGTCCTCACTGTCCTGATATTCTTAAAAGTCAGTGGAAAAATGAGAATTTCCTCAGCCTGGGGCAGCAGACATTTCCTCTGTCAATCTCTGCAGAGGAGAGCTACTTCCCACTAAGCTTTTTTTTTGCCCACAACAGGCACTCTTCCACCATAGGCAACAGCTTCTACACACCCCATTCCTGCCTGATTTCATGCTCCCATTCTATCAGAAAGCACCCTCCTACACGATTTAAAGCACAGCAACTGGTGGGTGTGAGAATTGCTAGATTTTAAATCAGAAGAGACCATTACGACCATCTGCTCCGACACCCTTTGGCTACAGGATTCTGCTTGTTTCCTCCAAAAACTTGGATTTGGCTAAACAAGAGAAAGACCTGGCCCAACCTCCAGAGTCCAATAGATGGACTTTCCTGGGTCTGCTGTTCCATGGCCTGTTGAACCTTAAAAATGTTCCTGTTTTGCACATTTGGGTCTTTAACTTATAATCACGGGTAAACTGCTGCGATGGGGATGTAGAGGAGAAACAAACAAACAAGAAGTCAAAAGGTATACAAAGCTCCTTAGTACCAGTTATTCGTGCTCCTATGAAGGTACATTTCTAGGTTTCCTTCTTTTTCACAGCACAGAAAGTAGCTCCCAGGTAAACAGGCCGTTTCATGAACTGGTTTCCAGGTGCTCCTTGGACCACATCCCTTGGCAGCCTAGATAGCTGCTTAACACAAGTTCCTGATCCCTGGGAAGCACCACCCCTCCACCCACAGCACACCGGGATAAGGGATCTTGTAAAGCCTAGGGAAGAGTGGCAAAATTGCCATGCAGCACTCTTGGTGCTTCATGAGAACTCTTTGGTCCCATCCATATCTTGAAAGAAATTCAGATATATTTGCTGAAGGAATTATGCATCTGCTAATTTTCAGCAAATTATCAGACCTCGAGCATCTCCTGTTTTCTGCTCACAGGGCAACTTCTAATATGTATAAAAATTACCTTCAGCTTGCTGCAGAACTTTACAATTTTGAGGGAAAGCACAAGAACAATAATAACAGTAATAATAATAAATGGTGTTATTTGAAACTCATGTTTCAGTTTTGAGAGTTACACTCATGCTTCCTATTATCCGTGGCAACAAGTAATGATTCTGTCCCACAACAAAATCAAACCAATGATACCTAAGGGAAGACCTAGTATTTTACAAGTTTCACTGACAGTGGTGAACAAATTTGGAATGAAGTACAAAGCGTCTCTGGTATGCTTTTTCTCTGCCTTACAATCTGTAGGTATAATTTCAGAATATTACTTAAAGGGAGGCTGGACTCTACATCCAGGATTGCAGGGAAATAATTACAGTATAGGTCACCCTCGAAGAATCTGAGGAAGATATTCTCAGGAAAATAAAGACACCCATTATGAAAAGGTGCTTCCAGTCACGGCTCACATGCTGCGATCTGTTTAAGCGGTTGCTCCACTAAAACTGGGTGGGACAGGTGAGTGTAAAAAGAGATTAGTAAGGCAGGCCCAGGAGTGACTACGTAATTGAGTCTGCAGCTGGAAGTAGCTGTATTTTTTTAAACAGAACCTTGGAAACCACAATTCTCATTACAAAAATTATTTGCTGCAACCAATTACATCGGAAACGAATTTTGTGCTTTGCCACAGGAGACTGGAGGAGCCAAGGTGAAGCAGGTGTGACAGGGAGTTGACATTCCCCTTGGCTCCTTAACAAAGGGCAGGTCGGTCCTTACCAAGCCCTGATCTTTCCTAACCATAGGTGAGACAGATTCCTGGGGTCAGCTTTATATGAAGAGGCTCCTTGTCAGCAAGGGATTATTTGACTCCCAAAACCACCTGGCTAATCATGGCCTCCATGCCATGAGAGGAAAATGTGACTGAGGACAACAAAGCAACTCACTTCTGTCTTCCCTTTTCTTCTACTCTGTCTCCCCCACAAGACTTGCTCACTGATTTTAAAGCGGCTTCTTCCTGGAGGGGAGGACCTTCCAGGCTGGAGACACCTCTGACTGACCCTTGCTGCACGACTCCTGTCCCAGCCCAGCCCAGCCTTAGCTAGGCCTTCACACTTTTCTGGGCCAACCATACCTTGCAAAACAGCCGCACACATTCAACCTGATTCCCCCCACCCCGCCGCAGTAACGTAAGTTATGCAAGCCTTCCATTAATCACATTTTAGCTGTGTGGGAGAGAACTCGGCAGCCCTCATATTTACCAGCTACACAACTCGGTTCTCACCTATTCAACACACTCCTACGCTGCAGCTTACATAAAAATAAGACGCCATGAGAAAACAGAGAACACAGGCCACTCATGTTTAGTAACAGTTTTGTCTCTTATGACCCAGTATGAATTAGCTGCTCTATCTTTTCACCCTCTCCTCCCCACCCCACATGCCTGCAGTATAATTAAACCACTACAAAGAATCTACAGGCAAATACTTGTGCTGGTCTTTTACCCCCCCAAATAAAAGTCAAGAGAAGCAATGAACTATCACATGCAATTCCCCACCCTTCCCCAGGTTGCCTACCTCCTTCCAAAATATGAGTCAAGTTTATTCATAATAATGCCTGAGACTAAGACACCCATGATTCGCTAGCAGCTCCTAAACCCTAAATAAAGTGTCAACACCCATCCTTGCCTGAGATTAAAAACCTCACACCTTGGAACTGAAAATTTAGCCAGTATGTTCCAACACAGGCTTATCTCCCACAAGCACTCTGACCACAATCAGTATTTGGGTACTTTGCTCAGCACCAAAGTAGCATTGCAATAGGTCTTCAGGTGTTCATTGCAAATCATTTCTGTACAATTCCTAAAAACTTCTAATATTGCCAACACCACCCTTGTTGAAAGGTAGTTGCACGGGAAACACTGACCAGGAAAGGAAAATCATTCACATGTTGATACAGTCATTAAAAAAAAAAAAAAAGGTAATTGTTTAATCAAGAGTCCCATGCTCATTAAATACTATCTACATCCACATTTGGCAAATCTTGACTCTGTCATTGTAAACACTCCAATTTCAAATTAACAGCTAACAACTGCAGCAAGACTGATGGAGGAGGAACAGGATACCTCCATCTACAAACTCAGAGATGAAATTCTGTTTTCACCTGCAGTTTTTAAGAACCAGGTGAGAAAACAAGGTCAGCTACATGCAGGGACTGAGTTTATATATGTCTATGCTGCAGCACAGAAAGAAGCTCATTTCTTTTGAAAAGAGACCTCTCTGCAAGTTGTTGCCAGAGCTTACTTTCTAAAGACACACACATTCTTATTTAATTTAGCATTTCACACTTCCAAAATGTCTGTGAATTCCCCAAAGGCTTGGGAGTAGAACTGAAGACCACTCAGTTTTGAAGGACACTGAGCACTCCCGGCTCCTCTGGATCACAGAATATCTCAAGTTGGAAGGGACCCATAAGGATCATCAAGTCCAACTGCTCCTTTCTCACAGGACTGCCTAAGACAAAACCACATGCCTAAGTCTCATCAAGATGCTCCTTGAACTCTGACAGGTTGGTGCCCCAGCTGCTTCTGTGGAAAG
This sequence comes from Edolisoma coerulescens, assembly GCA_013397115.1. Classification (NCBI taxonomy): domain Eukaryota; kingdom Metazoa; phylum Chordata; class Aves; order Passeriformes; family Campephagidae; genus Edolisoma; species Edolisoma coerulescens. The sequence goes on along the minus strand of VWZW01002517.1, from coordinate 19,346 downwards.
CCTGTTCCAGTGACCAACCACCCTCTCAGTGAAGAGCCTGTTCCTAATGTCCCATTACAGTCCACAAAAGGAAATTCACAAAGGTCCCATGTACTCTGCTTGCCAAAGACAACAATGACTTTTCAACACCAACCACTAAAGAAAACTCATGAAACAAATGAAAAGAACCAACAACAAAACTTATAAGGTTCTCCTTGTAATATTGAAAAGCTACCATTCAAGTCACTGCAAAATGTTCAGGCCGATGTGACTCCTCACTCACTCATAGAAACTACACTGCTAAAAATAGGCAGTGATGTACAGGAATATGAATGCTTTATAATGCCACACACTTTGTCATTGTGGCTAAGAGTTTGCATCACTGCCTTAAAGCACAAGCTTTGCGTCTGGAGACATTAAAATAGTAGGTAGCAAGGTAATTCAGAGAAAGAGAAGTCGTCGCACGCAAGGTTCCAGTAACGTAACAGATTCCATTTACACACACCAGATGAGCCAGATACCATTTCCTCCTGCCAGGAAGATGGTTACGGACACATTCCACTCATCTCATTCATCACGGAGGACTGCAGAGTGAGCTTAATGCTGTCCCTTGCACATCAGTTCAAGCACGCTGAATTTGCTCTTTCTGGAATGGAAAGGCTTATGGAAAAGAACCAGGAGCTCACAAGAAACTTAAGATGGCTTTTGTGAAATAACTGATGAAAAAGATGCCTGTGAAACCCCAGGGAAAACTCAGTAAGACTTAGGGCCATGTGTTTTCATTAAGCCTGAACACCATCTGCACGCAAGGTAACAGATGCCGTACAATTAAGTGCATCACCCGGACTGTCTTGGTCAGTTAAGTAGGTGGTGAGTTTAATTATTCCATCTAATGTTCCATAATCACATTACATATCATTACATAGAAAAATCTCAGCAATATTAAAAATCATGACTGGGTGCTCAGCCAGGTACCTACCAAACCACACTAAAGCATAACATCAACCTTATTCCCCCTCGAGTTTGCACCAGTATTTGCCAGGAATAAAGTGTTAATTTGTGCAACTGCAAAAAGAAGTGGCTGGCTGGTCAGGTGAGCAGCTATGCTGTGAAATAATTAGGCAGAACTGTCAGCATGTGGCTAGTAGTACAAGGGAAGGAGGTTTATCTGGCAACAACTGAAAGCTAAGAGAAAGCAAAATGATTAGAAGCCAGAAGAAAAGAAAGAAGTGAGGCTCTTACTTATTCATCATGCTCCCATTGCATTGAGGAGCCCTACTTACACATTATCTGCTTCACCGGGCATGCAGCTTCCCTGGACTTTCCCTAGCTGAGGACCAAACAAGCCATGCAGTAAGATAAACCTTAACGTTACTCTACTACATCACAAAAACAAAAGGACAGCCCCACACAGTATGAAATGAAGTTATAATCTATCTATTGTTTAAAAAAAAAGGACAGTATTACAGACTGCATGGCTCTGTGCAAAGGGATGTTTTGGGTCAGAGGGAGGTCACACTGCTAGCACAAATATAAATGCCAGCGCTGCTTCTTCATGGCAAAAGAAGGAACCTACAAAACCAGGCACTAGTAAGCTAATAAAAGCTGTCTTGTTTTTGGAAAGGCAAACTTGTGTTTCTACAGACATAGCTAGTCACATAGCTCCCACATCAAGGTAACACCTTAAGATGAATTCGATTTCTTTTCATCTTATTGGGAGACCCACAGAAGGTAAATGATGAAGCCAAGGCCTCTTCTCAGCACAAAAGCTCGGGGGGGACCCCATCAGAAAACGGGAAGCCCAGGGCCGAGCACTGACGAGACAGCACACCTGAGGAGACCACACACGGGTCAGAAACAGCCGGCAGCGCACAGTGAGCACCTGGGAACTGCAGGCATCACACACACTTCAGTCTTCCTGGCAGTGAGGGTCGGGGAGCACCACAGGTACCTGCAAGCCTTTCCAGGTATGCTTTGCAGTACCACCAGGTGTTAAAACAAGGCTGGGTACCACAACATTCTTTCGTCTTTAAAAAAAATAAAATAAGAAAGAAAAGATCAATCATAACTCAAGAGCCATTCTTATCTGAGAGCCTGTGTTTCCTCTCACTGGTGGGCTAATCCTTTACATCATCTTCAAAGAGGTCTCAGCACTTTGGTTCTTGTTTAGCCAGTTATTTGTTTGGGCTTCTGATCTCTTAAAATATAACACAACAAAAAACAAGGCATAACATCCACAAAATCCAGCAGATGGCAACTTCTTGTCCCACACAAACCAAGTAAGCCAAAACAAAAAGATGTACGCCAGGCTGCATCACAAAGAGCATTCACTGTTAATCTGAATTTGGACTCATTTGATTCGGGGACACACAGAAGCACCACGAGTGCTCCAGCAGCACTGAGTATGTTGCTTTTACGGTGTTAAGAGTACAAGTTCTCTGAAAAACATACACCAGAAGCCCCTCAGATTGTTAGCATGGGCAACAGGCTATTGAAAGAGAACTCCAAGTTCCTTGCAACAGTGCACGGGACAGCTTCCATTTGACCTGCACCCTCCTGTCAACACATGATCCTTCACCACTTCCAGCACTCCGCTGTATTACTGCTGCAGCATTTCACTGCCACAACAGCTGCCTCTTCTCCTACAGATCATTTCACTAATACCTAGAGCTTCCGTCTTCTATAATGATGAGTTGAGGATTTATGTTTTGGGTGAAGAAACAAAAAGTTCTTGCTAAGTCTGAATATATAAATTAGGACAAATGATTTTATTATTATTCAGCAGGCTGTGCAACCTCTCCTCATGAGAACTCCATTTGAACTCTAAGGGAGGGTGGAGGGAGAAAGTAAAACCTTTTGTTTCCTGCACACTGCATCATACTGCAGACTATCTGCCGGGTATTTTATCTATGGAGACGCACCTCAATGAATGTCAAAGACTAATAAATATTAAATTAGGGTGGTTTGCTTGCTTAAGCTTTGGCACCGTCCTTCATTACTGAGTCAAATCTCCACTGAACTGCTCAGCATGTCAGTGCTATTTCTTCCGCAAAAGCACTGGTCTATGATGTAGGTCAGCGGAAAAAGTTCATTAGGTAGAGAAAAACATCTGAATTTTCCAGTCTGAAATAGCAAAGGAAATTTGTAGGGAAAAAACTCACATCATTCTAATGTTCCTTAAAGGAAGGGGAAGAAAACCCCAGAAATATTTTGCTACATGATGAAGCCCACTTGTAGCAACATTAGACCTACAAAAATTGAATTTTTTTTATGTCACTATGACTGAACAGATGCTCAGAAGAGTTACTCTTGCATAAAATGCCTAATGGGAGAGAAGTAGAAAGAGCATGCAACTGCAGAAAACACTACTACTACTACTGAAGAAAAACCTTCTCTGAAAGCTGCTTCATGCTATCAGTCTCACTTTGTTATTCCATACAGACACAAAAAAAAGTTGATTAAAAAATTAAAATCAAGCTGATCAGAGAAACTTCTGTGTTTAAAAGAAAGCATAACAACTTACGTGGGAGTGTATCATGCAAAGTCTAAATACAGACTGCCACTAAGATAAAAGGGTAAATATTGTAATTTCTAGGAGCAAATATTGTAGTTTCTAGGAGTAAGATGAAAAAAAACCCACCCAACCAAAACAAACCCAACCCACGTTAAAATTTAAATATCTCAGGGCTATATAATGTAGTGTACTAAATTTTTAATTTAAAGTGGGCAGATTCATTAGGAAAGCCTGCCAGTGGTCTCAGCTGACTTTCTGTGTCTGAGCATAGTGGAAAAGATGAAAGCAGAAGGCTCTGTACCCAGCTACACAATCTTTTGAGCTTGCAACACAAGGCTCTAGAAAAAAATTCCAGTTATATCTAGGGCTATTGGTAATCAGCCTCACTTTTCAGTTTTCCTTCTTCCTTCTCAAACAAATTCCCAAGTAGTTTTCAATATGTACTTCCATTTAACACTTTCATTCCTGCAGCACATTTATTTTTGCTGCTTCCTATTTGGATCAACCAGCATTTCTGTCGTGATTCAAACTGCAATATAACACTCCTCTTAAAAAAAAAAAAAAATCCAAAGTAATACTGACTTGACCTTCCATCAGTGGTACAGATTTCACATCTTCCAGTGGGTGAAAAGTTTCCTTTGACAGCATAAGGATTCATACTTATTTTGATTTTAAGGTGACTTATATTATTCCTTCTTTTGCCAAAAACAAGAAATGGGGGAAAGTTGTAAGTAAAGCACAAAGATCAGGCAAAGTTTAAATTCTTGTATGCTGTCTCTCAGATTAAGATTCAACCTACTGGTCTTCAGAGTTGCTTTTTAATTACAAAAGAGTTTCAAAAAGTGCTTTTTATATTTTTAGAAATACTTTTATTTGAGAGCTAGGCATCAAAGCCATCTCAGGTTGTGCCTCACAAACTCACCAACAGTTTCACGCCATCTCTTCGTTAATTCGCTGCTGAGACAATGCAGGAAATGTCCATGAGACTTGTCCAACCCCATCCAGCCCAGAGTGCTGCCCAAAAGCTGCTCGTCTGCAGCAAGGTCTGCCACCAGCAATTACACTTGTCTCCACCTTGGATGGTGGAGGGAGGGACACTGAATCTTCCTGCAGCTTCAGGAAGAGCTGGGCAAGATAAATCTACCCAAGAAATGAAGCCTCTTGCCACTGTACACCTTGGATGAAATGCAACTGCTGTTGGCTGCACTGCAACAATTTTCAGTTGTCTGAACAGGGAATCCAGCTTGCTTCCCTGACCCTACCTGCTCAGCGAGGAAGGAGCAAGGACAGCATCACCCCCAGACTGCCTCAGGTTAATACCTGGGGTACTTTGTGCACAGATTTAATCCTTCAGCCCCACGGGACTGTGATCAGACTTTGCTCTGGGCAACCATTAAGTATTTCACAATCAAGAGAAAGGAGATAAAGCTTTATTTCTGCAATTTCCAATACCCCTGCAAAAGCCTGATACAATCAAATTGCTTCAATCCCAACTGATGCTGAATTTAGGCTATCACCCAGTAAAACCTTACAAGAGAGCAGAGACACCCAACCATCTATTCTTTTTATGCCTCCTAGCAAGAAGACAGATTTCTTTCTCTAGGATTAGCATTTTGCTATTGGAATGACTGGATATACCAGTACTGTTGCAACAAATCAGCATAAACCATAATCTCATTACAAAGCTATGGGACTGATTAATCCACTGAAAAATCCAGTTTGTTCCAAGGCAAGCTTTTCCCCAGCTGCAAATATACAGAGACGGCATCTCAGGGAGTCTTCAAAAAAAAACCTGTTTGACCTACTGCAGGGAAGAGAAGAACAAATATTTTAAATAAGCAGTAAGTGGAATTTTGGTGCCACTGCCACTGACGGTGATTGCTGACTTCAGCAATCTCACAGTTTCAACCTTGGCATCTTTCTTTGTGTTCATAAGAAAACTAGTGAGAAAAAAAAAGGAAGAGTAGTAACAACACAGATTTCATTGAGCTTTGTTTCTGTTTATTTCAAGCCTTCAGAACTAACATCCCAGAATGAGAAACCTTACTTTTCATGAATTCAAGCCAAACAAGCCAAAACACATCTTTCAACACAGACTGCTCTTCACTCCCACACAGGGGGAAAAAACCACTCAGTACAACAACATCTTAACATTCGCATTCCAAAACAGAGTAACTTTCTGTTGCTACCATAATTACTCTTCTTATTAATATTGAGCAGCATCAGATGTAACTGCAGATTTGCTGTATCGTCATGACAGATTTAGTTCTATGATTGATCAAAACAGTCAAACACCATGGTTACTTACAACAGCCTAGAAAATATCAGCAATTCTTGAAACAATTCTGATACTCTGCAACATGTTGTATATGTGCCAACTATTAGTGGCAGCCATTAATCACGGTAAAAAAAAAGGAAGGAAAAAAAATATCTTAGAATCACTCAATTCCTTAAAAAATGAGATTCTTATGGAAGAAAGCTCTCTGGTTTTGAAGTCACCTAAGACCACAAATCTGAAGTGCTAAGAATAACAGCAAGGAATGACAAGTCTAACTGCACTTAAAATGGTCACAGGTTAGAAATATGGACGAGAAAGCTAAGTAATTTTTCATCGCATGCAAGAGAGGTTCCAGCCTAGTTTATTGTTACCATAGGGAGCGACAGACAGGAGTTATGTTGATCCCATATATAGTTAATTTTTCATTTTGAATTCTCATGGCCAAAATAGAGGGGGTAAAAAAGTTGAAATATTTATCTGCCCTTTGCAATCACGGCACCAGGGCTGGAAATGAAGAATGCAAAGAGTAGCCTTCAAAAGCAGACTGATGGGTACAGATAAAGAGAAAAACAGCGCTACCAAAGGAAAAATACAGCAGTAATGAGACCTCTGAGCAGCTTGCTGCTATGCAAATCAGCTTCTTTAAATACTTCATTAGTAGAACCGAGGTTCTCTTTCCTTAGAGGCTGGCCTTGCTCATTCTAGAGAGCTCCTGCTCACATGTGTCTATAAATACCGTCAGGTCCACTGGAGGACACACTTCCAAGTGCCTGTTTAGCATCAGGTGCCCAGCTGGAGAAGCTTAATACTTAAGAGGTGGGAGGTCAGCATTTAGCATTGCACTTAACCCACCGCTACTGACCTCCTATTTATGTCCAGGCACGGATACAGAATGGTTGCTTCAGCTGACCAGGCCAGAGGCAGCTGCACTCCGGTGCTGCTGCACAAGTCACGGGCAGTGGCTGGGAGTGTGCTCAGGGAAGGCTGGGTAAAGCTCCCCAGATTTGGGATGCCGATGAAGAAATTTTAACCCTACCAACCTCATGTATTTAAGAGCTAGTATTTGATTCTAGATTCTGCCCTGGCAGACAGAGAAACAGCCTATTCATTCAGACTTTTCCTGGGCACAGCATGAGAGCTGGGGAGCTCTCATTGACAGTTATTTATAATTAGATGATATTTTAAAATAGCATCCAAGTAAACATGCTCTATCCTCTCATTATACATCCCAAGTCCTAAAGGGACACTATGCCACTTTGTGCTGCACAGCAGTGATCCCTGCTTGAACTTGGGGCAGCCTGGACAAGCTCCCAATTAAAAATAAAGTAGCCCAAATGCAGGAGCTGCTCAAGCATAGTTTTCTTTGGCTCTCAGAGAACTCATCATTACAATTTAATTTGTCTCTCATCTTTCTTGCAGCCTGGGTTAAGGATGAAATAAAAACAGCTGGAGGTGAACAGAAGTTCAGCTCTGCTGTGAAGTGGGGTTGCCACCTAGCTGCTTGCCCAGTGGCCTGGCCCACCTCCCCGTGCCCTCACAGCCCGAGCAGGCACTAAAGGATTATGCACACACACACACGATTGCTGGAGCTGCCACTGCCCCTGCATTTCAGCTACATCCACCCTACCCCTTCTGCTCAACCTGGACAAATCCAAGTAGCACTAAGAAGTGGGTAATGCCTCTTCAAACGTGGGCTGACTGCGAACAGGGACAGAAGTATGGGTGTTCAACTCTACTTAGGCACCTCTTTGGTCTGGTTACATCCTGGAACAGTATCCGAGTAATATGGGAATACTAACAGGAGAACACAATCAAAGCAGCCCCTACATCTTTTCTGATCAAGAACAGTCTTAATCCTGCACGCAATTTATTTTCATTGTCTCAGAGAAATCTCCACTTAAGGTGTAAGGTATAAAAAGAATGGATTTGCTTTTAATAAAATGTAAGGGACAAGTGAGTAACAGCTCTTAACAGCTCTTTGATAATATTTCTATCACTTTAAGAAGAAAAACAAAAACCCCCAAAAACACAACCTACCCCCCTGTGAAAAGGAAAGCTTCTACTTTTGGTAAGCAGCATGCAGAACACAGAGTGAATAAAAAAAGCCCATCATGCCTCATTCTCCCCTTGAGGGCACATTTATCTTTGCCCACAGGCAATTTGGTCTTAAGATACTTTGTTATTTATTGACAGGAATCCAAATGACATTTGACATTGCAACCCATAAGACATGCAACAGAAAAACCTTCTCCTCCAGCTCGCCCTACATTGGGCTGCAGTGCTGCTACAGCTTGGCTGCTGGTCTGCAGCCGCACCCTGGGTCCAGGGGCTGCAGCCACAACTGTGCGTAACTACATTTTGTATTTTGAGCCCTCTCACCTCTCCGAGTCACACGTGTGCTGATGCTTTCTATATTTTCCTGCTGAGTTTTCTGGTTTACATTCAGAGATTAAGACAGCCAAAAAAAAAAGTCTGATCATAATGAAATTACCTAAGTGCTACTCAGGTAAGATCTCAGATTTAACTCTATGCGTGTGCCTGCGGCCCCTTCAAAGAGCAAACAGGGCAGTTTTGTCCTTTGAATAAACAGAAGCCTAAACAAAAAACTATTAAGAAAGAACCAGGAATAATCAAATGTTTTGGAAGCCAGTCTTTCAGCAAGGATATACACCTAAGATTCTCGTTTTGGCTCATCACATCACATCACAAATGGACAAGGATTACTATCATTCTTACAAATACACAGCATCCCCACTCTCATTCTCGAGGTCAAGCAAGCAATCAGTGTGGGCTGAGAAAAGCGTTACATGCAAAGTCTATCAATTCACATCTGAGTCCTGCCAGCAAAACTCCTTTCACTGAAGTTAAACAAAACATCATATCAACAGCAAAGTGTAGGACTCCATAGAGGAAGATCCCACATTTTCTGCACTGATATCAGCCACCCCTCTGCAGCGGGGGAGGAATTGCAGCTCCTTCTAACAGCACTGAGCTGCAATTCCAGCTTCTGCTCCCAGTGACCAGAAACACTGAAGTCTCTGGAAATGCTAAAATAACTTCCCGTGCTTGCTTTCTCACTTCTGGTAGCATATACACAGCTATCCCTCCCAAAACACAGACGGCCAGACACCACACTGCTCCATTCTGCCGCTGCTGGACAGTACTGGGAGCATTACCTGACAGCGACCTTGCAGATACCCTTGCAACATCTCCTGGAAACCCACAAGTGCAGGACAGTAGCTCCAGGGATGGAAAGAATGACTGCAGACTGGAGCCAAGGGTTCCTTGAACCCACCATGCCCTAAAGGGACACATGGAAAGATGCAACAGGAAAGCAGGACAAGAAGAGATCTGTGCACAAATGCCTTTGTCCTCCCCCTCCTTAAAGAAAAAGTTTCCTTCATTTTCCCATCCCAATCTTCCCTCCTTCATCTCCAGAATGGTGAGGTGCCAGGAGGCAACAAGAACAGCTTTCAGTGGGGCAAATAAGCAAAACTGCAGTTGGAACCACAACAACAGAAAAGCTGCAAACTGAAAAACAAACACAGGAGAGGGGGTATCCAGGCATTTGTGGGCTACTTGGAAATAGTTCCTGGAAGTTAGTAACCTGAGTATTTAGCCTGCATAGCTCTTACAAACTCAGCTGCAAGGCAAACATGCTCTGCTTCAGTCTGGGTCCCGCAGTGCTGAGCAACAGCCCTGGCAGCACAACACCGAGTCAGGGGGCACTTCTGAAGTGACTGCTTAGGTTACACGCAGGGACCTTCCTCCCCTTGGGTCAGTCTTGGGCACGCAGCCTGTCCCTTCAGGACAGAGTGAAGGCTTATTCACTCTCTTTGGGGTGGTTAATCTCTGTTCTCTGTGCAGCTAGCCCATATCCTCCTTGCAGAGCACAACAGTGTCCCCATGCAGCCCCTCGTCCAGCCCAGCGCCTTCGGAGGATGCACACCCCCACACTGTATCCCAGCCAGCGGCTGCTGCTCCCCTAAACAGTGTCCACAGTCCCCCAGCCTGTCCCTGGAAACCTGGCACCCAGGGAGCCACATTCTTACCCATGCCAGGTACATGTTTTGCCATGAGGGCACCAAGACAGAAAGCAAAGCATGGCACATAATGGCCCTTCAAAAGGGGCTTTTACTTCTTGACTCAGCTTTTCTTCCCATTCCCCCAGCTCTGACTGTAAGGAGAAATGCCCCAACTTCCTTGTCGCCACCACAATGTTTTCCCTGCTCATTTCACAAACAGAATTGCAGCATGTTGTGTTTTATATAACATTTGAGTCACTAAGGTTCAGCCCTGGTATGAAGCAATTCCAGTATCAACTTCATCAGGTTGAGCTCTTGGGCATCTTCCAGCCTCTGAGACCATGTTTAAATCTTTATTCTTGGTTCTCTTAGAAGCCCAGTGACATTCTCACAGACCAAGGAAATATGCACACATCCAAGTTCTCAGTGATTACAAGATTATAATATCCTGAGAGAAAAACTCCAAAACCAAAAAGGACACTTCTCAAGTAATTTTGCATTTCTTGAAGGTTTGCACTTCCAGGAAGCTCCAAGTAACCTTCCCCACTGCAACAAGATTTGCTGCTTTTCCTGCCAAAATCACCATCCAGTCCTCTGCTGAGAGCACATCAGCTCCTGCCTGGGTGTGCAGCTCTGCAGTCCCTGGCACAGGGCTCCCCACGCCCCCCAAACACACAGCCCTGGCAGCTATTGCTCGGCACTTCACGTCTTAATTGTGGCTTGATCCACTCAGGGTGCCTCCTGCAGTCTCAGGAGCATCTCCCTCCACGTAACAGGCAACCTGAAGGATGAGGAGGCTGGACTCCACAGCCTCCCCAGCCCCAGGAAGACCCTTCTCCCCCTCGCCCACCCTCCCAGCACGCAGCACTGAGCCCAGCAGGCAATACATCACACAGCAGCAGTACAGGAGATACGGAGACACAGCAGCTATTCTCGTTGGTGCAAAGCCTCAGCCAAGCATGCAGGTGCCCTGGCAAAGCTGTGATTTATTAGTTTCACGCCGACTTGCACAGCACCTCAGAGGCTGCAGTGCAGATGTGGCTCTGATCCCCAGCAAAGACACTCTTCAATCTGCTTATACACCTCAATTTTACATTTCTGAGCTAAGCCCTTTAGATGAGCAGATGTGGCTTACAGGTGGAGGCACAATGAAGTTTGCTCCACCAGTTTTTCACTCTGCAAATGGTATGAAAATCGCAAACCACAAATGGTACGTAAAACTCTTTCCAAAGAGAAGCGCCATTAAAAGCAAAAAATTTCAGACTTGAAATATTGGCTCACTGACTTTTATGAAGGTTGGTTTTGAGTCATATGCAATCCACATTAAGATGATGAATATTTTCCTATAGGGGAGAGACTAAAGCTTCCCTAATCCAACCAACTTGTTACTCCTAATGCCAAAAGGAAATACAGCAACACCCATGCCGTTTGCTTCTGACAAACCACCACTGGAATGACTGGAACACACTGCAGCTCTTCCCACAACTTCCATCAAGTCCTGTAGCACCAGACCATGCTGTCAAATATCCTCCAGCACTTCGTCTTGGCATAGTTGCCTTTGCTGGGGCATTACAGGGAGTGCCAGTTCACGTAATCACCAAAGCCAGGAACACCTAGTTCCAGAACAGCACTCACAGACAAAGCAGAAAACAACGAAGCCCTTCTTTCCTGTGCTAGACTTATACCATTCCTTGCAACAGCAGCATATGATTCATCACACCACATTTGTTTTAAGATTAAGGGTTTGACTAACTGTTTGAGGCACCTTAATACCTTAGATTTTATGTGNTGGGGACTTCAAGTTCTAGCACTCGAATTCCAGTTAAGGAAAGACTAGTGGTATTTCACCTTCAATACCTGAACTACGTAATTATCCAAAAGTGTTTTTCCAGTTACGTGCACCTCACAAGGCTTCACCTCACAAAATCAGAACTTTAGAAACTGAAACAAAGAGCTAGTAGTTTCACACCTTGAATAACAGAGAAGAATATGAACATTAAGCATGCAAGAAATAGGAGCACTGTAACTATTTTCCATTCTAGCAGCCCTAACACACTACCACGGGTTCAAATGTCTGGTTAAGAACACACAATACACACTACTAAAATGAGTATGATGCTGAACTCTTTATCTACCTCACTGGAAGTCCAGGGTACTCCTGGGAATAGGTTTTGCCAAGGTACTGACCTCCATCTCCAGAAAGGCACAATAATCTTCACAGACACCATTCAGTAGCTTCAGGTTTTAAATGAATTAAAAGCTTTTTCACTAAAATGTTTCTGGAACACATATCTGCCAGCAGGGGAAAAGGAAAAAAACCAATCCAACCAAAACAAAAACCCAGGAGCAGTGGTTAGTGGCAACCTGTCAACTGTTTTTTTCCTTCAGTTGTCTTGATGGAAACAGCAGACCGCACAGTAAAGGTAGAAAGAAGAGGCAGAAAGCAGGAGATGCTACTGGGATTATTCTTTAATGGCAGAACACACAGTATAAACAGTGGGAGTTTCGAAGAAGTTCAGCACCTAAGGAAGAAATCAAGCCATGTGGATCCAACGTATCTTGAGGATATCTGCTTTCAAATCAGACACTTGTCTTGTCTGCCCCATCCATAAGAACTATCACCTACCACACCTCAGTGGACAAGGCGGCCACACCTACGGTGGGCAATCAGATCACTGCCCAGGGTCTGAGCATATCTGAAACCTCGTTCTTGGTCTGTTCAAAAGCTTTGCCCTACTCCCACATGATGCCTTTTAAAGATTTATTCAATAGCAGACTACTGAGACACGCTGCACTAGCTCCTCAAAAGAAGGAGGTCATTCAAGACAATTAAAGCACGGATAGCAGCATTCAGACCTTTAAAGAATAAGTCTCTTTGTGGTTTCAAAGTATTGTTCAGCTGCACAGATAACCCGCATTTGTGGAGTGACGCAATGCAAAATTTTCATTATGTACACGGCCACGCTGTTCTATTGAGTACGATGTTCTTTGATAAGATGTGAGGGTGCTTAGTTTCCAGAACTGAAATCAGCTCTACAGTAATGCACTGAACAGAACAATAGTCCCCTGAACATGACTGGGGTAGACAGTTCTCACCATGAGAAAGTTTTGAAATGGAAGAGAAAAAGAGAACCTGAAATAAAACTAAATAAAATCCCTTTGTCCCCAGGAACAACAGCAGCATGAACTCACTATTCACCCACTACTGATATGCACAGGAGCTCACCTAAGGGTAAGAAAGAAGAAAAATCACCTTTTAAATCTGTTACCCATTTTACAGATTTCTCCTTTCTTTATAGCCACCAATTCTGCCATTTCATCTTAGAGCACATTTACGATGCTAAGGAAGAATTTCCTTCGCTGTCTCAGTGGCTCACTGAGATCCATCATCTCCCTTGCAGGAGAGTTCAGGATGTTTTCCCCACCATGCACAGTAGGGAATCACTTCTTTATGAGCTGAGGTCAAGTGCCACTATATTTGATCCCAACAGCACCAGCACACAATTTTTTTTTTTCTTTGATATCATTTAGGAAAAAAGTAAATAAAATCAGAGGACCACATGGCCTTTTAATCCCATAAACTTTAGTCTTTGTACACAAACTGGGAATTTCTGTGAACTCTTCCAGTTCACATCCAATATATGGGTAAAAAATACCTACAAGCAAAGGCTGATCTTTGCTTGTGAAAACACAGCAAGACGGTCTGGGAAAAAGGGAGTTCCACTAAGAAAAAGAATGACAGGCTCTTGGGAGTCTGAAGGGAGCAGTAAGCTTACAAAAAAAAAGCTTGGCCTAAAGCTCAGCTCTATGCAAAGCAATATTTTCCAGATCTTAACCTTGACAGCATTTCTCTTTTACCCTCCAAAATTATCCTTAGAAAAATAATTACCAGAAATTTAAAGCCCTGAGATCACCACGCACAACATCATTTTTGCATCAACGACGAGACACAGTCACAGCTTCACCGTCAGCTCTTTCTGCTGAGGGTCTGGGGAGAGCAGAGCCGAGCCCCACGCGCAGCCCTGCTTCTCCCAGGCCAGCGGGGCTCACCTTCTGCCCTGCTGCAACACCCAGGCTGTGCTCACATCTCCTTCTGCTGCGGGTTCCCAGAGCAAAACCTCGTCCCCACTGCCCCCACCCACAGGTCTCTCACTGGGGTGGGATTCAGCTGTGACAGTGCAAACCGGGAGCAGGGGGCGGAAGGGGGGAGGACAGGAAAAACACAGCACAAAGCGCGTTCCTCTCTTGCTCTTCAAGTCTTGCTTCTTCTCATCTGAAAGAGCCCACTCAGTGAATTCCACAGCCTGAGATCAAGTCCATGCACCCTGGAAGGGTGTTCAGCTCTCTTTTAGCAGTTTTGTATTTGAGTTATCATCTAGAAACATTTAAGTTACTATGGAGGTTGGAAAAAAGACCCATATAAAACCCATTTGCTTCCTCCAGGAGTGACAGGTTTGGGTTTTTTTCATTCTATTTGTTCAATTAATATAACAATATTCACCAGCAAAACAATAAAACACATGAACACATTGAAACAAACAAAATTTGTTTTATGACTTAACAGCATCCAAAAGCATAACCTGAAATGCAACCACTCTTAAAATTTAATCTGAAAAAGAAAAAACCAGAAGTTGACACATTTATCATTTCCAGATGGATAAGGTAGGCACGAATGCCTAACTACTTCCAACTATATCTTGATGTAACAAAAGACTACTTCCTCACATACTATCAAGAAAAACCCTCCCTTCTTAGCAGAGGACCAAATTTAGTGCACATAAATATTTCATAACTTCATCCTGTCAAGAAATCAAACTGAATTACTTAAGGGCAATTTTCCAGGAGCTGCACATCCAAGCTCGAAGAATAAAACTGAACTGATCATACCCATTCTTCCGCTTCACACTGAAAGGCCAGAAGGCAAAGCAACAGTGAAAAACTGGAGATCTTGTGTGGGTGTCATCTAAGAACATTATCCACCAAGCGCTAAACTCCATTAAGAAATGTAGAGACAACACAGTAAGGCTGGCATCTTCTGAAGAAAATACAACTCCAGCTTTACAATCCTCTCCTACATCCTGGTCTGCCAGAAGAAACAAATTCTGGCTTTCACAAAACCTCATGAAAACTGAAACAAGAGCCAAGAAACAACTTGCTGCTACAGACAGAGGCCAACCACAGAATCAAAAGGTGACTGAAGACAGACATCTACAGGTGGTTCGACTTCCAACAGCACGAAACACACACAGCTTCCACTGACCTGGAAAGGAATTCAGCACCTGAAGAAGACATGAGGCCACTTCTGTGCAACCAAACCCTGACCCAAAGATAAGAGGCACACCCTGATAAAACTGGCACAAGACACTACTTTGCCAACAGAGGTAGCCTTAAACTTCCTAAGCACTGGATGACACAGATCTGGATTGGACTCTGCATTTATTTTCTTCAGTGTTGCATCAAGAAATTCTCTGACAGAGCTCCACTTGGTAATTTTGCAAGACAAGAACAGGGATGCAGAGCAACCACCCCACAACAGCCTGTGCTCCAGTCAATTCCATGAGCATTGCACATTCCCAGCTTTCCTCCTTTAGAAGGCTATGCACTGATTCACGGTTGCTTTCTCTTATTGCAGGATAACCTCCTTTGGAAGAAGGAAAAGCATTCTCTTTGTATCCCCAAGACCATGGCGTCTGTGTTCTTTATAAAATATTGATTTGTCTGCTGTCTGTAGTGCACAAAGTTAAAAGTACATGCATTTGAGTAGGCAAAACCAGATCCACGAGCCGCTGAGCTGGGCAGACCTGAACCAGCTCCAACCTGCAGCCCTTCACACAGAGCTCTACCTGAGCCTGCCTGCTGGCAGGGCTTAGCGCGGGGCTGAACCACTTCTGCAGGACACCTACACCAACAGCTGCCTCGTGTCTGGCCATCTCAGGGCATGGGCAGAGGAGCTCAGGTCTGTTTACATCCACTCGCCTGTGCATATGCTCTGAAGTGTGGCACAGGGACAAAAAAGCCTTTGCACAAAAGCCACAACATTGTCTCCCCAACAATTATGGGATATTCCCATCAACAGCTCCAGCACAAGAGTCCCCCCAAAAAACCCCAACAACTGCTTACTTCAAAACCCATAAACTTTCTCTCCCCACAAAGCTCTTTCATGTGCCTTCCAACGAAGGAAGACAAGAGGAGCAGGGAGATTGGGAGGTATAACACACAGAGCGGGAAATTAATAAGTCATCAATATATACATCCTGTTAAAGCCTGAATCAGTGCCAGGAGCCTCAAGTAAATTGATGGCCTTAAGTGCAGGGACTGGAGGCCATCTTAGCTGTTCCTAGGGACAGAAGGTATTGCCACGAGGAACTCCTTTGCCATTCTCACAGGACAACATACATTTGACAGTATGATGAACAGGCAGATGCAATTAATAAAGCAAAAAACCCCTTTTCTTTAACATGCTCCTGAGTGCCAGCTCTGAGGAAGCACTACTAGTGAAAGGAAAAATACTGCATAATCCAGGGCAAAGTCAAAACTTATCACTGCATTATGGAAACTGTGGTTAAGTAATACAACAGCCTTGGTCTTGACCTGTACACTGGGGAGTAACAGAGGACAATGCTTGTGCTCATTTTTAACTTTTCAAATCAATACAAAACTCAATAAATCAAGAACTGCTCTATTACATCATATGAGCACATGGTGACTTCATAAGCTAATGAATAAAAAAGCCTAGAATTTTTTTCCAATTTGTGAGTTATCTTCTGCATTCCTTTAGAGAGCTGGACAGTTTTCATGGAGCTACCCTGCAATGTACATATACATTATTACAAAGCAAGTATCTGAGCCTTTATAAAAAATTCCCCCTATTTCCCTAGCTCTCTGTGCTGACGCATTACTTTCCAAGACATGGATCTAGGAAAGGTAAAACGCTGCTGTCATAGCCGTTCTGTCAGACCTGATTCATATTTCCTGGAGTAAACAAAAAGCTGCAGACTTGGAAACGGCAGGTGAGCACCCAAGTGAACTGTAATAAAAAGTTATCTGGAGACTGTAAAGGCTTCTGACGTTACTCCTTTTTTTTACAGGTCCGTGGCTTTCTTAGGGAATTATAACACTAGGGATTTAGCCCACTTGGCTATTTAGTATCCCTTCTTATTTGGCCTTGTTGTAGCATCACTTCATTAAAGCACCGGCTCTCCAGTGCTGAAAATGCCCTTCCACGCTTAATTTGGCACCGCCAGGACCTCTCTCAGTGGGGCAGGCTGCTGACAGCACACAGGCTCCCCCGAGCTGCCCTCCGCACACACGGAGGGGGCACGGGGGCACATCACCCAGATATTTCGGCGCAAAGCAACGCGCGGACTCCGCGGCGAGTCGGAGCCTTGCACCGAGCCCCGGCAGCGGCAGACGCCGTTCAAGGACCGCGGGAGAGCGCTCCCGGGAGCCGCGGGAGGCACGGGGCGCTCCCGGGGCTGTGTCCGGCAGCCCGCCCGCAGCCCGGCGCCCGCCCGGCCCCGCTCCCCGCCCCACGCACCGCTGTCCAGCCGGGCGATCTGGGGCAGCCGGTAGGTGCTGACGAGCAGGTCCAGGGGCACGGCCACCGCGCTCCACTTCACGTCCTTGAGGTTGCAGCCCAGCGGCGGGCCGGGGTCCATCTTCCCGGCCCGGGAGGGGAGGGAGCAGCCAGACAGGCAGCGCCGGCGGGGTGCTCCCACCCGGCGGGGCGGCTNGCTGGGGCCGCCCGCCGCCGCCGCCGCCGCGCCTGGCCCAGGAAGCGCCATCCCAGCACTGACTAATCAACAGGGTGCGAGCAACGCCTGCGCAGCTGCCGCTCCTCCCCGCGCCGAAAAGGAAAGTGCCGGGCTGCCCGCCCGCCCGGCAAGGAGAGCCAGAGCCAGAGCCAGAGCCGGAGCCAGCGCCGCCAGAGCCGCCCAGCCCGTCCCTCTCACTCCACCCTCCGACGGCTCGCCCGACGTGCAGCCCGCACTTGGGCTATGCATCTCTATTTTAGTGTTCACCTGTGAGCCATGTACATACGCGTGAATTCATGCATGCAGGCTGGTGCACAGAAGTCACTGTTTCTGCACACGCAGGTATTACATATATTGTGTATTAAAAAAGGTCTTCAGACCATGGGAATATTTGTCGTCGTTCGGTCTTCAAAGTGGCTTATGTGATAAAATCTTATATGATCTTCGTAAGATATTTTGTTTAATGTTATCCTTTATTTTACGCATTTTGATCTCCAGGCTGCCAGACTGCAGAAACTCTGGGAAATTAAACCAGAAAAACTAAATGCTGGGTGGTTGCACTGTACTGTGCTCAAGTTTATTTTGTTCACTTCTGTGTCAAAACTGTTTATTTTATTGCAGTAAACTTGGCTACATTTAAGCCTTTACTGTTGACTGGAGACATAAAAGTGCCTTGCAGTGATTAGCAAAACGACTGACAACATCCACAGCCAAGATCCCTCTCCAGGCTCCAGCTTCTCCATCTATCCTTGAGACTGCCGGGGATGGCAGAGCTCAGGGAAGAGCTGTGGGACCAAGAGCCCTCCTGCCGCTCACCCTTCCTCATGGGTGAAGGGCCAGACGCTGCTGCCTGCCTTTGTCACTGCTGGTGCCACAGCACTGCCAGCCCGAGGAGGGCTGAGACAGACACGCTCTTGTTCTGTGCTGCTGCAAACAGAGACTGGGACTTTATCCATGGTCTCCAAGATGAAACAAAGGCCGTGGAAGCTAGTCGACATACAAGATTACAGAAAACCCAAGTTATCTTGCGTTAAGTGAATCTAGGTTAGCTTGAAGCTCATCCTGCTGTGGGTCCATGCTTTAGCTATACAGCATGGCACTGGGTTTTCCCAACAATGTGAAAAACCTTAGTTTTCTACACTCTGTCATGCTGCTGTTAGATCCTAACTACCAGAACAGTTAACTTTAAAATTTTTAAAAATTTAGCTTGAAAAGATACTTCTTTATGAAGTAGTTCCCCTTTTACCAAGTTCACCAAATGCTTTTCAACTACTTCAGTGAATTAAGCTACTGAAGTGCGAAGTAGTATCACAGAGTGGGTCAGGTTGGGAGGGACCACATTGGGTCATCTGGTCCAACCTCCCTGCTCAAGCAGGGTTATCCCAGAGCATGTGGCACAGGATTGCATCCAGGCAGTTCTAGAATATCTCCATTCAGGGAGTCTCCACAACTTCTCTGGGCAATCTGTTCCAGTCCATGGTCACCTGCACAGTAAAGAAGTTCTTCCTCACATTCAGGTGGGACTTCTGTGCCTCAATTTCTGCCTGTTGCCTCTTGTCCTATTGCTTGGCACCACCGAGAAGAGCCTGGCTCCATCCTCTTGACACCCTCCCTCCCTCCCTTTAGGTACTTAAAACATTGATAAAGTCCCCTCAGTCATCTCTTCTCAAGGCTGAACAGGCCCAGCTCCCTCAGCCTGACCTCATAAGAGAGATGCTCCAGTCCCTTAATTATCTTTGTGGAGCTCTGCTGGATGCTCCAGGAGCTTTGTGTCTCTCTTGTACCAAGGAGCCAGA
>VWZW01002516.1:1466123-1479687 GCA_013397115.1 Edolisoma coerulescens | reverse complement strand
TCTCACACAGCCCAGGCCACCACTGTCCCTTTTGTCACAAGGGCACATTTCAGGCTCAGGTTCAGGCTGGAGTCTGTCAGGACCCCCAGATCCTTTCCTGCCAAGCTGTTTTTCCACTCAGCTGGGTGACCCCAGCACAAACTGGTGCCTCCAGGAGCAGGACTTTGCACTTTTCCTTGGTGAACATCAGGAGGTCCCCGCTGTCCCGTTTCTCCAGCCCCATTCCTGTCCCCACACCCACGGGACACGCAGCCAAACAAGCCTCACATGGAATTATCTGAAGCACCCTGTTCTTCTTCATGTTGGCTGGCAAATTGCCTGTCCTCATCTTGTCATTCTGGATTTTGATTGAAGTGAGCTTCTGCAGGGCAAGAAGCAAAGCAGAGAGAAGTTTCAGAGCCATCCCATGCCAGGCCAACACGTGGTGATCCCAGCACCATCCCAGCAGATCCACCAGGACAGGGGCCACGCTCACCTTGAACTCCTCTTCCAGCCCGTTGCTGCTGGTCCCTGGCACTTTGTTGTAGATCTTCTGGAGGTGGATCTCCAGCGAGGTCACCTCCAGCTCCGTGTCGCCGTAGAGATAGTGCTCCAGCAGTGCTTGGTATATGAACACATACTGCATCTGCCAGGGGTGCAGGGAGCCCTCAGTGCCCGTTCCATGCCCAGTGGGCACGTGCTGGGGGCAAACCCAGCACCCCCTGCCCACCCTCTGAGACCCCAGAAAAGCGAGTGACAACCTTCCTGCCACTAAGTGGGGACTGGGACTTTATTTACCACACCAAGCAAAGCTGATGTGACACAAAATCTTCTCCAAGCCTGGAGAAAAGGAGGCTCAGGGGGGACCTTGTGGCTCTGCACAACTCCCTGACAGGAGGGGGCAGCCGGGGGGGGGGCGGGCTCTGCTCCCAGGGAACAGGGACAGGATGGGAGGGAACAGCCTCAGGCTGTGCCAGGGAGGTTTAGATTGGGATACTGGAAAAATTCCCTCATGGAAAGGGTTGTCCAGCCCTGGCACAGCTGCCCAGGGCAGTGTTGGAGTCCCCATCCCTGGAGGGGTTTAAAAGTCGTGTGGATGTGGCACTTGGGGACATGGGTCAGTGCTGGCCTTGGCAGTGCTGGGGGAACAGCTGGATTTGATCTCAAGGATCTTTTTCAACCTAAATGATTTAATAATTCTACAAAGGGGATTAAAAGGAGCAGGACCCCGTGAAGGGCTCACTTGATGCGGCATCACCCAAAATGAGGGATGACACTTGACCTCACAGGCTTGGACTGGGTGAAGGAAATCCAAGCTCAGGGGGACAGGGCAGCACCTCACTTACATCTGTCTGTACCATCTGGCAGCGCTGAGCCCGGATCCGGCTCACGAAGCCGTAAACATCCACCTTCCTCTCCGCGTGCATCATGTCCAGCATGGCATCGATGACGATGAAAGTGCCCGTGCGTCCCACCCCGGCGCTGCAAGAGAGGGGTTGGAGGGGAGATTGGGAAGGAATTCTTCCCTGTGAGGGTGCTGAGGCCGTGGCACAGGGTGCCCAGAGAAGCTGTGGCTGCCCCTGGATCCCTGGAAGTGTCCAAGGCCAGGTTGGACGGGGCTTGGAGCAGGCTGGGCTAGTGGAAGGTGTCCCTGCCCATGGCAGGGGGTGGGACGAGATTGTGTTCAACGAGACCAGCAGACTTCAGGGAAAGACAAAGCTCTTGGATCAGCTGCTTCCCAAGAAGGCAGGAAAAATGGACTTGGGATGTTGCAGATGTGACCATCTCTGCCTTTAACCATGGGGCTTCACCTTATTGAACCCAGGCTCCCCCAGGGTTGCTGCTGTGCCTGAAACCACTCCAGGTGAGGCCAATCTCCACGGCCCTTGCTCCAGGCCAGCTGTCAGCTCAGTACTGCTTTCTCCCAAAGAGGGATGTTATCTTCTCATGCCAGGACAGAGGAGAGCCAAGGGAGATGCCAGCAGCGCTCAGCTTGGCTCACTCAGCACCCAGCCAACCCAAATGACCCCTCAAGATGAGTTGTAACACCCTAACATCACTGATTCCAAGAACTTCCTTCAATTCATGCCATTTTTTCCATGTCCCCATGAGGAACATCCCCGTTTAACACAGGAAAGTTAAATAAAGACAATAAAAAAGTCCTGACTGAAAAAAATAATTCCTTTTAAATGGGAGACGCTTTGCAGGTGACCCAGGATGGGCAGAGGTTGGCTGTGAGCAGGACTCACCTGCAGTGCACCACTATGGCTCCTGCATATTGGGGATTGCAGGTCTTCACCTTCTTCAGGAATTTCAGCATCCCGATGGGGGTGAAGGGCACCCCAAAGTCGGGCCAGCTGGTGAAGTGGAACTGGGTCACCAGGCGCTGAGGCTTCTTGTTCGTGACATCACCCACCTGGGGGGGGAACGTGCACTCAGCTCAGTGAGAAATACTCAGGTTTTCCCTTCTTTCCCCAAAACTAAGACAGAGAGGGAGCTGGATGGCTTAAGAAGCAACATCCACAGCTGCAAGGCCACAGATTGGGGCTCTGGGACAAATCAGTCTCTAAAAACATGACATTTTAACCACCCAGCACCACATCCCACATCCGAGGGCTGTGAGACGCCAGCCTCTCCCTGTGTGTGGATCCAACCTGGCAGCAGCTGCCATATTTCATCCCCAACAAGCTCCAGCAGAAGCTGTTGCTCCATCCTTTCCCACTCCTCTGCCCACATCAGCCTCGGATTAAAAGCAGGGGAGGAAAACACACACGTCCAGGCCATTGGAGTGAAGGATGAGGCTCAGGAGAATCACACTCAGGGTCCAGACAGGTTTGCAGGCACCAGCTCTTCCCTGCCTGCCTCTGAGAGCAGCAGGAAAACAAACAGTGACTAAAACACCCAGAGCCTCCTTGGAGGACAAGGAAATGTGGTGACAGATGGGAAAGCAATCAAACCCAACGCATGCGGCGCTGGATTTTGTCTCAGCTGAGGGGATAAATCTGATTATTTTCAGGCATTAAGTGTCTGTGGGTGAGAGCAAGAACCAACACTGGTAACAGTGAGTGCTGGAGTACTGCAGGATGGGATTTCAGCCCTGGCATCCCTCAGTTTCCCTGCTCTCAGCACAGCCACGCTGGTCCCACTGGGAACAGGCTCTTGGGAAAAACAAATTCTGAACAGCTCTGGTTAAAAATGGATGCTGGGGGTCATTTCATCCCAACTCTGCTCGCACAGAACCTTGGAGGAGTTGAGCCAGCACCTTTGGGATGATCAATGTGGAGAGGGGAGGGACGGGATGGGACAGGAAGGGATGGGAGAGGTGATCCCTGGCACCTGCTGGATGCAGAACTTGCGCACGGTGTAATCCACCAGGACGGTCACGTCCTCCACGGACACTCGGATGTTCCCGTATGTCCAGCAGCCCTGATCCGGCCAGTACTGAGCACATTTACACTGGGGGGGGAGAAAACAGGTGCAGGTGAGCTCTGGATACCCTCACAAGGCTGGGAATGGCTCCAGTTCATGCCCATAGGCACAGGATGTGCCGGATTTGGCCCAGTTTGGGTCACCTACCTCTTTCCTCTCCTTCAGGTTGGTCACCATGACAATTGTCGCTGTGTTTTGCTCCCAAATCATCCTCCAAAAATCGTTCACTGTTTCTTCCTTTGGTCCTGAGGGGAAGGTAAAACAAAATGTCCTCATTGGAATCAACCCCTCACCATTTGGGGCCCAACCCCAGCGTGTGAGGTCACACGTCATGGACGATCCTACACATTTTTTGCCAATAGGTCCCAGGAGGTGCTGGGGTGTCTGGGCATGTCTGATGCAAGGAAAAATCCTATCACCCAGTAGCTGGAATTTTTGGATGTGTTTCATGGCCAGGAATTCCATATTTAGCCCAAGAAGGGGAAACCAGACAAACAGAGCATGGACTTGCCCAAGGTCACCCAGGGAAATGGTGGCTGTCCCAGAGTCTGCTGAAGTCCTGCCCTGGGATCTTGGGTTGTAGCCATGGGATCCCATTTCAGTGTGGCACAGGAATAGCTCCCTGCTGCCTGCCAGACACGGAGCTAACTCAGCCCTGACTCCCTTGCCAAGCCTGAGGCTCAGGGTGAGCCAAGAGAACAGCAGAGCCAAAGCTCAACCTGAGCCTGCAAGTGCTGACGGACCTGATCCAGCCTCCTTCTCCAGCCTGAGCCAGGGACACTGGCCAGGGATGCCCTGACCCACTGGCAAGTCAAGAGAGGGAATACAAAACACTCCCATGGGCAGGTAACACCCTGCTGCTGACATGATCCCCACCCTGTGAGTGACAATTTTGCTTTTAGGGATGTGTTTGGACTTCTGGAGATCACAAGGACATTCCTCTCTACCCCATCCCTGGAAATGTTCAAGGCCAGCTTGGATGGAGCTTGGAACAACCTGGGATAGTGGAAGGTGGCCCTGCCCATGGCAGAGGGGTGGAATGAGATGAGCTTTGTGGTCCCTTCTAGCCCAAACCATCCCATGATTCTGTGATTTGGGGAATTTAATTTAGCAGCTCCCTGGCCAGAGGTCACAACACCCTCCAGCAATGGGTATTGCACAAGTAGGACTTCTCTTCCTCCACCAACACATCCAGCACTGCTCTTTGACTGGGAAAATAATTTTGGGAACAATCTGTGGGGCAGCCAGGCCTCCTTTTGACCAGGGGAGCTCTGCAAGATGCTGTACTGTGGTTAGAGGGGCACAGCTCCGCTGAGCAGAGGGACCCAGCCCAGCTGCCCCCAACAGAACAATGGAAATAATCAAAAATGTACCTTGTGCAGCAATGAACTTGTTTTTCTCTTGGTACCCCTGTAGAGAAAAGGAGAAAAAGGAAGAGAAGTGAATATTTCTCTAACACAAGAGTCATGAAATCTACTTGAGCAACAGAGCTGGCATCTGCTCTGCTGCCCATTCTCCCCTGTGCAGAGAAGGGGCTGCAGCCTCCGAGGGGAGAATCAGCACCAAAGATGGGCTGAAATAATTGAAAATCCTTGTGCAAAGGGCTGTTTTCCCACAGGAACACTCCCCATGCTCACATAATGCAGGACTGACCCCACTTGCTGGCACAAGGCACCAATGAAGTGGTACCTGACAGCCCTTCCACAGGGGTCACACCCTGCATCCAGAGCATCATGTCAAAATCAGCACTAATCCTTGGAAGACAGACTGTGGAACTCATGGGGATTGATTTTGTGCATTTTATTTACTGGGGAGGAAAGGAAAAAAACTCTTTTGGGTCTTGCTCTGCTTCATGTGCCTCCATCTCTCACATGACCCTTCCTGCTGATTGGAGCCACGTGGTGGAAACCCCAAAGGACCCATCTCCTCCCAGGGGCAGAGCAGGGCTATGTTGCTTCCATTTTAGGTGGATTTCTTGATTTCTTCTTCATCCCCTTCCCACTGCAGCCAGCCCTGCAAGCTGGGAAGCACTGATGATCACCTGGCCACGCTCTTCAGGGATTTAAATCCGTGTGGATGTGGCACTCGGGGACATGGTTTAGTGGTGGCCTTGGCAGTGCTGGGGGAATGGTTGGACTTGAAGGTCTTAAGAGGGCTTTTCCAACCTAAAAGATTCTATGATTCATCAGCTGTTTGCTGACCAGAAATCCCCAGCTCCTGCAGGAGTGGTTCCCCAGCCCTTTCCAAACCAGCCCGCTCGGCTTCGCTCCTTTTTTAAAGGGGATTTCCCCTTCAAATCACAAAACTCACATTAATGAAGGAGGCGTTGATGTAGTCGGAGTCGGGGACCCCTTCCACAGGAGTCAGGTGAACCCTGGAATGATCATCTGGAGGGAAATTAAAACTCTGCATTAAAGACAACGCCCTCCGCTCCGCTGGTACCCGGCGTAGCGAGAACCCAGGTGTCGGAGCAGAGCCCGTGCTCCTGGCTCCGCTGCAAAACCACCTTTATGCCCCCAAATTCCTCTTGCTTAAACCCAGAGAGGTCCTAGACCTTGTCCAAGGTAGTTTTTCCTCTGCAGAGTGCACATCTGAGGACACCCCGAGCCAGCCCACTGCCCAATGCCACCAGGCAAGAGTCATCCCTTCTGGCATTTCCCATCTGTTTCACTCTCCGTGGCCTCCTGGCTGCTGAGGGCTCCAGGGAGCTTCTCCTCACAGGTACCTAAAGCTAAAGCAGACACAGCCACCCCCACCTGGGAGGTGAAATGCCCTCAACCGTGCCCTTGCCCATCCCAAAACCAGGAATGGGGAGTCCTGGCAGGAGCCCCTGAGTGTTTCCCCCCAGTCCAAGCAGCTCCGATACGTACAGGGCAAAATGTTCACATATCTGTTCTTCTCCTTGTTCTCCTCCTTGGAAGCAGCTTCACACGTGGCCTGTATGGGACATGCTGGGAGAGCCTGAAATGGCAGAAAAAAAGGGTTTTCCACGATGTTCTCATGGCACAGCAGGAACAATGTGCTGGCAAACGCCACATCCGAGCATCCTGCCCCTCCGGACATGTCCCCACCACCCACACCCCTCACCTCCACCCCAGCAGCAGCTCCTCCTCCCCACCGAGCTCAAAGTGACTATTTAAATAGCTGGGCTGGACCACAGAGAGTCAATCCCTTTGGAAAGGAGATGTCTGGGATCTCCTGATCCATGGACACGAGGTGGCAGCAAAGCCTCCAGCTCCAAACCCACCCGGCAGCACCGAGGAGCTCATTCCTGATTCCTGTCCACCGAGGCTCCTGCTGAGATTCCTTCATTAACAATGCTGCTAATTGTGACCTGATTAAGCCCCCACTGTCCCAACCCACCCAGTGATGGCAGGAGCAGCCATCCTGCTGGGCTGGGGGGTGCTGGGGTGACAGGGGACACTGTCCCTGGGTTTCCCAGCTGAGCACAGGAGGTGCTTCCCCAGTGCTGTTATTCCACATCCTCTTTGAACAGCAAAGAATGTTCTGGAGGTATCCACCATCCCTCCCTCCAGCTGACAGGATGGCAGGAAGTGTCCAGGGCAATCAGGTATTTATAACCCTAAAAATCCCCCTCCCTGGGCATTCATTGCACCTATTTGGTTTCAGTGCAGCACGGCCAGGAAGAGGATCAAGTTGTGCAGCAGCTGGACAAAGTCAAGTGGCTTTTTTTTATCTTCTCATCGTTCTCATGGTGCTGTATCATGGCTTGGAGCTGGGCTGGGAGCACAGGTCTGGTGAGGAGCAGCTGAGAGAGCTCAGCCTGGAGAAAAGGAGGCTCAGGGGAGACCTTGTGGCTCTGCACAACTCCCTGACAGGAGGAGGCAGCCGGGGGGATCGGGCTCTGCTCCCAGGGAACAGGGACAGGATGAGAGGGAACGGCCTCAGGCTGGGCCAGGGGAGGTTTAGATTGGATATAAGGGAAAATTTTTTCACAGAAAGAGTTGTCAACCCCCAGCACAGGCTGCCCAGGGCAGTGGTGGAGTCACCATCCTTGAAGGTGTTCAAAAAATGTGTGGATGTGGCACTTGGGGACATGGGTCAGTGGTGGCCTTGGCAGTGCTGGGGGAATGGATGGATTTGACAATCTTAGGGGGCTTTTCCAACCTTAATGAATCAATTCTGTTCTATTCTATTCAATTCCACTCTAATCTATTTTTGTATTGACAAGGCAAACCAGATTTATTGTCACAAGCTGCAAAGCTCAGCAACGTCAACAAGAGGCTGCAGCTATCCCTGAAGAAACGCTCTGGGCTTGTGGGACAAGCACAATACCTCAATTCCTCAGAGCTGAAGGCCAGCCTTTGTCCCACACATGGTCATCATTGTGTTTCAGGGTTAACAGCTCAGCGAAATAGGATGGGGTCATTCCTGTTTCTCGGTCAAAGCTTTTTTTTTTGCTGCTTGTGGATTTAAAGCCACGAGGATCGGGGAGGTAGGAAGCAGAGCTTGGGAGGCAACCAGCAAGCAGGGAAGCTCTAGAAGACCCCAAGACATCCAGGATCATTCCTGACTCCAGGAAAACGTAACTCTGAAGAGCTGTTTGCTAGAAACCCTCTGTTTCCTGCAGCGAGCTCGAGGGTGGGCAGCTTGTCCACCCTCACCGCAGACACGGGGACAGAATCAGCCCCGCCACGGCTCAGCCCTTTGAGAAAGCCCCGAGAACCACATCCTAAACCCCAACCCGAGGGCAGCCCATGGGGTGTGGGGGCAGGAGCAGAGGCACTCACGTTGAACTCCTCTCGAAAGAGCTTGTTGTCATCGGCCATGCGGCGGTTGATCTCCTCCTCCAGCTTGTCCACGGGCAGCGGGGGGTACTTGCGGTTGGTGCTGGGGGAGCGGGCGAGCAGGGGCATGCTCTGCGGCTCTGCAATGACACCCGGGGGTCACAGGGGCCACCAGCTGTCCCCCACTGCCCACCCACAGCCAGCTGGGCACGGGGACGCCGCGCGCCACCGCCGCTTTTAGGGTCGTCCTCGTGTTCGCACAGAAGGGTTGGGGTTGGGGGGGATGTTAAAGGATCGTCTTGTTCCTACAGCTTCCACCAGGCAAGGCTGCTCTGAGCACAGTGGCACCTGGCTTGTGGCAGCACTGGGGTGGCAGCAGGGCCAGGGCAGTGCCCGTCCCCTGTGCTGGCACTGCTGGGGCACCTCCAGTCCTGGGGGCACTTGTGGGTCCCTCACAGAAAGACTGAGGGGCTGGAGCGTGTCCAGAGAAGGGAATGGAGCTGGGAAGGGGCTGGAGCACCAGGAGCAGCTGAGGGAGCTGGGAAAGGGGCTCAGCCTGGAGAAAAGGAGGCTCAGGGGGGACCCTGTGGCTCTGCACAACTCCCTGACAGGAGGGGGCAGCTGGGGGGGTCGGGCTCTGCTCCCAGGGAACAGGGACAGGAGGAGAGGGAACGGCCTCAGGCTGTGCCAGGGAGGTTTAGATTGGATATTGGAAAAATTTCTTCATGGAAAAGGTTGTCCAGCCCTGGCACAGCTGCCCAGGGCATGGTGGAATTCCCATCCCTGGAGGGACTTAGAAGCCGTGTGGATGTGGCACTTGGGGACATGGGTCAGTGGTGGCCTTGGCAGTGCTGAGGGAATGGATGGACTGGATGATCTTAGAGGGCTTTTCCAACCCCAAAAAATCAGTGATCCTACAATGATGAACACCCTGGGATCTACACTCTGGCAGAGGCAGGACAGGGCACTGAGGACCAAGTCATCAATACTGGGGTTGGAGACCACCTTGCTTTGAATTCCAGCTTCTCCCTCTCTCCCATGGAAAGTCTGGCACAATCACTGGGGCACAATTCCCAGGAGGGCACAGCAAAAGCAGCTGCTGCTTGTGCTACTCAGCAAAGCCAGGAAAGGCCGTGTGAGGGTTACACCAACACAGCTGAGGGTTTATGAAGTTCACACCTCCGTCTACGGTGATGTAAGACGGGCAGGGAAAGTCTTAGCAGCCAACATAAAATAAAAAAGGTGCTGAATTTCAGCCAGTGCTTCTCAGAAGGTGTTTGGTTTAGGTGGAAGGAGTGCTGAAAAAGATCTGAACTGAGTTTAAGAGGCCTCTTCAGATCTTAATTTGGTGCCTACATATGGATGGAGATGCCCAACTTCAGAGCCTCAGTGTCAGCTCTGGCTCAAGGCTCAGGGGCAGAAGAATTGAGACATTACACACGGCTTTAAAATGGCATCTGTGCGTGTTTAGGAGGTACAAAAATGTTTTTATGATGAAAATAAGTGTATTCCCTGCTTTCTCCTGGAAATGTTAGTCTACAGTTAGCGTGAAGATCTGAGTTTTGATCAGAGACCATCCTAAACTGAAAGAGCAGAGGAATATTTAATTACTCCCCAAAGACGCATCTTTTCAAAAAAGGTTCTTATGTGAGTCAAAGAAATCCTGTGAAAACTCAAGAGGAATGTGAGCACTTTGATTTTGGAAGTGATCACCCACTTCAATATCAACCACTTGAGGGCACACATTTAGTCACTGGAATGAAAGCTGGGAAATAAACCTTCATCCTACAAAAGCCTGCCAAAACCACGGAAAACACGGAACAAGGAGATCAGGAAACAACAAAAAAAATATATATAAATTAGAAAATATTTGCCTACAAAGACATGAGGTGGGAGGGACCCTGTGTGGCACCAGGTGGACTCACCTGTATCGTCCGTCCGGCCGTTGGACAGCCGGAAGGAGTTGGAGTGGCTCCCTGCCTGCTTGTATTTCTTGAACCTGCCAAAGGGAATTGGAGTGGAAAAGTCAGTAAATACCCACCAGGAAGCCCAGGTCCCCTCCCAGATGAGAGATGCCAGCGTGTCCCACACTTTCTCGTGGCTTCAGGAGTTAGCTGGTGGGTCCAGGAGGCTGCGGGCTCTCGAAAATCCTGCCTGTGGGCAGAGCTTTTCACTGAGCACATCTGGAACAGCTGCAGGAGCCCAGAGCGAGGTGGAAGCCAGGAGAAGCTTTAAGGGTGCTCACTATGGAGGACACCCCAAGGAGTTCCTGCTCCTGCTCCTGGGCTGATCCAGCAGAGCACATAAAGCCCAGATTGATCCATCCTAACCCTGCTCCATGTGCTTTTAACTTGGAGCAGCTGCTCATGCTCCCTTTGCCTGAAGTTCGGAGTTTTGCTGAATCACTGGGCAGTGAACACAAACCCTTTTTTTCAGGGCTGGAAGCCAGGTGGGAAGGACTCAAACTCTGCTGCTGCCCAGCTCCTGAGGCAAAGCTCTCCTCAGGTTTACTGCTGTGAGGGCAGGCCTGGAGCCAGGAGACAGAGGGAAGTTTTCCACTGCTAAGGAAATTGTTTTTTCTTTTTGTTTTTCTGTTTTTTTTTTTTTCAGACTTAATCACCAAACTGGTGAGTAAATTAAAATGTTTACTGCAGGTGAATAAAGAGCCTCTTAGTTATGCTTTCAGGAGCTGGGAATGCTTCATTTTGAGCAGGGCAGATGCTTGGGTTTTAAAAAATGGACCTAAGAAGGCTTTTTTATTATGCTGTAATTCCAATTTACAGCATCACCTAACACTCCTCACAAGCTCCTGCCATTCACAGTGGAAGGTGCACAGGCACAATGTGCAGGTTTGGTACCCAAAGCAGAGCTTGGGTGTTGGATCCTGCTTGATATCAAGATGGGAATCAAGGAATAACACATGGAAAGCACTTTATATCAGCCTCCCTGGATTACTCAATCCATCATTTGCAGCCTCACAAGGAAATCTTGCCTGCTTTTCCCCACACTGAGAGGGCTCCAGTTCATTCCACCCCGCTAAATATGACATTTTGAGAGGCAGAACAGGAATTCCCCACACGAGGAGCAGCTTTGCAGAGAAAGGAGTAAGCATCATTCACCAGATAACCCCAAACATTTTCATTTTCATTCATTGTCCTTACAGGTTTCTTTTCAAAGCACCAGCTGTGTCAGCCTTTGGCTTGGGAGACAGCACAAAAGGCTCATTCCTGTTCATTCAGGAATTGTTTC
Organism: Edolisoma coerulescens; assembly: GCA_013397115.1. Classification (NCBI taxonomy): domain Eukaryota; kingdom Metazoa; phylum Chordata; class Aves; order Passeriformes; family Campephagidae; genus Edolisoma; species Edolisoma coerulescens. Next base: position 1,468,282 of record VWZW01002516.1, on the reverse strand, counting down.
TGTCCAACAAGGGGATCCAGCATTAAAGCAGCTCTTACCTCAACATGTACAGAACAATAATAATAAATACTATGACTAGGAGGGAGGACAGGGCCACCATCACAGCTATAATTGGAGTCTCATCTGCAAGAGGAAGAGAAAGGTGTGGTTATGGACATTGAAAAACATCCAGAGCCACCATTTAACAGGGCAGAGTTCTGCAATTTCTGCTTGAAAACCAATTCTGATGATGATATTAGTAATAAAAACATAATAAAAAATGAATAGTATTAAGTGATGTTGCATTTTTTCAGTCTGAGAGTGAAGACAGCAAAGGACCTGAGCGAGCACCACGTGCCTCAGACACTCCCAGGTCAGATTAAAACCTGAAACCACCACTCAGAGCACCTCAGTCTTCTCCAAGGGTTGGTCACTGTGAAGTTGTGACCTTGCAGATGAAAACAGTGATGGAGAAAGTTGGGACTGGGATATTTTGGGGCTTTCTTCTGCACAACTGAATGTGCACATGGTGGCCCAGCAGCCACCAGTAGATATTTCCTCACTCAGCTGGCGATCCACAAAATTTTCTGCCCGAGACTTAAGGGTCCAGAGAAGTTCCTAGCAGGCCCATGAGTTTGATATAATGTGATAAGGAACTTTTTATTAAAATGGGTGAAAACTGTGGCCTCTGTAAGATCCCACAGATACAACATTTGTAACAACACCACGATTTTGCTTCCAGTTCCTTGTCAAACACAAGAGGGCAAAGCTTCCCAGAGAAGCTGTGGCTGCCCCATCCCTGGAAGTGTTCAAGGCTGGATGGGGCTTGGAGCAACCTGGGCTGGTGGAAGGTGTCCCTGCCCATGGCAGGGGTGGCACTGGATGAGCTTTAAGATCCTTTCCAACCCACCCATGCCGTGATTCTGTAATTATAGAATGATTTGGGTTGGAAGTGACCTCCAAAGACCATCTAGTCCCACCCCCTACTCTTCCCACCCTGGAAACACAGAGTTTAGAGAGCAGGAGATGTCAGACACCACCAGGCCACTGAGTGTGACCCAATTTGGCTCCTTTGCAGAAGCTCCTCAAGGGCAGGTACCTCACAATTCCCTTGCAAAAACACTTAGATTAGTCTGAAACATTCCCATCTTCCCAACAGATTTTTTCCTTTAAATAAGCCATTTGTATCTTATTGGAGGTCAGTGAATCAGTGGTCGGGGCTGGCAAATTACCCAGCTGGGTTGGAAGCCAAGCAGCTCCAACCAGGGAGGAGAATGGCCCTGAAGGGCATTTTTTCAGATCAAAGTGGATGCCAGCCATGCCAGCTGGGGTTATTTCCGTTTTTCATCAGCTCCCTCCATCTGAGGGGGCCACCACACTGTGTCTGCACAGCCCCAAGAGGCTGCAGGCCATGACCCTTCTTCCCACCTTCTGTGCATCCATTTTCCTGCAGATTTCTGCCCTGTGTGTCTCACCAATTTCAGCCAGCAGATTTCCTTGGTTGGGGTTTATTTTGTCCATCTCTGAGCTACCCAGGGGCACTCTGATTGTATTTCTGTGTTTGTCCCTCTGTGGTGTGAGGTCTGGGAATGTTATTTCTGTCAAAACACATGATTTTTGTGTAATGATTTCAAGGCAATGGCCCGGTGTGGCAAATAAAAATAATTAAATTATCTTGGTTTTGCATGTCTTTGTCCTTCTCATCTACTGCCCTAATGCACTGGCATCTCCCACAGCCCAAAAGGAATTTACTGGGAATTCTGCCTCCTCCACACCTCAATAGGTGCCTGAGCCTTGGCATTCCCCAGCTTGACACTTTCCAAAAGCAAGAACAGGTTGGTCTTGGCCCAACCACAGCCAGCCCTGGCCTCTCAGGGAGACCTCTGAGCTCAGCCACCACCTCCATCCTGGCTGCAGGAGTGGAAGGAGAGCTGCCTTGCCAAAACCTGGGGTGTTAAGTCCCTGTTGGACCATTATTTCCTGCTTTGGCTGGAGTTAAGCTCAGCCTAACCAGTGCTGAGCCAGGCTGGAGCTGCGGGGCAGCAGTGATTTGTCAGAGAGGGGTGATTTGGGTGGCTCTGGCAGCAGGGTGCAGATTTGGGGGCAGGGGTGGCTCTGGCAGGAGGGTGCAGATTTGGGGGCAGGGGTGGCTCTGGCAGCAGGATGCCGGTTTAGGGGCG
>VWZW01002516.1:1450732-1465932 GCA_013397115.1 Edolisoma coerulescens | reverse complement strand
GGGGTGGCTCTGGCAGGAGGGTGCAGGGAGTTTGGAGGGTTTGGGGTTTTTTTGCGGCCGTTCTTTCGACACATCTGGCGGGATGAGGAGCTGGAGCTCTTCCACTGCTAACGGCCCACCCAGCAAAGCCTGGGCAGGAAACGAGCTGGAGGGTCCCCAGCTGCTCCCTCCCTGCCCTGCTGAGCTGTGCCAACCCCCCCACAGCTCCTGCCCTGCTCCAGCCTCAGCCTGAGGGCTTCACGCTGGCAATTCACTTGGAAAAGGGACAAGGATTCAACCTTCAGCTCCCACAGTGCTGGAGCACCCACTGCAGTCCAGAGCTTGGAAGGCATCAGGATGATTAAATCTTGTCCTGGCCCCTCTGAGGAGCCACCAAACCCTCCTCTGGTGCTGGGGATGGTGTCCCAGCTGGAGGCAGAGGTGCTCTATAGGCTGTTCCCTGCACATCACACAGACCTGGCATGGTGAGCAGCCCATCCCTGCTCACAGCTGGCAACATCTGCCCACAAAACCAGTCACAGAATGGTTTGGGTTGGAAGGGACCTTAAAGATCATCCCATTCCACCCCCTGCTATGGGCAGGGACACCTTCCACTATCCCAGGTTGCTCCAAGCCCCATCCAACCTGGCTTTGGACACTTCTAGGGATGGGGCAGCCACAAATCTCTGGGCATCCTGTGCCAGGGCCTCCCCACCCTCACAGGGAAGAGTTTCTTCCCAATATCTAATCCAAACCTACTCTCACTTTAGAAGCCATTCCCCCTTTTCCCATCACTCCATGCTCCTGTAAAAAGTCCCTTATTAATATTAGCAATATTAATATAAATCTTGTTAGGAAATCAGGTGTATTCCCATTTTTTTGTCTCTGCTCTCAGGAGCAGGGATGAATGACAGCAGAGAGAGCACAAAATCAGGCCTAAGCCAGGCCAGACCTGAGGGAATTACACTGAGCATTTCTGCAGAGGCTTAGCCACAATTTCAAACGAGTTCCCTTGGACCTGCATCCCTTTCATTCCCTCTGCTAAATGTGTGCTGCCAGTCAGTGCTGCAGAGCTTCTGGCTGTTCCCTGGACCATCAGTGGGCTGGGTGAGCCAGGCACAGCAAGCAGCACAAGGCAGAGTTTGCAAAGCTGCAACACCCATCAGAGCCAGGATGAAAACACCCAGAGGCAGCTCCTTCCTCCAGGTGGGAGCCAGCCCGGCTCTGCCCGCTCCTGGAGTGCTAAAGCCATGAGTAATTGCAAATATTCTGGTAGAGATGCCAGTTCTCAGAGCTGAGAGATGGAAAAATGTCCCTAAAGTGCTGTTCTCTTACAAGAAATGGATTTGTGTTACTGCTTGCCAACAGAATGAAGGAGAATAATAATTATTCCCATCATCTGCAGGATGGGTTTGGATCAAATCTCGTAAGTCACAGTCGATAAAGACAATTCAGGAGCAAAAAAAAAACCAAACAAAAAACCCAAAAGGAAATTTCCTGAATGGCTTCTTAGACTTTGGTCATCCCACTCTAGGGATGTGCTGACATTCTCAGAGGAGGAACAATTTGTATCGAACAGGACATGTCCAAATTGGAATGGGATTGTTTTGTTCTAAAAAGAAAAGCCCAACAGAAATTAAGATATCAGCGTGTCACCAGCTCTTCTAAAGAGCTTGAGAGGCTTCGTAAAAGCACATTTGGAAGTCCTAAGGAGAGCTCTCTAACAGCAGAACGCTTCTGGAAATGTTTTCACTGACTAAGGAGCAATGAAATATAAAATTCTTACCTCTTCTGTCAGAGTTACCTGCAGGAAAAGAAAACAAAAGTCTCTTAGCAACAAAGGAACAAGACATTTTAATAAGTCAGGAAGGATCAAAGACCAAGACAGGAACAAATTTAGTAACTCTTATCATCTGCCTGTAAATCTTTCCTTTAAAACACCAGCTATAAAGCCAGGATGTTAAAATGAATTTCTGAGAAAGGGAAAAGGAACAAATCCCGAGTTTTTATCAGCGGAGCAGGGAGCTGAAGCCAAGCTTTAACATCAATAAACACAACTTACTGTTTAAACCCATAACCAGCAAGTGACTGGTGTAATTCATTAGCACTTAAATACCAAGAGATAACACTGGGGCATAATTTTAAGAGAGTGGCTGAGCCAAGAGTTCAATTAAGAGCAGCTGGGCTCAGGGATGGGGGCGAGGAGCATCCAAGGAAAAGTCTCTACCTGCTGGGTTGGATGGCTCATCCAGAGGACACTGGAACAAACCTGTGCCAGGGAGAGCAGAGCCTGGCTCTCCTGGGGCAGTGCTGCTGGCACGGGCACCCCGTGGCCACGATCTGTGTGTGAGGAGCTGCAGCACAGGGCTGAGGACAACCCTGGTGGCTTTGGACAAGGAGGAACTGCCTGTACAACGTGTGACCTTCTGCCCCAGTCCCCTTCTCGAGCATCACTTAATTCTTCCATGACTAACACCCACATTTCCTGGTAAATCTAATGGCAAGGGCAGGCCTAAAACTGATTTTGCTCCTTGACAAATTACTCGAGATAAAGGAAGAATTAGGTTTGGTGATTTGTTCTCAGGAACTGCCATCAAGTGAGAGGCCACTTCTGCCCTTGATGGTGCAATGGCCAATGTGTCATGGCATACACCAGGAACCTAAGTCACAAAAAGGCAGTAGAAACACAAAAATAATAAATTCAGCCTCCCCACAGCAGACATTCAATTACAAAATCCAGGTATTAGCAGAACTTAAGGCTTTTGCCTCCATCTCTCCTATCTGAACGCTACATTTATCCCAAACTTGCCCCACGAGTGTGTCTGAGGCTATGCCAGACTCCTTCACTCTGCAAAAAAGGATTTGTGGTGGGAAGGAAGCTGGACGAGCTCAGGGGTGGCAGAACACTACGGAAGCTGGGTTGTGAACCTCCTTCAGCCACATCCCTTCCTCTGCTGCTAGCAAAGACAACTTCACTGCAGCTTCACGGGCTGTGGCTTCCAAAGATTCCCAGAGGAAGAGGGCACACACATCTCACGGACGTGCAGAGACACCCAACAGCCAACATCCCTTGGGAAATTTGTTCTTAAGGAATATACACTCCACACCTCCCTGCATTAACTCCACCATTATCTTGTTTCAGCGTTTTCTGCCCCACAACCAAGTTGCCAATCCTGTTTTTCCACTAAATCCCGAGGTCCAGCAGGCACTGGCCATCTTCCTGTTGCAGCTTGGAGACACGTAGCACCAAAACTGGGTCTCAAACAATACAATGAGCAAACCGTGGCTGAAGAGTCACAGCTCAGCAAAGATTTCTGGTTACCTCAGCCTCTTTTTGTCTGATTTTTCATTCTTAACCTGCACTGAGCAGCCAAAGTACACTTTATGGGGTCACTTTGCTGATGTGCCAAGAGGGAAATGAGATCAGGATGGCAACAGAGACAACTCTCGTTCATCTGGACCTTTCAAAGATTAAAATCACCCAAGTAATGGGGGAAATTGATAATGTAAGGAGAGAATCACAGAATAGCTTGGGTTGGAAGCAAAGATTATCTGGTGCATCTGTGGACATCTTTCACTAGATAATCTTGGCCTAAACCTTTGGTCAGATAAATCTCTTCTGATCTGGGCCATTCGGGAAGTTATATTGCTGCCTATCACCAGGGAATTGGCCCCCAAATGGTTTTTTGCTCCACTTTGCTCAGCAAAACAAAAGAAGAGCAAAGAAACAAACCCAGAGGCAGGGTGGCCTGGAGAAGAAGAGGTGGGGGAGGTACCTACCATTGTGGGAAGCAGAAGAGGTCTCCTGTGTTGTCACCACCACGCTGAAATTCCTCTCCGTCGTCTCCGCCTCCGTGCTGGGGACAGTGGCGTGTGGAGCCGACGGCGTCACGCTGGGGAGCAGGGACAGGGCTGGAGGCACAGGCACGGTTGTCCCCAGGGTGAAGGAGATGTTGAGGCTGCCAGTGGTGGCGTTGGGGGAGATCCTGGCGGCTGTGGTTGGAGGAGGCTTTGGCGCCGTGGTAGAAACAGTCCCTGGAGTGCTCATGTTGAGCCTGTTTGTGTTCGGCGTGGTCCCATCCTCAGGACCTGGTGTGGGAGCTTTGGTGGGGCTCCTGGGGGAGGTGGACACTGTTGTGGGTGGCTCTGAGAAGGGAAAAGCACAGGGGGACCTCTGTGAGATTCTCTTCTGTGACACTGAGGGGTTTAGATGCTGAAGATTCACGTGACTGTAACTATAAGGATAAAACAACCAGGAAACCCCGAGCGCAGGACAGGGAATGCTCTGCGCAGCAGGTGATGCAAATGTCATAAAAATATAACCTCAGCAGGTGAAATTTATGGGGAGGTACAAACATTAGAGCCCCTGGAGGTGAGGATCAGTATCAGTCAGGGGTAAAACCTGTGGGCCCCATTTATGAGCACCTGAAGCTCATCAACATCCTCTTTCCAACATTTTATGTTACAGTTACACGGAGGGCAGAAGGAATAAGACACTGAGCATGTTCACCCTCACTCCTTTGATCCTAAAGATGGGATAAAGGAGAGAGGAGAAGCACAGCTTACCTGTCGTAACGTTGTTAGCACCTACACTTATCAGGCCACTTCCGAGCAAAAGGAGAAAGAACCACAAATCCATGTTGACCTGGGGAGGAAAGCACAGAACACTTATTTAAACCCTCATGCAACATCATCCCAAAATAACCCAAGGTGGGGAGGATGCTGTGCATCTTGTAGAGCTGGGAGGGAGGAGTGGAAGCGTGGCTGGAGTCCCTGCAGGCATCTGGATGGGAAGGATTTATGGCTGTGGTCGTATGACCCCAAAGGGAGAGCACATGGAGAGATCCCAGTCTGGTGGAGCAGCAAAGGTGTCCATGGATGAAGCAGGGAATGGGTGAACTGTGGGAGAGCATGAGAGGAACAAGCTGAGCACTAAAAACAAGTATCTGGTTTTAAAGGAGATTAATAAATTGTTGATACAGTGGTCTGCAAATGACTGCACTCTGAGCAAACTCAAATGCGATTTAGGTGAAGACCATGGCAAAGAGCCTTGATCCCAAATACCCCAGAAATGGAGTTAGGAACGAGAGTTCAGCTCTCCCTGGCTCACTGACACCGGAAATGTTACAGGGCAGGGGCAGAACACTCAGCTCCATTGGATTCCCTGTGCATGTGGGCAGAACAAACACCCACAAATAACCCAAGAAGACCAGCAAGCTCGGGCTGCACACCCGTACTGTACGTGCTTCCCAGGAAATGTCCAGCAAAATTACAGGACGATGACATCAGCACAATCATTTCCCCCCAGCCCTTTTAAATACAAGATTTTTATGCTGATTTCTTTCCTCTGGAGACCTCAGAAAGCTCCTGAGAAATGGCTATCATTATCTCCTCCCAAACACCTACGGGTCCAGAGGCCCAGAGCTGTGAGATATCATCGTGCTGGCCAGGACAGAGCCCAGAGCTGCCAAGCCCAGACCAGCACGTGGCCACGGGGCCTCCCAAGGATGGGCCAACACCTCTCCTCTGCTCCAAGCCCACAGAGGGCTCGGAGATAGCTCTGCTCCGTGCCATGGGCAGGCAGCTGCCGCACGACTCCCGTCCTTCAGGCTTTTGTCCTGTGTCCAGTTGCATCTCCAGGATCTCCCGGGAGAGAGCTGCGAGATCTCGCTGCCAAGTCAACCTGAGGCGCTGCCAAGAATGGGTTTTATTCCCTCCCCCTCTAATACATCTTGTGTTGTTTGTGCTTCTTCTATTTATTTAAATCTGCTTCATCTAGACCCATCCCAAACTCCGGGCAGAAGGACAACGCTGAAGTCATCCACGCGCTGGAAACGGTATCAGCAATACAAGATCCTCCCACCCCACCCGGGAGTATCCTCCCACCAGCACCACCTACTTACATGTTTTTCCTCCCCCTCCAAAAGAAAACCTGGCAAAAATTGACCTTACTCAGTGACCAAAAGGTCAGACAAACCCTGAACCAGAAGGAAACCAAGCTCTGGAGATAAGAGCTTTCCGTAGGCTCTGTCCACAGCCAGCCCTGCTGCTGCAAGCAGGGCAGGGCTTTCTCCAAGGGTCCCACTGGTGTGAGCAGTCAGCATTCCAGAGGGTTTCATCACCAGTTAAAATATCTGTCTGCATGAATTTGAACTGATTCAGTCCTCCTGTCACTGGTGAGAGCAGCGCTGGTCCTGCAATGCCTCCCCCAGGCTACGCTCCAGGGCGGGATGTCGGGAAAAACCCACAACACGTACTTGGATGGTTTGATGACATGTTCCACTCTGGGTGATTAACACACCCCACTCAGCCTGGTCAGCCGCCTGCCAGAGTCTGAGATGAGCCTGGTCTACACAGGTTTGGCTTTGGGGAGAAAATCCAATATTTATAAGGAATACATTGTTCCCTGTGCAGGTGAGGCCCTGGTACAGGTTGCCCAGAGAAGCTGTGGCTGCCCCTGGATCCCTGGAAGTGTCCAAGAACAGGCTGGACAGGGCTTGGAGCAACCTGTTCTACTGAAAGGTGTCCCTGCACATGGCAGGGGTTGGAATTGGATGGTTTTTAAGGTCCCTTCCTACCCAAACCATTCCATAATTCTATGATCTTTGTAACTCGCTGCATGACACGGATTGTCCAAGCATCCCACTGTGGAATCCCACAGAAATAAGGTGCTCATCCTGACGGGACCTGCCTGCAAAAGTAGGAGGAAGTTAAGCCCACAGTGAAACTCCAGAAGATGGAAATGATGGCATTGAGATGCTCTGAAAACCTCACAAGGGCTGATGAAAGCACCAAGGTCTCGTCATCGTAACCACTTCCCTCACTGGGAGCCCATCACTGCCACAGCAAGGACACAATGGCAGGGGAAAGGGGAAGACTCGGCTCTTCTGGAAACACTGCTAGGAAAAAAGTGACCATTTGCCATGTTTTGGGGAATATTTGCAGAGAAACACCATTCATGAAGGTGGATGTGGCTCCTTTCTGTTCCCCCAACTTGTTTCTCAAAGCAAGAGTTCCCATTCATTTGGGATCCTGTTCACTTGGGATTCCCATTAATTTTGAATTCTGTTCATCTGGGATCCCACTCACTTGGGATTCCCAGTCATTTGGGATTCCCACTTATTTGTGGTTCTGTTCATTCGTGGCCCTGCTCATTTGGAATCCCATTCCTTTGGCACTCCCATTCATTTAGTATCCCATTAATTCAGGGTCCCTATTCACTTGGGGTCCTTGTTCATTTGGGATCCCATTCATTTAGATCCCCATTTATCTGGGATCCCACTCATCCCATTTCTGCTCCCGTTCCAGGCAAGCTGTGCCAGAGCCTCCCCACATCCTCACCACACTTTCCCTTGATATCAAAGCAGGACAAGGAGGGTGGGAGGAAAGAAGGAAAAGCTGTGAATCTTTTCTCTGCTCTCCATTAGAGGGAAATAACCCACAAAGAATGAAAGAGCTTGGGCTTATTTCCATGACCGTGATTGCTACATGGATGAAAGCTGCAGGAGATTCCTGGACTGGCTGCAAAGCCCCTTTGGGATGGTGGGATGATCACAGAATCATTTAGGTTGGAAAAGACCCTTAAGCTCATCAAGTCCAGCCATCGATGAGGGTCCCTCCTGCGCTGAGCCGGCAGCGCAGCTGCAATGCCCTGGGATTACATCAGCGGGCAGGGAGCTCTAAACCCCCTTGACTCTACATTTAATCAGTTCATTGATCCATGAGTGGATTGCAGGAGGAGGAAAGGCTTGGCAAGGGGAGATAATGCTGGATTTCCCTGAGCCTTGCCCCGCTTTCGTGAAGAAAGCTGGATGCGGGCAGAACCTGAGTTTTTTACGGCTTTATTACTGCGACTGTCAGAAGGAACGGGATGCTGGGAGCATCCCAGCTTGCCGTGCTCAGCATTACCCAAAAATCCAAATCCTGAGAGCTGCTCCTGTGACCGGCAATCAGCTGCCAGAGCTGCTTTATCACCTTAAAACCGGATCCGGAGCAGGGAGCGGGCGAAGAGCCCTGCGCCAGGGGAGGGCTGTGCCAGCCCAGCTCCCAATTCCCAGCCCCTGCTCTTAAACACTCCCTATTCCCAAAAGCAGCATAAATAAATGCCAGCGGTTCGCCGTTCCCCCGCTCCTTAACATAAAAGGCCTCGAGAGTCCTACCCCAAAGCTGGAGAAACCCGAGTCTCCCTTCCCCCTCGGCTCCCTCCCTGCTGGTTTCGGAAATGGAGAGGAAATACTTGTAATGTTATCAACATAAACACAGCTCTTGGCCGGCTGCAACATCCTGCGAGCTCTGCAGAAAAACACCCTGACGTCAGGGCGCCGGCTCTGCCCAGGAGAAAGGAGCCGGCCCCGGCACCGCTGCTCCGGAGGGTCGGGATGCTCGGCATCGTGGCTTCGTTTGAGACCTTCTTTTTTCAAAGATCAGGCTTGGAAACCTCGATGACTGCCACTGGTGTGCCCATAAATATTATATATATATGTATTTTTGTGTATATATACATATATAGATATAGTGTATGTGCACTGCACTCTTCCATAAACTGCTCGGGATCTTCCTTATAGGAAAGGCTGGATTTTAAGCTGTAAGGATGGATGTTTTAAAAGAAGCAGATCTTGTCAAGATGATTGATGCCGGAGGGGGGGCAAAAAATAAAGGAAATAATCTCTTTATAAAGCAATAAGTGGCTTCAAAATGCCTGTGCTGGTGCTTCAGCGGGGGTCAGGCTGCAGGATCACCCCGCCGCGCTTCCAGAATGCAAAGAATTAGTGTTTATAGCTGCAGAAACTGCCCAGATCCAACCCGGATACAGCCGTCCACAATCAAAGGCAGGATTTACCCCCACCTCTGACATATTCCTAATTCCTGGAAAATGAGGCAATCTTTTTCTGCGTGCAGTGAGGAGACACAACCTGAATTCTAACCAGCTTTCCCGGGACCCCAGAAATCCCTGCTGTCACCAGGAGGATGCTGAAAGGCAGTGGCTCAACTGAGACTGCCTGACTGCCTGCTGGCTCCAACTGCAGTGAAAAATAAAAATAATGTTCAGTTTTCCTTTTTATTTGCTGGCAGGGGGAGAGGGTGCAGGACTGGGAGCAAGGTTGGCTCTCTGAAGCAGCTCACAGTAGAGCGAGAACAAGCAGGAGCATAAAGAAAGGGGAAAAAGGTCATTTTTTTTATTCTTTTTGGTGGCAGCAAGCCATCAGCATGGCTCAGCCACCCTGGAAAACAAACCTGCCATTCCCTCTCCCCCTCCCTGCTCCTTTTAAATCCTGTTTGTGGATTTCCAGCCTCTCACTGGAGCTGCGATCCACGGCGGAGGAGTTTGTCCGACAGCAGGGCGACTTCATCACAACCCCAAACCTCTCGTGTTGGATGAGATACAAAGGATGCGAAAACACACATGGAATAGCCGAGGGCTGCGGCGAGTTGGCCATCACAGGGAGAGAAGAATTGAATTTAGGGAGGAAAAAGGGTTTTGTTGCACTAAAACGCAGTGACTAATTCCTCGCATGTGTCTCCGAAGCTGAAGCGAGGCCTTTGATGTGTCACTGAACATTATTCCCCCACCCTCTGCTTTTCCACTCTTCACCAGAAAAGATGAATCACAGCAGCCATTCACCCTTTCTGAAAATCCATTTAGTTTTCTTCTTTTTTTTTTTTCTTTCTTCTTTTAAATAAACAGGCAGCTTCCACACGAGCGACGGCCCCTGTACGGAATGGGGCAGGAGGAGGAGGATGAGCCTGTGGGAAGGGCCTGGAGCTTGGCTTTCTCCACCTGCTCAACCTTCCACAAATCACTGCTTTCCTGCACACTGGGATTTGCTCATGGCATGGTTTGGAAGACACCTTAAAGACCATCCAGTTCCAACTCCCCTGCCATGTGCAGGGACACCTTCCACTATCCCAGGTTGCTCCAAGCCCCGTCCAACCTGGCCTTGGACACTTCCAGGGATCCAGGGGCAGCCACAGCTTCTTTGGGCAACCTGTGGCAGGGCTTTAACAACCTCACATTAATGAATTTCTCCACCTAATTCTGCCTTCTGGCAGTGTGAAGCCATTTCACCCTGTCCCATCACTCCAGGCCCTTGTCCCAAGTCCCTCTTCAGCTCTCCTGGAGCCCCTTTAGGCCTCGGAGGGTGCTTGAAGGCCTCCCTGGAACCTCCTCTGCTCCAGATGAACACCCCCAGCTCTCCCACCTGTCTCCAGAGCAGAGGGGCTCCAGCCCTTGGAGCATTTTCACATCCTTCAGTCCAACAGGTGAACGCACACTCATCTTACCAAGAACAACATCATGATACGTGCAAGGAGAGAACCCAACCCTATTCCCACCTGGATTTCTAGGTACCCAGAAATATCTGTCATTGTTAGGATGATGTTAAAAACTGCTGGTCGGAACCAGGATGAGCCTTTCCCGTGGATATGAGCTCTAGTGAGATGTTAACCCATCCCATGGTGATCCTCACTCAAAGCTCCCCTGGCAGCAGCAACGTGTATGAAACCATTGTGGGGGGATGGAGAGGATCAGGTGTTCACCTGCCAGAACTTGGAAGGAGGTTCCCCAAGCAGGTCCAGGGAGGGGATCCTGCCCCTCTGCTCAGCACTGCTGAGGCCACACCTGGAGCACCGGGCCCGGTTCTGCCTCCCCAGGACAGGAGGGACATGGACAGACTGGGGAGAGCCCAGTGAGGGGACTGGAGCGTCCCTGCTCTGAGGAAAGGCTGGGAGAGCTGGGACTGCTCAGCCTGGAGAAGAGAAGGCTCCGGGGGTCTCATCCCTGTCCATCACCACCTGCAGGGAGGGTGCAGAGAGGCCGGAGCCAGGCTCTTGCCAGTGGTGCCCGGGGACAGGACAAGGGGCCATGGGCACACACTGACCACAGGAGGGTCCTTCTGAACATCAGGGAACACGTTTTGGCTGGGAGGGTCACCAGGCACTGGCACAGGTTGCCCAGGGATGTTGTGGAGTCTCCTTCCTTTGAAATATTCAAAATTTGTCTGGACACCGTCCAGACCGGATCCGGCAGCTCTGCCGGTGCGGGGGGTTGGATCAGGTCACTTCCAGAGGTTCCTTCCAAAGTCTATCACTGTGATTCTGTAACTGAATGTCCTGCAAACTTTTTAAAAAGCAAAGCTGCTGGGATTGAAGCTCATAGTGGAGTAAGAAAGCACCCAGCACTGAGTAGGAGATCCCTACACTGCGCAGGCCATTGGAAGGGATGCACAAGGATCACCAAGTCCAACTCCTGATCCTCCACAGGACAACCCCAAAAATCCCACCATGTGCCTGAGAACACTGTCCAAACACTTCTGGAACCAAAAATAAACTGATGAGATTTTCAGCAAAAAAACCACAGTAAAACAATAAATGTGGGTGTTTTTGGGACATGAAATAGTTCAATTTCCTACAAAGAAGCAGAAATGTTGACAATGGGTACCAGTCATTGAACCACAGAATGGTTTGGGTTGGAAGGGACCCTAAGGATCATCCAGTTCCAACCCCCACAATTAGTCCTCTGTAACTGGCACGTCAGACCTTACTCTTCTGTATTATCTTGCTTTTAGGAAAGAAATTTGTCCCTCTATGTTTAAAAACAAACAAATACTAACCAAGAGCCTACAGACTTGATGGTCTCATGCTAAAGTTATGGATGTAAAAGCCAGGGAATGAGGCTCCATCCCTGGATGAAGCCAGGAGCAGATCTGCGGCACATCTAAGACCAAGGCCCTCGAGGATCCTTGTCCATGGAGCTGCATGGAAGGGCACCCCTGGCACTGCCACCGCCTGGAAACCACCCGAGGTGCCTCGGAGGGGAACAACTACAACTACAAATTATTTTCCTAATAATAATTTTCCTAATAACTCTCATAATTAGGACAGGTTTAATTCGCCCTCAGCCACTTTTTTCTCCTGGCGCCAAGCATGTGTGATCGTGGGAATATGTGCCAGTTGCTACTGCAGAATAAACTGGGATGGCTTGGGGAATAAATTATGGAAGAGATAGAGGGAATGAAAAGCTTCCTGGGCCTGTAGCAATGGAGAATGACCAGCTGGAGAGGGTTTCCCAAAGGACAGAGCATCGAGGTGGGACAGGTGAGAGCAAGAGAAGGGGAAGTTTTGAGGAGCAGAGCAGAGAGCTAAGCCTGAGGGAGCTGTCAGAGCAGGGAGGAGGAAGGTGAAGGACCAACTCCAAGCCTTCACCAGGAGGAAGGTGCTGGGATGGAGGGTTTTTGCTGCGGGTGAGGAATGGGGGGCAGCAGGAGCTGTGCTGCAAAAGGGAGAGGGAGGTGAGACCTCCTCTGGGATGATTAACACAGCTCTGCTGAAGAAACGCCCTCAGAGCTTGTAAAAACCCCTGGCTAGTCCAAGACTTCTTCTGGTGTGCTTTCCCCATGGGACAGCACTGCAGCTGCAACACGGCACTGGGAAGCAGAAAACAACCGCCGGAGAGGCACGGGAGAAGCTGCCTCAACTCATTATTCAAAATCATGAATTAATAATCAAACCAAAAAAAGTCAGGGCACACAGGAACATATTTCCTTAAATATTCCATTCTAGGGTGTCCCCTCCTAAGTGCCAGGCGTGTACAAAGGAAACACGAGCACAGTTCACGTTCCAGCTATGAAAAGGACCGGGTTGCTTTTGATGGAGGAGTCAGGATGAAGGATGGCCATTATTCAGCATGACAACATCCCTACCTAGCGAGACGCCTCTCGGAGAGAGAGAACGGTGTGTGGGGAGGAGAAACGAGGCTTAGAATAAAAGAAACCCCCACCAAAAAAAAAAGATAAAAGCCCAGTGTTTGGGCTCAGCCCTTTCTGCAGGACCGGGATGAAGTCCCAGCTCCACGCCAAGATTGAGCCGGGAGCGTGCAGGCAGTGAGGGCTCGGAGCATCCTACTCAAAACAAAGGTGTCGGAGGGGATCACTCACATGACAGCCTTAAAATCTCATTACAGAGGCTCAGCCCCAATTAAAACGCATGCGTTCGGTCATGCAGCTTAATCTCCGTGGTCGTGCTTACCCTGAAATCCACCCGGGACACCTGTAGGTGCGGGGAGCAGCCAGCCCGTCCCACGGAGCAGCCCCCGGGCTAAGAAAGTGCCGCGGAGCCGTGGAATCACCGCTTTACCTGCGGTAATTCTGCACCGCTGCTCAGTTCAGCCCTGTTGCCACAGTAACACTTGTGGTGTAGCCGAGATCACTGATTATGAAACTAGGAAAAAAAAATCCGAGGCTGCTAATTAGGATATACTCCAGTTCTCCAAAAGCTCCATATTAATGACATTACGGTTGCGAGCGCAGGGAAAACAGACGCCAGGAAGAATCACCTCGGTCAGCACCCGCGGCCAACAGCTGCTTTTTGGGTCTTTTTTTTTTTTTTTTATAGGCAGGTCTTAAAAATTCAGCCTGCAAATTCCCTGTAAAATCGACTTGTTTTCCTCCTCTTTGAACAAACGTGCAAGACTCGGTGGAACAGTCTTTACTCTTTACATATATTTGCATGTATTAGACTGGGGGAAAAAAAAAAGGGTTGAGGATGAGGAGCGGGGCCAGGGACACATCCCCTGCATCTCTCATTAACTGTGTTTCTCTGTTTTCCAGAGAAACCAAAGTCATGATTTTACCAGTGGCTGCGAGGGTTTATAAACAAGGTCTGCAAACGAGAGGAACTGGATTTGAAGCGTTTTCCTCCCTGACTTTTGTGAGTGCCAAAAGCATTGTGAGGCACGTCTTCTGCTGAAGGCTTCAAGCTGAAAAGTCTGACTGGAGCAGTTGTGCTGCCAGACACAACTGTTTTTCAGCACAATCCACAAATAAGACATCGGAGCGTGTTTCCAGGTGAAAGGAAAATTGCCTGACAGGTATTTCTAGAGCTGCAAGCTGCCTTAGAAAGTCAGCTCAGCAAAATGCCATGATTTTTCCATTTTCTTGGATGACCGATCTAGCGAGTGGATGAAATGGTGCTGAACATGTGGGGCCAGGGAAAAGTGAGTTCATGGGTTTCATAGAATTTTAAGAGCTTCCTCTCCTGGCAGTGTCTAAGTCCAGGTTGGATGGGGCTTGGAGCAACCTGGGCTAGTGGGAAGTGTCCCTGCCCATGGCAGGGGGTGGAATGAGATGGTCTTGAAGGTCCTGTCCAACCTGGCCTTGAGCACTTCCAGGGATGGGGCAGCCACAGTTTCCCTGGGCAACCTGTGCCAGAGTTTTACCACTCTCATTGTAAAAAACTTGTTCCTTACATCCAGAACCCACCTTTTTTCCCTGCTTTGAGGCAGGAAAATAAGTGAGATTAATTTTTTTCTCCAGCAGCATCACCTAAAGCCTTGAAAGCACAGTCCCCCCCCGCTCACAACTGCATGAAGAAGCAATTTCTTCTCCCACTCATCAGCAATACTGGGGAAGTGTTAGATGGAGTGTTAATTACCTATAAATGTGATTTATGAGCTGGAAACAATACAAGACACCCACCAACCACCACATACGAGCAACTGGCCAAGCACGAGGGCACCCGTTCCTGGGCAGACTGGGATTGGCACATTGCAGATAACAAATTAATACAACCAGTGGGATTCAGCTGCATTTGATGGTTTAGTTGGAGGCATTATTTCCAACCTTTTAATAGGCTTATTTACAGGAATTAGTCCTTTAATGCTGTGCACTCGTGTATCCAGTGCAGTATAAGCCGGCTGGATGCGACCACAGAGAGAACATCTGCTTTTGTGAGCATTTAGGGAAATTATTGCCAATTACAGAGATGGCAGGTGAGGGCAGCTGGGGAGGGAGGATCTGCCAGGAGGGATGAGGAGCCTTGCTAGAAGCTGATGTGAGCAGGAAGTTCTCTGGGAACATAAATATCTCGGCAAAAAGGAGCTGGTGCCCAGAGTGCTACCAAAATATCCTCAGCAAGGAAAGGATTTCCAAGGCCTGTGGAGTTTTGGGGTGATCCCTGTTATCATTCACACTGTTGGCATTTTGAGCAGGCCAGTCTCCCAAATATTTCTTCTCATCAGCCCATGCGCCCGAAAAATGACCACACCCTGCTTGCCTCCAGTGGCTCTATTTCCACTTCTATCTGTCTTTTCTTTTTTTCTTTTCTTTTTTCTCTTTTCTTTTTTCTCTTTTCTTTTTTCTCTTTTCTTTTCTTTTCTTTTCTTTTCTTTTCTTTTCCTTTCCTTTCCTTTCCTTTCCTTTCCTTTCCTTTCCTTTCCTTTCCTTTCC
>VWZW01002516.1:1369386-1450639 GCA_013397115.1 Edolisoma coerulescens | reverse complement strand
TTTTTTTTTTGCTTCCATCTGTTTTCTATCAATTTTTCTAATCTGCCTTTTCTTCACCTGTTTTCCTTTCCATCTTCCATGCCCAAGAGGGGTGTCCTTGTTTAAAGCAAGGCGATGCTGTAGGCACAGGTCACGGAGCCAAACCAAGCTGGGCACCTTCCATCATTGCTACTGCTATAAACACATTATATAAAAATATATTTATGGATGTGACCAGAAGGTCAAGGGAGGGGATTCTGCCTCCAGTGCTGTGTCCAGTTCTGGGNTGAAGGTGGTGAGTCCCTGGCACAGGGTGCCCAGAGAAGCTGTGGCTGCCCCTGGATCCCTGGCAGTGTCCAAGGTCAGGCTGGACGGGGCTCAGAGCAACCAGGGATAGTGGAAGGTGTCCCTGCCCACAGCAGGGGGATGGAACTGGATGATCTTTAAGGTTCCTTCCCACCCAAACCATCCTGTGATTCTGTGATTCTGTGATTTATACATCTATAAACCTATTATAAACCTAATACAATACAGCCACTACAAATTATATATATATTTTGCTACCAACCTACCACAAACCCAGTATCACTGCAATAAACATATTTCCTGCTGACACAAGATTGTAAGAACCAGTCCTAAACACTGCGGTGGGTACAAGCCCCTGCTGATACCAACACAAAACCTAACGCTCAGTAGTTCTGAAAAATATATAATTAAAATGCAGCTTCTTATCTTTGAAGTGATTAACCAACATCCTGGGACGACTGACTTTTAGCCCTCCCATGTTATTCACAATTCATCCTCTATTTTCATCTCCCCAACAAAAGGCTGAACTCAACTGTATTATTGTCAGCCCGGGCTTTTATCTCCAGCCTTCGAAGCGGTCAAGGCATGGGACAGAACAATGGCTCTCACAGGAGAACAAATACAATCTGAACAAAAATACCCTGTTGCTAAGGTCTAAACCAGCCTTTTTTTGGGCACAGCCGGCTAGCTGGGAATTCCAGAGAACCCTATACAAAAAAAAACCAGGGAGAATGAAGACTCAGATAGGGAAGGTAACCTGACACTCAGCACTGCTGTGTTCTTCCCTCCAGGATGGCATTTAAAATTAGAGTGCCACATAAAACCAAAGCCCATGGTTGGGAGGAAAGCTGAAGCTGGAGGAGCAAGCCCAGAGGTCCAGGGAGATGTTGGCCCACACAGCCACAGTGCAGATGTTGGGCAGGTCCAGCTGGGACCTCCTCCTCCCCAGGAAAGCCCGAGCCAGAACCGCAACGATTTCTCTTGTGAAATCCACCCCAAAAGCAACCGCAGAGCAGCTGTGTGGGGTTTCAACATCCTCAACCAAGGGAGCAGCACCTGCCTCTGCTTTTTGGGGTTCAGTAGAGAAATGGTCCTCCCCAGCAGCATCTGGGCAAGGAACTGGGTCTGGCTGTGGTGTCCTCCCCACTAAACACAAGGGTTTCCAGCAGCAATATGGCTCTGGGGTCAGGAGTGACCCCAAGATCAGGAAGAGCACGACTGACAGCCCTGGCAAGGTGTTGCAGGGTGGGATATTGGGTGAGGGGACAGCACAGCCATGGTGGTCCACAGAGGCCACCAGCCTCCATGACCAGTCCATCTTCCTCCCCTCTAGATGGAGCTGCAGGAGAAGCCTGAGGTCCCTCCCTAAAGTGAAGGTGGTTGCACCCCATCATCTCCAAGAGCAGAATCACAGAATCATGGAATGGTCTGGGTGGAAAGAGACCTCAAAGATCATCCAGTTCCACACCCTAACATGGACAGGAACACCTGCCACTATCCCAGGTTGCTCCAAGCCCTGTCCAACCTGGCCTTGGACACTTGCAGGGATCCAGGGGCAGCCACAGCTTCTCCGGGAAATCCATTCCAGGGCCTCACCACCCTCACAGGGAAGAATTCCTTCTCGATATCCAACCCTGCCCTTTGTCAGTCTGCAGCCATTCCCCCATGTCCTGTCACCTGCAGCTCGGTGCTAGGAAAGAGAACAAGTTCCTGAGGCAATTACATGAAAACCAGCAAATTACCAGTTTAATTATTCTGTCCTGCCACGTCCCAGTAAAACGCCCATCACGGCAAATCAAAAAATACAGAGCCCCCCAAAATAATGCTCCTGGTCCTTCGGTGAGGCAATTCTGTGCTGAAAACCTGCTCAAAAAGCCTGGAAGAGCTGCTGTGCTCAGGGGCACCACAGTGGCAGCAGCTGCCGGAAGGAACAGCTTCTCTGAAGTGTTTGAAGATTGTGTTTGCACTGGGACCACAAATACTTCTGGACACACGTAGGCAGCGGTGAAGAGATGAATCCTGGCCGTTTCACGTGCAAAACAAAACACAAAGAGGGAATTTCAAGTTTCCTTGATGACAGCAGAGCTTGGACGCATATGAAAGAGACAACAGAGTCAAGGTAACGCTGGAATTCAGTTTTTATGACCCATTTTCCTTTTTTTCCCAATAAACAAGGTCTCCCTGAGCAGCCATTAAACATCACGATTTGTCACTTAGATTTTAGTGATAGGAAAATAAACGTTAAGAGGCTACAACAAAGCTCAAATCCCCCTGCATTAGGCACCTAAGCCAAACAAAATTATGCTGAATTAAATTCATTTCAATCCCATCCGGAAGGACAGAGCCCTCCACCCAGGTTAAATCATTCCAACAGCAGTGAAGACAACAGCACCCGAGACATCCCCATCCTTGAAAGTCTTTGCTGTTCCTTTCAAAAGGCTTTGAAAAGCAGCTTTCCTACAAAAACACCCATTTCCATCGCACCCTGGATAGCAGTATAATACACAGAAGGCTCCTCAGTGTTGCTGTTAAATAAGAGACCCCCCAAACCAGGCATTAAATGGTACAGGAGCTCCCACACAACAGAGAGGGCTTTCTGTGCCTGCACGGACACAACACCAAGTCTGTTGCTCGAGGCCAGGACGGTGTTTGGCGGCGCGAGGGCCCAGCCTGACGCACTCGTCTCGTTTTTACAGAGTCATGGCATGGTATGGGTTGGAGGGGACTTAAAGACCACTCAGTTCCACCCCCCTGCCATGGGCAGGGACACCTTCCACTAGGCCAAGTTGCTCCAAGCTGGTCTTGAACACTTGCAGGGATCCAGGGGCAGCCACAGCTTCTCTGGGCAACCTGGGCCAGGAACTCCCCACCCTCACAGGGAAGAATTCCTTCCCAATATCCCATCTAACCCTACCCTCTGGCAGGGGGAAGCCATTCCCCCTTGTCCTGTCCCTCCATCCCTTGTCCCCAGTCCCTCTCCAGCTCTCCTGGAGCCCCTTTAGGCACTGCAAGGGGCTTGGAGCTCCCCCAGGATCCTTCCCTTCTCCAAGTGAGCACCTCCAGCTCTCCCAGTCAGGCTCCAGAGCAGAGGGGCTCCAGCCCTTGGAGCATCTCCGTGGCCTCCTCTGGATTTGCTCCAGCAGTTCCATGTCTTTCCTGTACTGAGGATCCCAGAGCTGGACACAGCACTGGAGGTGGAGCATCTTGAGAGCAGAGCAGAGAACAGAATCCCCTCCCTTGAGCTGCTGCCCACCCTTCTTCGGACACAGCCCAGGGTACGATTCTCTTTCTGGGCTGTGAGCTGGCTCATTTTTCATCCACCAAATCCTTGTGGGCAGGGCTGCTCTCAATCCATTCATCCCTCAGTCTGTTCTGATCCTGGGAATGCCCCGATCCAGGCACAGGACCTTGCACTTGGCCTAATTTAACCTCATGAGAACCACGAGGCCCCTCTTCCCCAGCCTGCCAAGGTCCCTCAGGATGGCATCCTGTCCCTCAAGTGAATCACCTGCACCTCTCAGCTTGGTGCCATCACTTTTGACTCCATGCCATGCACCCTGAGGCCACCCTGGCTCAAATCCTCCTTGTTGCCCTTAGTCCAAACCAAATCCAGCCCAATCCTTCAGTGACACACATCCATCTCCGAGCTGTGCCCTGTCCCAAACCAGACACATTCCTGGATGATTATCTATGGGATTGGTTCATCCCAAATGGGTGATGTTGCACCCCAAACCATCCTGTGCTTGTGCAGCAGTGGGGGGACACGAGTGCTCAGTTGAAGACCCCCTGCAATCCTTCCACAACCAAATGCAGGGATGTACCAAAGAGGAGGGAGAAAAGGAGATGATGTCATTTTGGGAGGTGCACAAGGCTTTAAATCAAAATCCTACAGATGGAAAAGGGGCAACATCTAAAACATAGACAAAGCAAAAGGGATGTTACAAGCAGTCAGTTCATTATAGGGTTATTTTTGGACACAGCAGTGCTGGGTTAATGGTTGGACTCAATGATCTGAGAGGTCTTTTCCAACCTAAATGAGTCTCTGATTCTATTTCTACCTTAATAACACCCTCACGTTAGGGCACTGTTTGCAAAGGAACCATCTCCAAACAATTTCAAAGATCTAGATGCGATTTCCAGAAGTTCCTTGACTTAAATATGAACCGATATTTAATTGGTTCAGCCTCTACTCCTCTGTGGAGTACTTTCCTCTACTCCTCTCCCCCACAGCTTTACAGGCATCCCATGGGTTCTGGGTGTGATTTGCCTGGTTTTAAAACCCAAGTTCTCCAGATGTTATGGGATCTCTTCATATCCTCTGGACATCCCTGGTGCTCCGATGTACAAATGCTTGCACAATTATACATTTGGATGCTGACTGCTCCCCATCTCCCACTCTGGAAGCTGCAGGAAAGGCAGACGTGGAGACTTTGGAAAACATGGTGCCATCCCCACTCTCAATTAATGAAGATTTATCTTCATTAATCAGCAGTGCAAGAAAGGGATTAGCTCTGAAGTGCCCCGTGATTGCTCTGTGAAGGAAAGCTCCATATCTCCACCACCACTTTGAAGAGGATGGCAATGAAGACAAAGAACTCCTGAGTGGAATTCTCACCCCATCCCAGTTCCAAAGCAGTGAAGATGACAGGCATGGCTCAGCCTCTAAAGCAGATTTTGCACCATTGGAAAAGACTGGAAAGGGAGAGCACAGGGCAACGGAGGGCAGCCCCTGCTCTCTCCAGGTGGCCTTTCCTGGCAGCAGAAGGGCATTTCAGGTGTGGGATACTCTTAAACCACCTGGAGGAACCAGTTATTCACAGCAGATGCTGAGATAGTTATTAAGAGTCCAGGAAGGAACATCAGCAGTCGGGTGACTTTTAATCCTTGCTGGTGTGGACTGGAATTAAAATTAATGAGTTTGAAATGAATGGCCACCCATCCCAACTCACACCCCAACACATCTCTGGCTGTGACATTAATGTAGAGACAGAATTAATCCGACACCATCTTCCCCCTGACCTATTTGGGCACAGAGATAAGACCCCCCAAAAATACCCCACAATATCCAGCCTGGTGGCACTGCCATGGTTTTTATCCCCACCACCGATTCTCCCCCTGCTCCAGAGGACACTCTGAGGGACAGCAGAAGCTGTAACATCTCTGAAAGCTGCTTTAGTACACAGGGAAAGACTTGGAGGGAAGGGAAGGAAGGTTTCAGATTTGGCTGAAGGATGCAGCTGACGCTGAGCAGCTTTAACTCCTCTCATCCCAGATTAGCTCCTCGGAACTCACCAGGAACTTTCCAGCTGTTTCACTTGCTGGAAAGATGCCACGTTTGTGTGTCAGACTAAACATCTGTGCTTTTAAGCCCGGGATTTTCAGATCAGATCTATGTGTTTGGAGGGGGAAAATAACAACACAAAGTGTCTGTTAGGGGAGTTCCATTGAACAGAGCCACCATTATTTCTTCCTCCCCATCCCCCACATGACCCCTCCTCTTCTCCCTCCACAGGCAAAGCGGTTCAACAGATTTCAGGAAAATGCAGAGAAAAACAATATTGTACATTTTCTGTGGTCAGTCTTTTCCTGTTAAGTCAGAGAGGAGCTACCAGAAACACAGCCTGCAGTTGGCATCTTCCCCTCCTGCCTCACTGCTTCAGGGGAGCACCCAGCTTGGGATCTGGGGTTTGAGGACCAGCTGGGTATCCCAGTATGAACTGGGAAACGGTGCTGGTTTACCCCATGGGCATGTGCACTCATGTGTTTCCATTCCTGCCCTTACAGGGCACCCACTGGAAGAGATGACAGGATCCCTCCAGTTTTTGGCTTCTCGGCCTCCATGAGTCTCCACAAGCTCCACATGATGCTCTTTTCCACCCTCCCACCTCTCCATCAGTCCTCACTGCTGGAGCACCCTTTGGCCCCTGCTGACACCCATCCCCACCCTCACCTGAAGACAAGAGTTAAGTATTTTTGTGTTGACAGCTGGCTCTAACGTATCTCAGATGGTCAGTACAGCTGTGGGGACCATGATCTCTGCTTCTGGTCTGATCCCCCACCAGAGGGGCACTCAATATCCCACCATCAGCATCATCTCGTGCCTCAGCAACTTTGCTCTCTCCCTTCACCTCCCTCGCAGGGAAGAATTTCTTCCCAATATCCATCTAAACATGTCCCTGCTGCCCAGCACCACTCCAGGCTTTTCCCTGTGTCCCACAAGATCCTCACGGCCCAACAGCATTTCTGTGCGGGGCTTTTGCTTCTTTTCCATTTCAAAAGACCTGAGATATTACAAGAGCTGGGATGTGGAACACCAAAACTGGGGGTTTAACAGCCTGGCAGGTAAAAACCATGAGTCACAAAGCACAGGAGCACTCAGGGACATCGAATTGCACAAGCCCTGCAGTGAAAGGAGGACTCGGCGGGGCAGGAGAAGGGAAATCTGGCGCCTCTCGTTCACACCGAGTGGGTCCCTGGAGCAAAGTATTCCCAGAACCACACCCATGGTACAAGGATCTGCTCACCTGCCGTGAGCCAGGGAGCCAGCCTGGGAGCAGGTGACAAGCTGGGCGGCCAAGGACAGCGAGGTGTCCCAAATCTTTGCCATCATCTCCATCCTTCCTCGCTGCGCAGAAACTTCGGCATCAGGGAGCCAGAGTAAGTGCATCAGGTTTTTGTGTGTGTCTCACTGTGCACCCACCTCCCCTCTCCCAGCCCAAGGGAGCTGCTACTCAGGCTCTTTCCACCCTTTTTACAGAGGAAGGCAGCGCCAGGATCAAAGGAGGCTCCTGGGTGAAAGGCTGATGCAAAAGGGCAGGAACCAGAGAGGTGACAGCGAGGAGGAGATGGGGGCTGAGCAAAGTGAGGAGCTGCTCCTTTGTGCTGCAGCCTCTGGCCATGGAACCTGAGTGGCAGCACAGACAATGCTGGGAAGCAGAGGAAGGAGAGAGAAAAACACCTGGGTTTGGGTTGATGAAAATACTGGGTGACTACAAGAAAGGGAGAGCTCCTGCTTCTGCTGCTCCTGAGTGTTGCTGCTCTGGGTCATCCTCAAATGACCCCCAGATTTCACTGGGAGAGGAAAATTTGATTTAAAGTCTTACCCTGGAAGTCTTGGTTGCACTAGATGGAAGAAGCTCTACTGGGAAGTGAAGCAAACACAGAGGTCTCAATTCCCTGCTGAACCAAGCCCTGGCATTCCCACGGAATGGACTAACAGAAGCGGTCTTTTTCCATCCTTTTCCCCAGCAAAATGAGAAGCATCTCCAATATTTGGCTATCCCATGCCCACCAGGACATCTGGGGTTTGGGTGGAAGAACAACTAAAGGTTTCCATGCAACTCCTCACTCTCCCCACACATCCATCTATCTCCCGTGTGGTTTGGGAGCAAAATCCACGTTAAGGCAGAGAGAAGTGGATTTCTAATTTTATTTTTTTTAATGGATCCTTTACAGTGCTCTGATCCTAAGTGCTCTTAGAAGCTCTGGGAGGACAGATCCCAGCCTGCTGCTTGTTCCTATACCGAGGGAGAGAGGAAGCCTCTCGAGGATCTTCATCACCTGCTCATGGGTGTTCAAAGCCTTCTGTTCACCTTGGACCATGTCACCCCAGCTCTTTTCAAGGAGGACTCCTCGTGGAAGTCGGTTAAAGGCAGGGCCAGGCTGTATTTACCTTGGCACCTGATTGCCTTGCAAAGTCCTCCTATTTCTTCCCTGAGTGATTCATTAATAGCTTGTCAGTGGGGAGAGGAGGAATAAGGAACTTCACCCCATTTTTCCCAAGTCTTTTGCCACTGTGGCCAAATCCTCGACCATGCCCAACACCTGCAGCTTGTCACAGTATTGCAAAATACAGAAGCTACCAATAAAACCCCTGAGATCCTTCTTTTGGGATGTTACAAGGATTAAGCTGCTTCCCAAGATGAGATGCAAGGTCACCCAGAAGTGCTGGAGCAGATAAACAGCCCCACGACCGCTTTATAATCTGTGCCAAACAAGTCCAGTAGATCAGAATAATGTCCAGAAAGGTGAAACACCTGTTACATATCATTTCCAACGCTCCTACTGAGGAAAAAAAAAGACATCACTCCTTGCTGCTGTGGCAGAAAGCGTCAATTCCAGGCTCCATGAACCTTCCATCCCAAACGCAGCACACCGAAACACGCCGCTGGCACGAGCCATTGTCCAACTGACCCATTTTTTTTCCTTTAAAAACTGGGTGAATAAGGACAAAACCATCCTATTTTCATTGAGAAAACATAATTCCCTCTAAGCAAGGTGTGATCCCGGCCTGGCTCTCCCGACGGCGAGTCCCCTCCTGACCTATTTACGGAAGTGCTGCGGCGAGGATTTCTGCGTGATCCGCCGTGTAAAAGCCTAAAATTACACTGCCCTACAAAGAGCTGGGATAAATTGACCCCTCCAAGCAAACGGGTTGCCAGGCTTTTATCTTCCCCCCATTGTCGGCTGACGCTGGAGCGGAATAATGAGACGATGCGGGGCTCTACGGGGCACGATTGGAAAACTCTGCCTTAGCAACTCAATTGTATCCCTGATGCCTGTGCTGGCTTTTATACACAGCTACTGGTTTGGAAAGCTGCTTCTGATTTCACACTCACTCAATAAAGCTGCTTTTATGATTTTCGTCCACTTACTTCTGCCTGGTGTTATGGTAAAGGGAATAAATTACGGGGTTTGGGGTTGGGAAGGAGAAGTGACTTTAAAAAAAAGGCTGGTGGGGGATTGCTCCGGCTGAATTTTTGTGCCCTTCATCCAGTCTAGACATGAAAGTCTCAGGACGCAGATGATTTCCGCCTCTCTGCAGAGGTTGTGCCACGGCATTAAAAAAAGGGGATGAAGGGAACAATAAGCACCAAGATGTGTCTAAAATTAGAGGTTTACAAAACAATCTGAGTTTATAATATCCCCAGTACAATAAAAGCCAAGAGCGAGCGGGCCAATTATTTAAAAACTGCAGGATAAAAGGAAACCTTGATCAAAACTGTTATCAGGGGAACAAATCTATCTTTATTGTGTTGCAGTTTCGCTGCTGACTGAAATAACTTTTCTAAAATTGCCATTATGCTGCTAAGAATTAGCTAAATGGAAACAACACACCAAAATCCCACTGCCTTGCCCAAACAATCAACATGACAGCAGCCCACAGTTCTTCCCTATTTTCTGCCAAGGCTTAAATTCCAGTATGGTTTTCCCTTTATGCACCTTTGCTCATCACACAGAAGATGGATGAGTTGATTTCCATGTGATCTTCAGTTAAATCTGCATTTTGGGTCTCAAGTGGTAGCAAAGCTGCAGTTCCAGGACTTTAAGTGAACGGGTAAATTAAGAGGAAAACACCAAAATTGCGTTTGCTTTGGTGTTGTTATTATTTTTAATATTAATCTTAAACAAGGAGCAAAACTGATACAACAGCAGTGCCAGAAATATCCTCCTCTTTCTGCCAGGGGAGATGAAAATGTCCTTTTAAATACTGGGAGGAAATAATATTTACAAATCACTGCTGAGAGGAGGGATGCAAAGCCAGCAGGGGATCGGAGATTATGCAGCATCCAACTTCTGCTGTCCCTGACCACTGGGAGAATTCAGAAGGAATTAAGAGTTGTCAAGGGAATAAAGTCACTGTCAAGGAGAACGGACTTTTCCTTTGAAAAGCCATCTCTTCTTCTGAGGGAAAACCAGATCCTGCAGAAACCTGACCTTGCCCTTGTGTAAGGGAGTGAACGTGCTCTGAGCACAGATCCAGGGGAGATCTCCACAGGCTTCTCCTGAGGAGAGGACAGCGGAGCTGAGGTTCAGTTCTCACACGTGAAATAAGAAAATAAGAGCCCTAAAGTACAGAACCAAATAAAGATGGGCACTGCAGTCCCCATGGCCTCAACACTAGGCACGTGTGGACTGTGCTCACATCCACCCCCATGTCTCCAGACAAACATAACCATGGAGCTGTGTTTGCTCGGCATCCCTCTGCTCAATTGCACCACACAAGTTCCTCCTTTATCCAATGCTCTACAATCCTCATCCTCCCTGCTCCAGCTCTATCCCAAGAATTCACATTCAGCACTAAACCAAACTCAATCCATCTCCTTCCTAAATGCTACACACAGACCACTTGCTCACCTTTCCCCTCCTCCCACGTCCTACAGCTGTTTCCTCCATCACAATCATCCTTCCTAGGTAAGAAATCATTCTCAGATCTCTCCATTCCTCCTTGGAATAAATCCAAGTTGGAATCCATACCAAGTCATATATCCTTGCTTTTCTTTCCATCAACAGGCACAGCACCCACCTTGGTAGATAAACAAGGTTGGTGGCAAATCACTCGTGACCTCCAAGCCATGATTCAGCCACGACACACCAACAGCCAGCAGCCACATAATTTAATGTTACAGCTGGGTCAAATCCTAACCTGCTTCACAAGGTTTTCTCATCACCACCCTGCACGATGACCAAGGGGATAAAAGAGGGGAAATAAAATGTTCATGGCCAGCTACAGGTTGCCCAGAGAAGCTGTGGCTACCCCTGGATCCCTGGAAGTGTTCAAGGTCAGGTTGGACAGGGCTTGGAGCACCCTGGGATGGTGGAAGGTGTCCCTGCCCATGGCAGGGGGTGGAATGAGCTGAGCTTTAAGGTCCCTTCCCACCCAAACCATTCTGGGATTCTGTGATGAATCTGTCCCAATGTTATCCCCATCCTCAGAGCTCTGTCCCATTGAACAAATAGGAAACAGGCTTTTTTGTGGGTGAAAGCAGAAAAAAAGCTGTTCAAATCTCAGGGGAACAGTTTTTAGTTCACAAGCTCCAGAGATGACACCCCATGGACACCCGGATGTTTTGGGAGATGCCTCAGCTGCAGCTTCAGGGAAGGTGAAGAGTGCTCCCTGCAAAGAGGGTTACACCCTCCTAAGCCTAGAAAGAGTCACAGCAGGGGATAAAAAGTCTATTTTAATTGAAAATATTTCAGAGTAGCAGAATCACAGCCCAGGAAAACAGCAACCCTGTAAGCAGTGACGGATCCCTAAGGCCACCACACTCCCCAGTCCAGCTCCCCTCCCCACCTCTCAGCAGGAGGAAATGAAAACCACATGGACTGGCCAGGGAAGGGATCGATTAGATCATCTGGTCCTACCCACCACGCAGCAAAAACTGCTCCCTGCAAGAAATTTCCCCAATTGCTCCATCCAGTCTCACTTACAAAAGTCCAAAGCGATGGAGTTTCCAGCTCTTCTCCTGGGATACGATTTCTCCCTGCAGGAAGCCTTTCCTAGCAAGACTTTCCTTTTGAAAATGTCTTCATTTCAATTTGCAGCCCCCCTCTCTCCCCTGCCTGTGTGCATTTGTGAACTACACTAATGAAACAGATTAATACCAAAAAGGAATTACAATTTAGGAATAAATTAGTTTATTTTCCTTTTATCCTCTACCAAAAACCCCTCAACACGTCAAAGGAAGTCTGAGTCTCTCTGAAATCTTCCTTTTTAAATTGGTCCCACTGCTCATAATTACACCTCCCCTCTATCCATACAAGTTACTTTGCTTTTCTTTCCCCTGCTCCTTTTTTAGGGAGGAGGGAAGGAAGGCAGAGATAAGAGTAAGAAAGGGTGGGATAAGGGGAGAGAGGAGAGGGACCCATCCCATCTGATCAGCCTTAATTGCTTGCAACACTCCCCAGGTGTATGAAAATGAAGGTTATGATACTGGCGTTGCCTGATGAATATTCCCAACTTCATTCCAGATGCAGGATCTGAGTTTATCCCATGATTGGCCTTTCTGCACCAGGCAACAGCTTCCACTTCCCAGAAATACCACGGAGGAAAAAGGTTGAGATGTGGTCAAATTGTGGGCAGCAGCTTGGAGAAAAAAGGACCAAGGGCTCAAATGCTGCTCCAAAGAAATATTATTTGTTCACAGAAACTGGAAGGGCTGTAAGAGATAAATAAACCCCCACATATCCACCAGGCTGGAGGTTAAGTACATGCTGATAAAGGGCATCAAAAATGCAATGACTTTTCCACTGAAAATGTCCTAAAAAACCACTGGATTGGAAAACTCTACTCCAACCACCATCTTATTCCCCCACAGGATTTTACATCCACATCTGGTGGTAAAAGCTATTCTAATTTATTACAAAAAAAGGTTATTTTGGGCTTGATCATAATGGAAATTCTCCCACTTTAGCAAATAAGGACCCACTAGATCCAAGAGCCTCCTGCTACTTCAAGGTCTTCCCTCTGGGACAGAGACACCTTCCACTAGCCCAGGTTACTCCAAGCCCCATCCAAGCTGGCCTTGAACACTACCAGGGATGGGGAAGTACAGGGATGGGGAATTACAAATCATTAAAGGCTGTTCCCATCCCACAGCTCCCTGTTCTCCTGCTCCCACCAGCTGGTGTCCAGCCCAGCTCAGCTTCACTTTTAAAGGTCTCCACCCCTGTCAGGAGTTTTGCTGGATATCTTCATTGCCTCTCATTCAAAACATTCAACCATGTGTATAAATTCTTGCTACACAAGGATCTGGAGGCCAACGGGAATTTTTTTGGATGGGAGGGCTGCTCCAGGTAGGAAAACCCATCAAGGAGGATGTGAGCTCACACTGCAGAGGAACTCCGCTTGCTTCAGCAGCAAAGTTTAATTCCCACCCTTGTACAAGCATGTTCTAATATTTAAAAATATTCAGTTGACTTCCACATCTCCTGTGCCCTTTATTTTTCTGACGGCTTGTCCCGGATGGGAAGTACGGGAAAATCCAAACTGCAGCAGTGGAGCAAAGAGCCAGGAACCGCTGCAGCCACTGACCCGGGGCCAACTTTGGGGTGTTCTTGTTTAAAACGCAACTATTTAGGGAGCTGTGAGAATAAATATATATTCTAAACCCTCTAACACTTCTTAGAGGTCTAAAAGAAAGCAGTCTTGGAAATAGGAAATGCATATCCAAAGGGAAAGCCGGAGCACAGGGAGGCAGCCTGCCCTTCCTTGGCTGCACGTCTCCCTTTCTTGGC
Organism: Edolisoma coerulescens; assembly: GCA_013397115.1. Taxonomy (NCBI): domain Eukaryota; kingdom Metazoa; phylum Chordata; class Aves; order Passeriformes; family Campephagidae; genus Edolisoma; species Edolisoma coerulescens. The sequence continues at coordinate 1,437,337 of VWZW01002516.1, read as the reverse complement.
TGCAAGGAGCAGCAAGGAAGTGATTACAAAGCATTTATTTGCAAAATCACAGCCAATAAATCCAAGAGCAACAACACCCTCCCTCACACCACTCGGTCCTTGGGTGCAGAGGGAATGAAGGAGAGCTGTAGGTCTGACCAGTAGGCAGGTGCATGGCAGGAGATCTTCACTCCAAAGCTTTTTGGGAAGAGTTCAAGCCTATAAAGTGGAATATTCACCCAGGCTGCCCCTCACCTCTGCTGTTTTGAAGCCCTAGAAAATAAAAAGCCTTAGAAAGGCAATGACGGCTGTGAAATGAAAACGCCTGAAAAGGTTAAAAAGGAAAAAAAAAGGACTGGGCTGTTGAATGAGGAAATGAGTAAGGGAGAGCGAGAGAAAATAAAACGGTACAGAAAAAGCCATCTAAATTCTCCTCCCCTTTCCTGGATACAAATACCATCACAAGAAAACCGTAGGAAGCGAATCTGACTGCTTTGAAAATCACTGAGGTCAAAAGCCCGACAGAAGAAAGGAAAAAGGATTAAACAAAGGGATGATATAATCCATCCAGCCATAATTCAAACCTTCGAGGTATAAATAGCTCCACTACAGGGCTCAAGTCAACCACTAATTTACAGAGCAATCAGGAGGGGGAGGCAGATACCCATCCCCACAAGCAGATTAATCCTTAATTGCTCAATTTTGCATTTCTGACACCTTTCTTTGAAGTACCAAAGCTGGTACCATCTCACAAAAGGCGCTGGTGAGCCTGAAAATTGGAGAGATGAGCCTGGCTGCTGCTTGTTCGGGGCCCGTGCACAGTCCCAGATGCTTTTGTGGGTCCTCTGTGCAAAGAAGAAAGGAGATGGCTCAAATCCATGGGGATGAGAGAGGATCAAAGCCAGCATTTGCCAGTTTGACACAAAGGGAAGCAGGACTCGCATGATGGCTCGTGTTTCACAATGTTTTTCCAAGACCTTAATTGCAGATAAATACTTACTGGGATATTCAAATACTTGTGAGCACTTCAGTCGCTTCAGAGGCTCTGTAAATCCCTCCAGGAATACTGGTAAGGATGGGGTGTATGATGTGAGATAAGAAGAGCAGGATCATCAGGATCATCAGCTGGTGGCTGTCAGAAAGGGACACCCAACCCCTTCTCCAGTGCTGTGTCCTTCCCACTTGATTTATCTCGATCCATGTGAGGAAGGCAGTGACAACGATGGAAAGGTAACTGCAGGGGGGTTTCTTCAGTCCCTCCACACATCCTCTATGCAACTGCATCAATTTTTAAGGGAGAAATTCCCTCATTCTTCACCACATTGGTAAATTCTGAAGTTTGGGTCGAGAGCGTATCTCTGGATGTGCCTTTGAGAACCCAGCTCTTCCTGTTCTCCTGTGAATCCCAGGTTCCCAGGTGGAATGACTGTGTTTGTGCTTTCCAAGTGATATGGCTGCGTCCAGACAGCCCCTGCACGTCCTCACATGTCCCGTGGGTTAATTAACCACCCTGCCCCTGCTAATGACCCTCACTGCATCCCAGCCTATTTAAATTGAATAAAAATATCACCCGAGAATCAGAATCCCAGAATGGTTTGGGTTGGAAGGGATCTTAAAGATCACCTCATTCCGCTCCCTGCCATGGGCAGGGACACCTTCCACCATCCCAGGTTGCTCCAAGCCCCGTCCAACCTGACCTTGGGCACTTCCAGGGATCCAGGGGCAGCCACAGCTTCTCTGGGCACCCTATGCCAGGGCCTCAGCACCCTCACAGGGAAGGATTTCTTCCCAATATCCCATCTATCCCTGCCCTTGGTCAGTGGGAAGCCATTCCCCCTTGTCCTGTCCCTCCATCCCTTGTTCCAAGTCCCTCTCCAGCTTTTTTGGAGCCTCTTCAGGCACTGAATCCTCCCCTTCCCCTGCTGCCCACGCTGTAGCATCAGCCCAGGGAATGGCCAGGCCATGTCCAGCCTCTCATCCACCAATACCCCCAAAACCTTCAGTGCTGCCATATCCCACATCCCTGCTATTTTCTGCTGATGAGATGCTGCATCCAACATGAAAATTCCTATCCTGTAACACATCAGACTCTGTTTAGCCAACAACTTTCTCCTACCACCATCTCACCAGTCACTAACCTCGACTGTGCCCAACCTCTGCTACGCAAGACTTTGACTTACTCCTTTTGGGAAGCATCCAGCTTGATCCCACTATCAGGAGTGGGTTTTTTTGTGTCCCAAGGGGTTATTTCATTCGGATGTGCCCCTGAAAATTGTATTCCAGGCTGAGTATGCAGCTAGTGGGAAGAAAGACTTCTCAATGATGCATTTTCCTACCAAAATAGAAGCAGCATCTTTAAACACAAACAGATTTCAGCTTCCAGCACGACAGTCCCGGGGCAGGAGATTGAACCAGCTTTAACTACTGAAGTCACACAGGGAAGAATTCGTGAAAAAAAAGAGTGTGGTTTCTGTATTTCAGCAGCCACGTGCTCCAGATGGATTAAATGCCATGTAGGCTGGTGAGAAAAAAAACCAACTTTGCTCCTCCCCCGAAACAGAAGTTGGGACAATTCACATCAAAACTGGATCAAGCACAAAGCAAAAGTCACCAAATGCTTCAAAAGCAGTGAATTGTACCAAATTCAGATGTTAAAGCATCACTGGGAAAAAAAAAAACCACAACACCCTGTGGTATGAAACTCTGAAAATGTATGTTAAAAATTGTGTAACAGAGAATTTTTCCATATTTTTGCTCCCAAGAATAAAGACTGGGATAAATCAACAGCTGAAAGGGCTGGAAGTCATCTTGCTGTGAAGCCTTTGTTAATAAAAATCAGAGTATGGATGAAATCATTCAAGCTGAAAGGCAGAGCAAATGTTTTAAAAGGTATTTTCCTTTGAAAAGGAAAAATCTGCCTCACGTTGAAGAGAAGCAGCAAATCAGTTCATGACATTTCTTTCCTTTTGTGACAGGGAAAATTTATTAAAATTATGATTGCTGCACGAGAAAATAAATTCATTTCATTACAAGCACGACACGAAGCACTAAGGAAGAATTTCTTCCCCTGCTAAGGCTCAAACCCCAGGGCTGCCCCCATGAGATTACGGAGCAGGGATGCCCAGGGCACAGTGTGTGGACCAAAGGTGAGGCTGAGCATCCTGGTGATCGTCTGCACCTCATCCCTTAACCAGCATTTCCAATTAAGCACCTCTTACAGGTCAATCATGGACTTCAGCAAGCTGACAGCCCTTCCAAAAGCCCACTTCAAAACCAATGAAAACTCCTGAGCACCTGCCTGAGCGATGAACAAACCGGTGTCTAGCAGATATTATCTTTTTTTTATTTAAGGGCAAATAAAATTGAAGCGGGGAGTAGATGTTTTAAAGCAATTAATGCAGAGCTGGGTTGCCAGCCAACATCTCACTGAAACATCTTCCCAAATGGAACATTTCAGGCCTGATTCAAAGCACATAAAAATAAAGAAACAGATATTAAATAGGTTTTGATCGAGCCTCTGGCTGCTTGGGAAAAGGACTTTTAGCAGATTCACCTGTGAGGCAAAACAGTAGCTGGGAAGCATCCTCCTGCAAAGCTGACCTTCCATTGATCAACTGGCTCACAACCAGTGCCATACTGGGCTTCCCAGTTTGTTTTCATGCTCTGGACACCTGTTAGCATCCCTGGTGAAATATCTAAGGGTGGTTTCAATGCTGCTGATGGCACCCGGGCCGGGTTGACCACAGTGGCAGCTGAGGAGGAGAAAATTCATTTCCTGTGACCTGTCATTTGAGGAAACAAATCTCCATCCTGCCCAAGGGCTGTCTGAGCTCCAGGACAGCCCAGCTGAGCCTCTGGCAGCTCTGGAAGGAGGTGGAGCAGCACCACAAAGTGGGTGTTGAGGTCTTCTTGTCCCCCAGCACCAGGGCTCTGCTTTCCCTCCCCAGCAGCCTTTGGAGATGTGGTGACCTGGCAGTGGTGTGGCCTGAGGCAGCTGCAGGCACTGACCCACTGCAGCTGCAGTTTCAGGTTGGTTTTTTGACACTAACTGGTGTCTTTAGGGGACACCTGCTCTGGCAGCGTGCAAGCAAAATCCTCGTCCTCTCTGCTGTGTTTTTACTCCAAGACAGACTGGGAAGATAAAAATCCAGCCAACACCACCCTTCGTGGGGATCCCGAGGTGTTTCAGCCATTCCTGGGGCTCCTTGAACATTCCAGTTTGGGGAAGCATCAAAGGGCAGAGCTCCAGCCCTTCCAAATAATTTGATTTTTTCTCAGGTTTAACTCTTTCCCTCCAGACCCCTCACACTGTTCTTGGTCACCACCTGTAATTCTGAGTTCATCTTTGGGATGAAGGCAGGGAGACACTGAACATCCCAAACACCCCAGCAGGTGTCTGCTGAACTCCCATCACTTCCTCCCACACATCTGAGTCTTCTTGCATGGATTAAGACACCAACACAACATGAATCCCAACCACATTCTCTCCTGAAAAACCCAACCCAGCTTCCACATTACTCCACCACCTTTCTGCTGATTAATCCCTTAGGCCATTTCCCCCTCTTGCAGAGCTCTCACCCCTCCACAAGTTTTCTCAGCAAGGAGGAACCTTAAATAATTAAACCCAAATGGGATGCAGCTACAGGCACCCTCCTGCTCAGTCCCACCTGTACCTCAGAAGCTCAGATGTCAGTTTAGATGTCACAACACCCACTCATTTTTGGGGGAGAAACAGCAACATTTCATCCTCAAAACTAGTTTGCCTCAAATACAAAGTTTTTTGCAAAATCATTGTCTTGTTCACATGATCTTGTTGATTTAGCAAGCTGGTCTAGTGGAAGGTGTCCCTGCCCATGGCAGGGGATTGGATTAGATGGTCTTTAAGGTCTTTTTCAACCCAAACCATTTTATGGTTCTGTGATTCTATGATTCTGTGACTTCTCCACCCCCTTGTACAAGACTGGAAGCAGCCCATACTAATATTTTTTGTTTGCTGGCTTTTTAATATTTTTTTTTTTTAAGGAGCAGGTCTAGTTGAATTTTGAACCTACAAACTTCCTCTAGAGCCACAGCAGTTTGACCTTGTGCTTCCTCAAAGCTCAGCCCAAGGTAAGACCCGAGGTTGCCAAGAACATCTGCTGAGTGAGGTGCAGCCAAGCTGGGCACCTTCCACGGGGGAAAAGGAGCCATGAAGAGATAAAACACAGATTTATTGCAGTATAAACTCCTTCTATTATTGAAGTGTTTCACTTTAAAGAGCTTCTCCCCTCCCTCCAGCTCTCCAAAGAGAGAGAATTGCTCACCAAGGCACACGAACCACATCAAATGGAAGCAGAACCCTGCCAAGCAGCTCAGACACAGCCCCCATCCCACAAACAACCTCTGCAGCACCAAAAGCATGGATTACCGTATTTCTTTCCCCAAATATTGTACATTTCACCTGGTACACAACCCACTTCCTGCACTACAACTTATACGCTGGGCAGAAGCACCAGGGTAAGAGAGGACAGGAGAGAAAGGGAAAATGTCTTGCATATTGATGGGCATCTCTAAAATGCATTAAAAATCAAGTTTGGGAATTAAATTCCCTCAGCAGTGGTCAACCAAAATCTGGTTTCTCTCTAAAGCTGTCCTCCTCCTTGGTCCCCAGATCACCCTTCCATGTTCCCCAAGCAATAATTTACCTCCTTCCCCAGCGAGCTCATCCCTCGGCTCCACAGGTGCCAACTGTGCCCTCTCTCACCCCAAGTGTTGTTATATTTCGATGAAGCTCAGAGCAGCTGGTGGAGTTGGTAAGACAAATCTCACATTTTGTGTCAGAACTGGAGGATTTACGCATCAAAAGCTTGTCTGGCTTCTCCCCACCTGCAGCCGTTTACCTGCCGCCAGGTATCACTTCCCATAAAATGCACCCACCTTAGGCCACCACAGGTAAAGGATCACAGCCCTTGGAAATACACTGAATAATTCAATTTTCCAGCCTGCCTTATCTCCCTGTGTACATCCACATAGAAAAATCCCCAACCCAAATATCTGCTTGCCCTCAGAATGACTCTGTGTGAAAAGGGAACAGGGCCCTGACCAAGCACTGGTGGTTCTGCACCACAAGCAGATCGTCCTTCTGTTTAATGCATCACAAATCCACCCAACCACCAACTGGAGCTGCGAGGGGTCCACGTGTCCCTTGCCAAATTCCTGTGTAATTTTTCACTCTTTCTTCTTAGTCATTGCATAATCCAGGGAAGATTTGTACAGCAATATTAAAGGAAAAGTCGCTGGTGGAGAGAGAGGAAAACATCGGTGACGGTGCCAGCCTGACAGGGGATTTCCATGCTTTGCTCTTGGAAAGACCTGATAAGATGGATATATTTGTTTTAGCTTTCAGCAAGGAACCTCAAGGATTTGGATTACAAAATCCTTTAATAACATCACGAGAACCGAGTTCTGGAAAAGGAGATAGGAGAAGTTAATGGTGTTAGCAACCACTGACCTGGCTAATCCCATTGCTGACCTGCGTCTGGCCGGGCAAATGTGCTCCTGAAACCTGCATGTGGTTTATAGCACGTGGTCTTGGGGCAAGACAGTGCAATTCCAATTGTACCACTGTTGGGTGTAATTCCAAAATTTTGTGGGTTTGGGTTTGCAGCAGCTGGGACCAGATGTTCTCCTCTGGCCCCTCCATCTCCAATGTTCTCCTACACTTGGTACTGTGAAAAAATGTCACTAAAGCAGCTGCACTTGTGCTTTACCAACAAACCCCAAGCACATCTGACTGAATTCCCTTTCCTTTTCTGTTGGAAGGGACCTTAAAGACAATTTAGTTCCACGCTGCTGCCACGGGCAGAGACACTTTCCACTAATCCAGGTTGCTCCAAACACCATCCAACCTGGAGCACTTCCAGGGATGGGGCAGCCGATCTGCCCAAAATGAAGAATCTGTTTTACTGAAGATGTGGATCAACTCAACCCTCTCACAGGACCAAATATAATCAAAACAGAGATGTTTTTGGAGACATCAACATGAAAAAGAATTGTTCCTATAGGTGCAGGCCCACCAGTGTCAGCGGTAGCTGTGCTTAGCTGCAATTAACTAAATTAGCACGGCTTGATCTCCGTGGAGACAAGTTGTTGAGGAAACCCTCAAACTTAGCAAGCAAACACCACTAAAAACCTAAACTGACTGCAGCTGCAACCCTCCTGAAAGCTGAACCTGTGGTTGCTACACCCTGGCAACGGATTTTTGAGGCAACCGCCCCTTCGGTGCAGTTTCCCATCTGTTCAGGCAACAGGTACATCAGTTGCTGGTATCGGTTTTTCAGGACCGAATTTCAATAAAAACTGCACATCTCAGAAGGATGTGAGAGCAGTTGATGACTGTGCACTGATAGTTATGACTAATTAACATAAAAATGAGGTTTTCCTAATCACCTGCAAGAGGAAACCTGCTTGCAGAACAAGCTACTGGGAAAAAAAAAATAAATTACTCCTCAGGGAGGCGGTTGTCAGAAATAAGACAGAGGGTGGATGTGTTTATTTATACCCAGCAGCTCCAGGTAGGGGCTACAGGTCCCGACACGCTGCCTGGTGTGGTTTCTGCAAGGAGTTTTCTCTTTCCTGTCCCCATTCCATGCTCAGCTCCAACTGCCCAGCGCTGGAGGTGTGTGCTGGGAATGATGGTTTGCACTCTGTGCAGCAGTCCCTACAAATCCCAGGGTATTTTTTAGGACGCAGCAGGCCAGGTCAGCTCGCCTCAGTGATATCAAATTTCAGGTAGAAGTTTGAAGCTTCACAGGAAAGAGGTGGGGAGAACCGTGGATGGGATTTAGGAGCGCCACTCACTTGTGATTTCTGGTCTCTGGGCAAACTCTGCGTTTCCAAAATGTACTCCAAAGATCAGCCTGCACATCAGCAAGTTCCAAAAAGTAAGAGCAATCTTTAAAGGGCTCAGAAGCACTGCAGCTGGTGGTGGCTTTGACCGAAACTGCAAATCCGGGTGGGGGAAAAACCACTTTATGCCTTGGCCAATCAAAGCAAAATCCACCAGGATAAAGCAGTGCAGGGCTGGGATGAGTCCTGACCCACCACCTCCTGTCTCATCTCATGAACTTTGGTCACAATTGCACGTGCTTGGGGAGAAGATGAAGCCGTGGCACTTTTCTGAGGAGCAATCCTTGAGGGTACCCCCGGAGGGGAGCAGCAGCAGCAGCACCCCGGTGATAAATGCATTTTCAAGTTGCTGCGAGAACAAACAGCAGAGGAAGGAGCTGACCACAATTACTGACTTATCTCGCAGGAAAGACGTTTCAGTTATTGTGGGCAGCACCGAAAACAACAGCTCGGTGACGGTGGAGGAAACCACACATGTCGAACTCTTCTGCAAATCCACAGCGTGGCTCCCACCTCCCAAAAGCTGCTGGCAACACAGCTGGAGGAGCATACGGATGGTGCAGAGCCTGTGGATGGTTTTGGATGGGCTTTGTTGAAACAAGACCTGTGGTTTTAGCGCTCCCCCTCTCAGAAACACGGCACTCGGCACCGCAGTGGTGTCAGCGGGACTGTCCCCTCCACACCCGGATGGTTTCTGCCCTTTTGAGCAGCTCTGGCAGGGTTTTGCACACTCAAATACAGCTCCACATGATGCCAACGTCCCCATTAAATTTAGCACCTTGCACTGATTGCTTTTAACACACAGTGGGGTGCTCTTCCCAACTCAGGATCTCTGATGCTCCACCTGTCCCATCACCCACACCTGCCCCCGATGCTCAAAAATTCCCCCAGTTTTCCACATCAAAGCCAGTTTTGCAGAAAATAAATCCATTACACAAAGTATTTTAGATGAACATCCCAACACGTTTGCCTCAACCTTTTCTACCCTCTACGAAAAGGAAATATGAGAATTACAAGCAGATTTTTTAATGGCATCAGGTTCAGTCAAATTTAGTGAGGACACTGGATTTAGCATCAATGTAGAATTTAGAATGAAATAAAAACCTTGATTTTGTACGTGAAACCTGAAATCACCCAAAACTCAACTAATTCTTTCCTCGCTCTTCCTATTCCTATGAAACACCACAATTTTAAATATTGGATAATTTGAGTCTGCAGCTTGAAGGTTTCTCCAAAATACCAGCTCTTTTTGGAGACAGACTGATGTCACTGTAGCTCATTTGCCTAATTAGTGATTTACAGAAAGATCTCTCTAGGAGAAGGGGGAAACCCTTCAAATGAAAAGCTCCAAGTGCAGAATCAAGAGACCATCCCCACTGATTACTCCCATCTTGTACATAATTTTGGGCCACACTGTATCAATCAGCAGCTGTGCCTGGTGGCATTACACTTCCTAAATACAAAAGGGAGCTCTGCAAGAGGCCAACAACAACTGCCCCGAGTTTTTCTTAGCAGGGGGATGTTGCTTTTGCAGAATCGTGCTGGGATGAGAAGTCAGCGCACAGAATAAACACACAAATCCCGACGCTGTTGCACAGCCCTGAAGGAGTTTTTCCCCTTATTTCAGCAGCTTTGCTTTTATCACTGCAGCCTTCCTTCCCCCCAAGCACTTGGCTTTTGCTGACCGCTGCACCCCGGCACACAAATCCTTCTCCAAAGGGGTGCTCGGGCACCGCGGAGCACGGGGAGAGGGCTCGCACAGATGCGCTCGTTGCAAGAAACAATAATTCATGCAAATCCCTGCTCCAAGCAAATTCCACCGCAGTGCATCTTACTGCAAGCCAAACAAAAAGGACGAATACGCTGGAGAACGGTAAACCTGTGTTCAAAGAATGTGCTCTTGTTGCAGCTTGAATTTCCCCCTCTCCTTCCAACAACTCTCTGCCGACACCGAAAACCAACCAGCCATTAACTGCACCCATTAATCAGAAGTGAAAATCCCAATTGTGAGAGAAGGAAAAGCCCCTGTTACAGGAGATCTTTGGGAGTCTCTGTGGTGACTCCTAAAGGGGTGAAGACCCTCTTTGCTACTGGAAGAGGAGGCAGAGACCAGCAGTGACCATCTCACCCTCCTGATGATGCCTCTGAGCACAACCACCATGGCAGAAACGACTCGGCGAGGCAAGAATTCAGATACTAAAGCAGCATAAAAACTACTTATAAATCCATTTAACTCTGCTCAGATTTGTATGTTCTTCTCCAAGTTTGTACAATAGTTTACTGCTTTTAAATCAGGGATTTTCCTCTGTTTCATCAATCAAGAATTGAGCACTCTCTCGCCACATTTGGAGATAGACCAGCTTTCCACAGAAGTTCAAGATGATGAAAATAAACGAATAAAATATATTTTTAGTTTGAGTTTTTTTCTTTTTTTTTTTTTGAGATGGCAAGTTAGAACCTGAATTCCAACCCAACCACTGGCTTTCAGCAGAACAAAAAAATCCCTGTGCTGAGTGCTCTCAAAGAGGAGTCATGTCCCTTCCAACTCCGCACCAACAGAGACCTTATTATCCTTTGGGGGAGGAAGTCAGATTTTTTCCACTTAGTTACGTTCCCAGGTAGTTCTTAAATAAGATTTCCCTTCCCTCTGTGTTTAAAGGGACACTTTAGCACAAGTTACTGCTGGGCCATAGTGCCACAGTTGTGTGCTGAACCCCAAAATAGAGCGATGACCGTCAGGCCACCGGCCAGCACCGTTTTATTTCAAGGACAGGACAAATGAGAAGATGCCAAAATTAACAGCACCTCTTCCTACCTTAATTATCATCAGTCAATCGTCCACCTGCACGTCATTAGGAGCCCATAAAGGTTCTTCCAGTGCTGCCCCCTGGAAACAAACAAACAAACAAACAAAACCTTTTAGAACCAAAGAGTTAAAATCCAGCAACATCTTAGGGAAACAGCGTTTTTGCTGCTGCCAGCAAGGCAATTCCACTTCATTTTACCAGATGCAAAATGTAGTTTTTCATTATTGCTCAAGCTACAGGCACACTCGAAAAAAATGAAAATTAACTTTTAAATACAGAAAGCAAAATTGTGGGAGTTTCCAGGGATAAAAGTGCGTTTGGGAAGAGGTGGCAGGAGGGAATTACAGGGCAGCAGCAGCAGCAGTTACAGAAGAAGAGACTCTGATATTCCCAGCTTGGCCTGATACATGCACTGCTGTTTGGTTAAAAGTAAATAAAGTTTAGGAGAGTCCAGAGCCAGAGGAAATAGATAATTTCTATTGTAGTGAGGGTACCACAATCACTTTGGGCTCCTCTGAGGGTGTATTTCCCCAGACAGAAGTAGTTTGGACATTGGGAAAAGCAGTTCTGTGTGTGTTCATTTACTCCCATCCCAAGGGAAGGGGACAGGAAGCCACAAGGGGGTCACCAGGATTTCTGGTGGCCACGTACCTGTGGGACGGCCACCAGCGCCTTCCCCAAGCCCAAACCTCTCTGGATACACACTTTGGCTGTAGGATCAAGTGTGATCCTATAAGGAACAGGCTGGAGACCTGCAGGGATGTTTATGATGTTCTCACACTTTTGCACAAACCACCTCCCTCCCCAGCAGCTCTCGGGTTTGGATTCCCGGCTCCATCAGCACAGCCACCCCACAGGGGCTCACGGTTCACTCGCCACGTCCAGACTGTTCCTGCTTCTTCCCCAGTTTTACATGACCAAGTTGTCTCCACTCCCTGCATCTCAGTTCCCCTTCCCAAAGTATTTTTTACCCACAGCAGCTTCGAGGCAGCAGTGGGGCTCCTTGCAGGAGTCTGCAGAGCCAACCCCCAACTAATCCCATCTTCTGGGCTGCTGCTGTGAAGTACAGAACCAGAGACTTGAGGCACTTCTGGATTTCGAGTTGAATGCATTTGAACCAAATTAATATTTTTTTTCCTATTGACATCTTTCCTGCCCGGCCCTGGGCAGGATGCGACCCAACCATCTGCTCCGTCGGTGCCAGGAGCTGTGGAGCTCAGACATAATCCCTGGGTGATCTCCTCATTGTTTTTCATCCTGCTCAAGTGTTGACTCGAGCACTTGTTCAATTAGACAAGTCTCGGCACTGCAATCAGATGGGCGCGCGGGGCTGATTTTCTACCTCCACGGAGAAGAAAAAATCTGATTTAGTCGAGTGCGATAGAACTGGGAGCTTCAAAGCAACGAGACCTGGAGATCACGTCTGCTCTGAAGGCTGCCAGAATTGCTGCTTAACCCGAGCAGACCACCAGCAACTTCCATTGTCAAAGAAGCTGTGAGACAGAGCAGATTAAAAGACACTGGATCCAACAGGGAGGAGGAGAGCTGGGTTGTTTTCCTGATATTTCTTTTTTAAGGGAACTGGAGAACAGCTGAGGCATCTGCTTTCTCTTGTCTCTGGCTCTCAATGAGTGACCCCAGATGTGCCAGACTTGCTGGTATTCCCCCATACCACTTACATTTTCTTCCTTATGAGCCAGCATTTCCCAACACCTCCCACAAATGCTGCTGTCCTGGGCCAGAGGAGTCTGAGGGCTGCAGGAATTCAGTCCAGCCTTCAGCCTGTCCTCTCCTCCCTGTGCAGTGGGGGTGAAGCTCTTCCATCCTTTGGTTAGCGTTGTGCATTTAAACAAAGCGGTAAATTTTATGGGACCGAGTCAGGAAGCTGGCACAAGCAAATGTGCTGTCAATATTTTCATGGTCAATTTATTCCTCCATTCACAAGGCTAACAGATTCCAAACACAGCCTTGAATGGTGCTAAGTGAAAGAGAATCACAGAATCATGGAATGGTTTGGGTTGGAAGGGATCTCTGGAGATGATAAGTCCAGTGTTGCTGCCATGGGCAGGGACACCTTCCACCAGACCAGGTTGCTCCAAGCCCTGTCCAGCCTGACACTTCCAAGGATGGGAAGTCCACAGTCTCTCTGGTTTGGGTGGGAAGGGACCTTAAAGATCATCTCATTCCACACCCTGCCATGGGCAGGGATGCCTTCCACTATCCCAGCTTGCTCCAAGCCCCATCCAACCTGGCTTTGGGCACTTCCAAGGATCCAGGGACAGCCACGTCTTCCCTGGGCAACCTGTGCCAGGGCCTCACCATCCTCACAGCCAAGAATTTCTTCCTAATATCCCATCTAAATCTACTCTCCTACAGCTTAAGCTCATTCCCCTGTCCCATCACTCCAGGCCCTTGTCCAAAGTCCCTCTCCAGCTCTGTTTTAGCCTCTCTAGGCACTGGAAGGTCTCCCCAAAGCCTCCTCTTCTCCAGCTCCCCTGCTGCTACTCCCACCATCTGCGAGTTCAAAGGGAATCAGCAATGAAGCCGAGTTTTTCCAAAGCTCAGAGCAGACTCCTGCAGTGCATGCTCACAGCTCCTCGCAAGACAAGGACAGCACCTCCTGAAAGAACAGCGTACACTGGGAGATAACAAAAACCAGCAAATGCAGAGGCAGAATGAACACCAGAGAGCTTATAAATGTCAATGGCACGTGTGTGAACGGGGTGGAGAGCCGGCTGTGCCTTCAGATGGCTGCAAAAACGGATCAGTGGCAGGAGAAGAGGGGAATTGGGGATGCGTGACTTGCTGTGACTCACAGCCCTCGTTCCTTGCAGCAGGTACGGAGCGCGGCGCAGGCGGGCACTCGAGCGTGGCAGAGTAGAAACATCTCGTGTTGTACACGCTCACAGGAGTGTCTTACGTCCACATCTGTTCTGAGAAATTACTCACTGGCCTCAGAAATCAGCTTCTGCACGGAGAGGAAGCGCGACTGCCAAGGAGCACGTGGAGCTGAGGGGAGGCGGCGTGTCCCACATTCGGCTCCTGCAGCCCCACACAGTCCTTTCCACTCCTCTGCCTCGTCCCGACCCCACTGTGCCCCGATGTGCCGGCAGTGTAATCCTCTTGCCAGATAATCCTCCCAAAACGCCGTTTCCGGAGGATCCGGTGCAGTCAGCTGAGTGTGGAAAGCCATCCCTGCATCCCACTGACCTCGGGAATACCCTAATAATTCGTAATTATTGTTTGTATACCTTACTTGTATATATTTAGATGAAAGCAATTTAACCTGCTGTTACAGCACACCAGTGGTAAGGAAGACACGCTGGATGTAGGAAAGAACTTCCATTCTCTACCACCAAAATTCAGTTTTCCAAGCCTGGCAGCACTGGGAAACACAACACTGACCTGATCCAGGTATTTCTGACAATGCTGTTACACAAAGTTGCTTCAGAAAGAGATTCAGTTATGAAAGAGACCATTGGACTCAGCATCAAGTGTCTCCCAGAGTGGTTAGAGTCATGGAATACCCTTAGCTGGAAGAGACCCATCAGAATCATTGAGTCCAACTCCTAGCCCTGTGCAGAACACCCCAAGAATCTCACCCTGTGCCTGAGAGCGTTGTCCAAACACTCCTCAAACTCAGACAGGCTTGGTGCTGTGACCAGGTTGTCCTGGTTTTGAGTTAATTTTTGGGATAGAGTTAATTTTCTTCCCAGTAGCTGGTACAGTGTTTTGGATTTAGGATGGGAGTAATGTGATGGAGACCATGACAGATTAAGCTGGAATGAGATGACCTTTAAGGTCCCTTCTGACCCAAACCAGTTTGTGATTCTATGCAAAAATTTCATCTATTTCTTTCATTAAAATGAGGAATACAAGGTTACAGTCTGAGAGGGATTTTTTGGGAGAACCCTGCTGATAAAGTGCTCGGGGAACTCAGATGACGACGGCAGTTTTGTTAATCGGGAATATTAATGGTATAAAACGTTACACACACAAAAATGCTCAAGATCAGGGGTTGGCAAAGGTGGCCCACAGTTCCAGGAGTCCTCTATCCCTCTATTAAAATAATTAAAATAAAAGGAAGGCAGGTATTAGTTGGCTAGACAGCCCCAAATCCTGCCGCCTCTTAATCCACCTGAAACCCAAGTGTATCAAGGCAAATTAAAGCTGCCTTTAATCCATGCAAATCTCAGCCCAGGAATCCTTTATTCTCTTACCTCCTGCCACGAGTTTCGCCCGGCCTGGCACCCCATTCATGCTGCCAGAGCAAAACAACACAAACCTCCACATTTTAGTAAGAGGAAGAAGAAATTTTGGACCTTTCACACATTTTGGGGTGGATGCAGCTTTGTGCTTTGTTGGCTGGGTGAGACCAAACCCTGTTCCACCTGTGCTTGCTTTAATCATATGTATCGACACACATAAATTAGGGCAATTTGTGCATAAATTAGGCAGCATCATTATGCTAATTGGGATGGTATGATTGTGCTGAGAGTGTTTGCAATCTGCCACAGTCCTCTGGGACAGCGCTGCGAGGGAGCTGCTGCCTCTGAAAAGGCTGGAGCTCCTCCAGGATCCCACTGGGGCAGGCACGGCCCCACAGCGACCCAAAACAAGCCTAAATAACTGAGGAGAAGGGGTGAGGAGAGCTGGTGTGATCTGCTTCCTCTGGAATGCTGCTTTCTGTTCTCTGGTTCCTAAATATCACATCCTAAGCTCCCCCCGATGTACGAAACACATCCAAGTTATAGGTGGCTGCAGAGAGAGGCTGCTAGAAAAACAACCCCCTGAGGTGTGCAGAAACCAAAGAAAGAGGAGGAGACTCAAACCCCCTGCACTTTGCTTTATCAAATTTATGTGAAGAAACAAGTCATCCTCACAAAAACCACTGCACTGTACCCCTTCCAATCCCCCCTGGATTGCAACAGAGATAGGAATGGTTGCTGGGACCAGGGAGGTATCATAAGAGTATCCTGATGATCCCTGTCCTAAAAGAAAAAAACAACCCTACATCTCTCCAACTGAATGAGCAAGGATAGGGGAGGAACAAATAAACTGCAAAGTGACAGCTTCTCCTTTTGGAATTGTAGAACACCCAGACTTGGAGGGGACTCACACGGATCATCAAAGTCCAACTCCTGGCCCTGCACAAGACACCCCAAGAATCACAGCAGAGACTTGGTTAAATCATTACATCACCATACACAGGTAGGTCGACCTGGAGCAGGTAACTATCAAGGGATTTTTATTAAGACCCTCAGGGGCTTTTATCAAAACATGGAATTTTTCAGCCACCCCACAGGTATCCTGCAGCCTGAGCCCCCAACACCTGCAGGGCTGTGGTCGGTGTCCCTGTGCAGAGAAGGGCTGTGCTGCTGCTGGTGATGCTCAGCTCCAGCTCCAGGGGCTGGTGTTGCACCACATCTTCCCTCCTCCTTATGGCTACCAGGAGATGCTCCCAAAGTCATCCAGTTTTCCTTCCAAAACTGGTCACTAATTTACCAAATGGGACTGTTATGATGAAAAATCCTCCCTGTGGGACTTGAGTTCTGTCCCTTCAGAGGGAATTCGAGCTCGATTTATTCTCCAGGATCCAGGAAGGAGTTTTTCCTCCGACAGACGTGCTGGCACTTTGCCTGGCTAAAAAACATACAGCAGGAGAGCTGCAAGCACTAAACTACTACTACTAGAAGTGTTAAAAAAAATCAACTTCGAGTAAACCATCTGGTAACACTCACTGCGCCACAGGTGAGAGCAAACACAATAAGCTCTATACAGCACCAAAAAAATCATCAATGCTCAGAGAATAAGGGTGTGAAACACCAAACCAGCCCAGGGTCAACCTGGAACAAGTTGCCCAGAGAAGCTGTGGCTGCCCCTGGATCCCTGGAAGTGTCCAAGGCCAGGTTGGACAGGGCTTGGAGCAGGCTGGGCTAGTGGAAGGTGTCCCTGCCCATGGCAAGGGGTGGGACTGGATGGTCTTCAATAAAGGTGGAAGGATGAAACACTAAAAGGGCAGGGGCACACGGGAACTGAGGGATGCTCCATAAGCAGCAAGAGCAGGGAGCAGAACTGAGCTGCTCCGGCTGCAGGGCCAAACGAATTAGTGAGACACAAAGGGAAAAAAAGCTGCAGCCAGCTTCCTTCTGCTCTTCTGCTGCTCCCCTTGGCTGGATGGTGGCTTTTCCCCCCATCTTTAAGCAGAACCTTCTCTAAGTAGTTTAGCAGTGAAAGCAAACTCATCTCTCCCTCCCTGTGATGGAACATGGATACTGGCATGGGCCAGCATCAGCATCTTAACACCCAGTAATTCCCAAGCCTCTCTGAACACCCACCATCTTATCAAAACAACAGCTTTAAAACCTCTTCTCTGCACTCTTTAGTGATAATTAGTTTAAGTCTGTCACCAGCAGATCAGTTTAGGACTGCAACTAAGCCAAAGGGATATGAAAAGGTTTTGTCCAAAGCCTCTCCACACCAAATCAGTTCAAAAAAGGGAAAGACAAAACACGAGCTGGCTGCACCGGCAGCTCCAACAGTTTCTGCTGCTCAGAAGGGAACACAGCAAGATTTAATAAACAAGCTCAATAAAGTTATTCTTCCCTGTTTTATTTCCCCTTAAAGCATCAGCCCAATTTGGTTTTGTTTCCATCACAAACAGCTCCTTTAATCGTTCCTGACGGGAGCACAACGCGGGGCCCCGGCGTGCGAAGCCTCCCCCAGCCCCTGCCAGCTCCCAGTTAATGGAGCTGCTCTGCCTCACTACAGCAATTCCTGTAATTCAAGTCTGGCAAACAATTCCTAGGCTGAAAATGGGACAGCATCCAGTCGTTATCTCCTCTCTTGTAGAAAAGAACTAAAAAAAAAAAAATAAAAAAAATCCAGCGTTATTTACTCTACCTGCCTGTTTGCCGTGCTGGCAGTGCCACCCCGCAGGTGTGACAGCAACAAACGCCGGCAGCTCTCGCAGTTTTGCCTGTTGATGTCTCTCCTTTCATCCCAGCAAACAGCCTGTCAGAGCTAAAGGAGCAGCTGAGAGCAAGGAAAGCATCCGGCTCCCTCCTGACAGCTGAACAAGCTGGCAGTTTTCAGGAGGAAAAGCTTTCCTACGCTTCTAAACCATGGCAGCTCCTTCCAGAGCTGATCTTACAAGTCTTTTCCAACCTAAATGATTCTAGAATTCTAATAGTCTAGAATTCTAATCTAATTAATTTTGGTGCTGGTGCTTCCATACAGCCTCACTGGTGTTTCTAACCTCGTTCATCTGTACCAATCCACCCTAGGATTTCCATCCCTAAAAGTAATGTATTAAAGACCAAAAAACTCATCAGTTTTCTTGCAGACACATTAATCGTGGACCAATCCCACCCCGGTGCAGACACCAACCCCTGGCCAAGCGCAGGAACCGTGCACAAATGGAGGTGAAAGGCTTTTGTTTGAAAGGTTTTGCTCACCAGGACACACCTGATAAGAGCCTGCAGCAACACCACACCCCGAGATAAACCCGTCGGGGCTCCCGTCTCCCAAACCCAGCTCCGCATCCCGGGCGAGGGGTGGGAAACAAACACCCAAAGAAAACACTCTGTGCGTAACAGGACCATTTCCCTTGGCAAATCTCTCTGCTTTCCTTTCCTCGCCCTCTCTGTGTGCACAGAGAAACCATTCCCTGGCATTTTCCGAGCTACGGTCCAGGTCTGCTCCCGTGGATGGGGTGCAGGGCTGATGCCTGACCCCGGAGCAGGAGCACCCCATGGTCTCCTGGTGCCTGTAAAACTTAGACCTTGCTGTTTTTTAGATTGGAATGTGCAGAGAGACAGGGCAAAGCTGTTTGAAAAGAGGCATCCTTCACAAATTGAAGTGATAAGAGTTGGGTGGAAAAGAAATCCCAGGATTCAGAGATGGCCACTGGCTTTAAGAGCCACATTCTGGGAAGCCTGTGGATGCTCAACGGTACGTGAGAGGCTTTCATTAGTGAAGATCTGACAGTCAAACACTGGCATACAGAACCATGGAATGGTTTGGGTTGGAAGGAACCTTAAAGATCATCCAGTCCCACCCCCTGCCATGGGCAGGGACACCTTCCACTAGCCCAGGTTGCCCCAAGTCCTGCCCAACTGGGTCTCAGACACTTCCAGGGATCCAGGGGCAGCCACAGCTTCTCTGGGCACCCTGTGCCAGGGCCTCACCACCCTCGAGTAAAGTACTTTTTCCCAATATCCAGTCTAAACCTACTCTCTGTCAGTGTAAAGATCATTCCCCCTTGTCCTGTCACTCCAGGCCCTTGTCCAAAGTCCCTCTCCAGCTCTCTTGGAGCCCCTGCAGGCACTGGAAGGTCTCCCTGGAGCCTTCACTTCTCCAAGCTGGACAACCCCAGCTCTCCCAGCTTGGCTCCATAGGAACTCTGGGTCATATGGATGTAAGCAGATAAACAAACAAGCTGTGACCCTACCTGAGCACACCTTGGGAGGGCACCTTGGTCTTCCCGAGCTCCCACTGGGGACACCGGAGCTGCCCAACGTATCCTACACAGGGCAACGTGCAGCCCAGTCACTGAGGTCTCATTTCTAAGCAAAACATTTGCAACCTTTCTATTCCTCTTCCTCTTTTGACTTCCTTAATGAATAAACAAAGTGATGAAGGGGGGAAGAAACCCACTCGCACGACCAGTTGTCCTCTGCACAGCCCGGGTTTGCTGGGAGCAGCTGGGAAGGGGGAATGGACACGAGGTTTTGAGCAGTGCACTGGGGACATGAGTGGCCTCGGGGCAGAAATGGGGCAGAACCTCACAAAATGCTTCACAGGCAACTCCTGCAGATGGCTCAGGGCTGGTTTCATTTCTGGGAAGGCATCTTAATCCAACCCACTCCATGAACAGAGCTGGTGGGACACACACCAAGGGTTTGTAAGAGGCTGAGCTGTATCCTGTATATTTTGGGAGTGAATGAATGCAGTGGAACAGGTTGTCCAGAGAAGCTGTGGCTGCCCCATCCCTGGAAATGTCCAAGGCCAGGCTGGACAGGGCTTGGAGCAACCTGGGATAGTGGAAGGTGTCCCTGCCCATGGCAGGGGGTTGGAATGAGATGGTCTTCAAGGTCCTTCCAACCCAAACCATTCCAGGATTCTAAGATTTGTGCTTCCCTAAAAGTTTTGGGAAATAAATCCTGTTTCCTATCATGCTTTTTGCTTGCCAAATGTCAAATTTAAGAATTTCTGCGTCTGACCAAGGGACACATGGGCTGTGTCCCACATCCCACCTGTATTGCCACTCCCTGCTCTGCTCAGCAGTGCAAATCACTGCGATGGAAACATCCTTGTTCCTGCTGAGAGAGGTTTCACTCGGGTTTTCTTGCCCATCATTCCACCAGATCCCAGCCCGCAGCCTGCCAAGCCTCAGGCAGAGATTTATCCACTTGAAGGCAAGCAGGATCTGGTTTAAAGGCAGATCCATATGATGCAGGAGTCAAGTGGTGGTTTTGGCTGGGATTTCTGTGCATGAAGGAGTTGGGACAGGGATAGGGTCAGGGACACGGAGTGACCGTTCAGGAAGCAACCCAAGGATCAAACTCCAGCAACTTATAGCATTGGACAGCAACAGGATATTCTTCATTCCTCCCACGGATGGATTTCTGAGCTGTGGATATAAATACAACATTGTTGTAGCCAGGATATTGTGCCTCTCTCCTCTGGGATGCAAGATCAGAGCTACAGCAGCTCAAAAAGCAACGGCTTCTTTCTGCCGAAAATTGACACTTGGATTCCTCAGAACCCTTTTTGGTGGCCCCTTTCTGAGGGCCAGGTGTCTGCATCTCCAGATCTGTTATCAGTGCTGATCAGGACACCCTGTCACACACCTACACACCCCTGTGGCACCTCAACCCCATCCTGCTCTAGATGAACCTCAAACAAACCCTCAGCAGATGACAACAGTGCAGAGTAAGGCTTTTAACAAAGCTAAACATGGGCAAAAAAAATTAAGCCAGAGCAGCAGAGACCAAAGGAAAATGGGTTTCACTTCTGCCACTCTCACTGCACCATTTCAGTGTGTTCATGGAAGAGCTTCACCTCCAGGCTTGACCATCAGGCTCTAAAGTCACTGTCAAAGTAAAGTTTGTGAATAAATCCACTCAATTTTATAGAATCATAGACTTACTTAGGTTGGAAAAGGCCTCTAAGAACATCGAGTTCAACCATTCCCCCAGCACTGCCAAGGCCACCACTGACCCATGTCCCCAGCTGCCACATCCACACGGCTTCTAAATCCCTCCAGGAATGGTGACTCCACCGTGGCCCTGGGCAGCTGTGCCAGGGCTGGACACCCTTTTCTGTGAAGAACTTTTCCCCAACATCCAACCTAAACCTGGACACAACTTCCCCCACATGACAGGGATGTCCCTGTGGTAACTCCAAAGAGGGAAGGGACGGACACACTGCAGAGCCAGGCTGTTCTCTTCTGTGGATTGCTCAGCACTTTGCACCAAACAATAATGTTGGCTCTGTTGTAGCTTTTAGGCTGGATGAAATTCAGAGTTTTGACAATCCCCCCACCCCCCAAAACACCACTGTAGTCCGTGGGGACTCGGCAAACATAAGGATCAGGAGGATTGTGGTGCAAACCCTCACGTGCATCGGGTCTGGAAGCATTAAGGGTATTGTTACAATTCAAAGGGGCTACAGGGCAAATTTCTGGAGGCACAGCCCTGGAGGAGCCACCTCCTGGTCTACTCCACCCAAATTCCCAAAACCAGCAAAAGATCCAGGACTTGATTTTTTTCCTGCCAGAGGTTTTGATGTTTCTTTTGGGGGGATACAGTGGACAGCAGCTCTAAACCTGCAGGACTCATCACACCGGCAGTGGGATCCTTCCAACTCTGCACGGGGAGTCCTGTCATGGGAATTCTGTAACCTTTGGACACCAAAAGTCATGGATGAGACCTCCTCACGGATGGGAAAGCCCTGACTGAGCTGTGGTGGCAGGTGTTGTGTGCAGCTGTGGAGCTTCCCTTTAATCCATCACGGTGATCTCCTGCAGGCTTCAGGCGACCACAGGTCTCGGTTCCCTTTGGGGGTTTCAGTTTTGTTTCATCAGTAAAGACCCTATTCCAACAATAAAATAAGTTTGTTGCTTCTCTGGAAGTTCTCCCATAGCTCTGTATTCTTTGTTTAGAACAAAAAATGCTGCCTTAAAAAGTTGTGTTTGGGTTTTTTTCTAAAATTTAAACCCACACATTTTCGGTTCAAATTCACCCAGGTCCTTCCCTCAAGCAAAAGCAAAGTGTCCAACCAGGACTGACTTCCCACATGGACATCCTGTCCTACCTCAGCTACCAGGACTTGGTTGAGATGATCAATTATCTAAATTTTAAAGAAATAATTAACAGAGAAGGTGCCAAGTACTCAGACCCCCAACAACACGGGATCACAGAGTGGTTTGGGTTGGAAGGGACCTTAAAGACCATCCCAGCTGCCACAGAGCCCACGATGGCATCAGAAGATCCTGCATGTGACAGGTCCACCCTACCAGGAGCAGCAGCTGGAATATGCCGGGCTTCAAGGAGACATCTAAATCTAACTCTTGAGGTACACAGCTGCTCCTCCAAAAATCCTGGATGCTTCACAAGCCTGAAGAAAAACAAAGAAATCCATCTGCCACCACTTAGGGAAGGTACACGCTTCAGGTAAGGCAGTATCCTGGGAAAAAGGAGGTTAATTTATTTTTCTTTTCCCACTATTGCCCTGCAGCAAGAACAAACCCAAATGGTTTTGCCCTAATTTATGCCTGTTTTCCTTACTATCCTAAACCTTCTCTATTCAAAGGAAGGTTTTGCTGCAGAAACTTTCACAGATGGTAAAAATAATAATAATCTGTGAGCAGGCAGGGTTGCATCCATGTAAATAAACAGCAAAGCTTCCAGCGTTTCCAGGGGACAGGTTTTGCCACAGCTCCAGCTGGGACTAAGCACACTTGTGTTCCCACAATACCACAACAAACCAAATTGGAGATGATCCCTTCTCTAACTCTGACACCTGAAGCTCTTTTTTTGCCTTCTAATAAATGAGATAATGATTTTTTGAGTGAGTTTGCCCCTGATCCGAACAGCTGTTTCTACAGTGTTGTTGATATTCACAATAAACCGGAATTTCTCTCTCTGGATGCTGTTTATTCTGGTTGAATTTAGTTAGGAAAGTGCCATAAACTGAGAACAAGTAAACAGAACTTCAGTGCCAAGACAATTCAGATATCAAAGAGTTGGCCTCAAAGAGGAGGAATTTCTGGGATGAATAAAGGCAAAAACTGCTCTGAGGGAGATCCCCACTTCCTCACAATGGGGAAGCAGGTGGGGAGGAAAGGACCTTCTTGAGCTGAAATGTCCTGGATTATCCCAAAGGACTCACTGCAGCCATAAAAGCTTTCCAGGGGAATGAGTGGGTGATGGACACAGACATTCCAAGCTGTTGTTTTCCATCTAAACAGGAGAGTGAGGGTGGCTTGGAAACCCTGCACGCTCCTAAGGAGTTAAAAGGTAGCTCTGGAGCCTGGCACAATTAACATTCTGGCAGAGTCTATTTAAATTGCAGGGAAAAGTTGAGCTTGTCCAACTGGATAGTCAGACTGCAGGCTCCCCCAAACAGGGCTTTGATTCTCCAACACAACACCCGAAATCCTCTCTGGCTTACATAAAACACATGTGGAATCACGCTCCCTGTTGCACAACACAGCTCTAGGGAGAATTCCAGGTATATAAGTATAAACTGGAGGTCATTGCTCTGCCAGGGCTGAGGATTTCTCTGGCAACAGAGTGGAGGACAGGCTGGTCCTGGTGGCAAAGCTGCCTTGGGAGCTACTGAGAGCAGCAGCACCTCCCAAGGCAAGGGAAGGGGGGATTTCACTCAAGCACAGCACTCAAAGACAAAAAATATGAGCAAGTATCTGAAAAAAACCCTAAAAGCAAGTAGCTTTCGTGATCCAAACAACCCAGCCCAGTAAGATTCTTACTATTTCTGCATCCTTGCGTTCCCCATGCTGCTCTAACACTCCCAATAATCACCACTGCCTCGACCTCTTTTCTGTTCTCAGGTCCACTGCTCTGTCAGCCTGATTTTAAAATATGCTGCCAGGGTGAAAGAAAAGCTGCCTGTGTTTATCTCAGCCTGCAAAGGGGAGGTCAGCACAGGGAGGGGAGATCTCCCTGCAGCAAAAGGCGTTATAGAATCATGGAACGGTTTGGGATGGAAGGGACCTGAAAGATCGTTTCATTCCAATCCTCTGTCACGGGCAGGGACACCTTCCACTAGCCCAGGGTGCTCCAAGCCCTGTCCAACCTGGCCTTGGGCACTTCCAGGGATGGGGCAGCCACAGCTTCTCTGGGCACCCTTTGCCAAGACCTCATAGTAGAGAATTTCCATCTAAACTCTAATCTAAATCTCTCCTTTTTTACTTTAAAACCACCCCTGCCTTGTCCTATCACTACCCACCTCTTTAAAAAGTCACTCTCCCTCTTTTTTTAAGCCCCTTTAGGTACTGAAATGCCACATCCCCTGTGCAGAGACCACACACTGAGCTCCCAGTGATTCTGGAGGGGATGACACACCACCCTATCCCTTCTCCACAGAGCAAGGCTGCAGTTTAAAGCTGGCTTTATTAGACTGAGTCTAGAAGGAATGAATGCGATCCAGGAGCTGTGGATAAGGGAATTACCCTGAGCTCTGCCGCAGATCAGAGATCCCAGAGCAGAATGTCCTGAGCTGGAAGGGACCCACAAGGATTATTGAGTCCAACCCCTCCGACAGGCAAAAATGACTGTGCAAAACTGACTGCACGTGGGCAGCTCTGCACACCCCCAAACCCCGCAGTGCAGGCACCACTCCCGAGCTGACACAGACACATTTTGGGGCTTTATCCCACGGTTTTGTTCTGAAAGCCCCGCTGATTGACTGGGGCCAGCTCAATGGACTCACAGGAAGGCCAGGGGAGGAACGGGCTGGGCACAAGGCTCAGCTTCCCTCCTGACAGCAGAAAGCAGCACACACCAGCCATGGTGCACAAAAGCTTTTGTTTTACATCTCAAAACCCATCCACCATCGCTGCTCCGTGACTGACAACTGCCCGTGCAAGCAGCGGGGCTGAAACCCAAACCGTGCAAAAACCCAGATTTGGGGGGTTTGAATCCTGAAAAGAGACTTTTTTTAAAGAAACGAAGGTAAGAGCACTGCAGCTCAAAGCAAAGCCCAGAAGGAAAAGCCTCCCCTGGATGCTGCTGGAGGTCAAAATCCAGTAAGTGACATTTAGTGATGCTGGATGGGGCACGTCCTCACCACCCCAGTGAGCTCCCCAACCTCGGTGGTGCTCTCAGAACGGTTTGGGTCGGAAAGGACCTTAAAGATCCTCCAGTTCCAACCCCCTGCCATGGGCAGGGACTCTGTTTTGGAGAGGAACAGCCTCCCTGAGCCGGGCTGTGCAGTTTCCAGTAGCAACTGTGCCTAATCCAGCCCCGAGACAAAACTGCCTGCGCTCATTCATACCCACGGCACGTGCTGGGCAGACTCTGGGCATGGCCACAACTACTGCATGGGTTTGGGTTTTTTTTCCCCCCTGGTTTAAACTCATTTAAAAAACATTTTTTGAAATAAAATAAGCATATTTAAGTAAGTTTTTTTACAAATACAAAATTTGAATAGATGAGGTTGGGATCAGGTTGTATCTAAAGGATGAACAAAAGCTTTTCCTTCTGCACGTTCATTGTACAAAACATATTTATTTCAGTGCTTTATTTTCACAGTATTTGAGAAATTAACAAAAAAGAAGCCGGTTTAGTGGTGAAATTCCTGATTTTTTATAAAAGAATTATAAGAAAGGAGATAAAAATTGTATTGAAGAGGATTAAATCAGCAGTTGCTCTGCCCTGTATTCAGGTCATAGCACCAAAAAGATGCCTAATTGACAAAATAATGCTGGGATCATGTCACCTCTTAGGTACTGACAGCTAGGAATGTAAAAACTGAAGCAATACAAAAAAATACATATTTTTCCATGAAAGTTTTAGAACAGGAAAGTTACCACACACGTGGGCTAATGAACCAGGAAGAAATATCACCAAATTGCTAATGCATCTTTCTGGTAACTTCTTCAACAAGTTTCCATCTCTAATTTTAATTTGAGGTATGTGGTAGGTGCACAAATAGACAGATACTTGTCCCTTTTTCTCTCTGGGCATACTCAGCTACCAGCACCAGGTGAAGAAGGGACTTAGCAGCTTTCCAGCATCTCCAAGGACATCAGGGAGAAGGGAGAGCCCGGCTCTCACAGGGTGGGAGGACAGGAGGTGATGGGCACAAGATGAATTGAGATGTTCAGGGTGCAGGGAGAAGCTTTTCCACCATGAGGTCAAGCTGGGTGCCCAGAGGCTGGGCAATCTCTGTCCCTGGAGGTTTTCAAGACCCAGCTGCATAAAGCCCTGGGCACAATCATAGAATCAAAAAGGTTGGAAAAGCTCTCTAAGATCATCCAGTCCAACCATTCCCCCAGCACTGCCAAGGCCACCACTGACCCATGTCCCCAAGTGCCACATCCACACGGCCTCAAAATTCCTCCAGGGATGGGGACTCCAACACTGCCCTGGGCAGCTGTGCCAGGGCTGGACAACCCTTTCCAGGAAGAAATACCCAATCTAAACCTCCCCTGGCACCTTGAGGCCGTTCCCTCTCCTCCTGTCCCTGTTCCCTGGGAGCAGAGCCCGACCCCCCGGCTGCCCCCTCCTGTCAGGGAGTTGTGCAGAGCCACAAGGTCCCTGCAAACACACAGAAACCTGGATCACGGAATTACTTTATTCTGCATAAAAACGTGTGTAAAAAAGAACAGAGGCCCCAATACCTTGTCTGAGAGACAGCCCAGAGCCATGATGTTAAAAACCTTCTAGAAAACAACCCCAAGTCCCCATTTTCCATGTCACCCCTTCCTGAGTTCCCCCTCCACATTCCAACAGTGCCTGCCCTTCGCCTCCCCAGCCAGCCTGGAGAGATGTTATTCTTCTCATAAAAAACCCCCCCCCAAAAAACCAAGAGGAAAAAAACCCAAAAAACCTTGATTATTTATGCTGCTCTTTGAACAACACCAGCTATTGTCAGGGAGTGTTTTACAGCTCTGAATGTCACATTGAGAGTCTGGTCATGCCAGGAGAAAAGCCTGCCGCTGCCATGTCCAGGCATAAATCCCTTTATTCAAGGCACCCGGAGCCCAGAGCTGGGTAAACCTAAAAGGAAGCCGGTGGGTGTGACAGCTACATTTTGTACAATGACATAAAAAAGAACAGGCAAAGCTGCTCGAGTGGTTTTTTTTTTTTGAGGTAAAAGGTACAAAAACTCCAAGGAGCATCATGCAGAGCCAGCTGAGGCTGAGCTTGGGCTGGATGCTGCTTCGGAGGAATTGCATGGAGAAGCGTGGGGGTGAGCAGAGCTGGAGAGCTTCCCAGCAGGAGCCAGGGAGCTTTTGCTGTCGAGAAAACCAGGCTGGCTGGACAAGAAACCCATTTCCTGCCCGATTGTGACTGTGTGAAGGGAAACAGGGCTCTGGAGGCAAACAAAGCCCAACCACCTTTGGCTGGAGAGCGCCCCAAAACCATGGAGCCACTACAAGCCTAAAAGACAAAAAAAAAGTGTTAAAAAAACCCTGTCAGGCCCTTTTCCACGGTGTGTTACGTTACAAAGCAAAACTGGACAGGTTGCAATCTTCCTCTGCCGCACCCCAAATGCCAGGTTTCAGGTTACTTCACCCGAGGTACCTGCAGGAATTCGCTCGGAAGCGCAGCATTTTTACCGAGCTCTTAGAGCCAACCTTTACTCTGCAGCTCTTCCCAAAGTCCTGCACAGAAAGCAAGTGTCATTTCCTTCCCCCTCCCACACCCCCGTGCGCCGACGAGGAAGTTATAACCCATGTGAAATAATAAATATGGCCCAGCAAAAAAGGGAATGCGGGGAGCAATAGGAAAGGCAGCATTCCCGTGTTACTCCAACCTACAGGATCCATCCTTCCAGCCTCCCACTCAGGAAACGGCTTTTCAACGCTGGCTATCAAAGCTCCTCCCAGTTTTGGCATCTCCACCTCTTCTCCCTGCAGAACTCGTTTTAAGCACTGAGGGTTTGGGGGTTTTTTTTAACTGATTCGTGGATATTTGCACCGTATCCAGTATCGGTGCTCATGGTTTTTCCAGCGGCTGTTGCACATCTCATGGCTCTGTTTACTATCAGCAAACATCCCGGCAGTAATCCTGGATTTATCTCTTTGTCTTCCTGATAACTCCCCCATGGCTGCGCCCTCAAAGCCCAGAAATCCAGTTTGCCACCCTTCACAAGGAACCTCCAGGCATTTTGGAGAGCTCTATCATTTATCTCCTCCACAATCTCAATTCACCATGAAAATATTTGGTGAAACCCATCAGCAGCCTCCCTGATAGAAGTGCAGAGACTCTACCACTACTTCTGCCCACATGATTTTCTCTAACATCCAAAAAAAGAAGCAAACTGTGGGGTTTTTAAAATACAAACCCTATTCTGCTCAGCACTCCTGTTCCCCTTATCTTTGAGGTCCCCGTGAATTTTCCCAGCAATGGCACCGTGCTGCTGCAAAGATCTCTTGATATATGCAAAACTTGATCCCTTTTCTGCCCTTTTTATGAGCAAAGGGTTTCTCTTTTCCTTTGGACGTGGCCTGGTGATTAACTGCACACTGCCACAAGCCCCGTGTGCTGCAGTCCTTTGCTGAACGCTGCCACAGAGCCTTTAGATTTCTGAGGATGAGAAGGACGGCAGGAGTACAGACACCTGCAACAAAGAGAGCTACGTGCAAGCATCACCTTCAGACCTTCCTTTTTATGAGATACCGCCTTTTATCCTCGATTTTAAGCAGCAGGAGCAGGGAGAGGGACTTTGCTGAGGTCACTGGTGAGGCTGGTGGCACAGTGCCATGATCTGCTGTGCTGTATCCATCGGGTACCGCTGCCTCCTGAGCCACGGGACGGAGAGATGGAGAGAGAGGCTCTCAACACCAGAAGGGAGCAATCTGCAGCAGGCAGGGAGTGTGGGGAGTGTGCTCAGGGAAGGGCAGGGAGGTACATAGGACCTGCAGCCTGTAGCTCTCACCGACCACCTTTTGCACCTGCAGAACTCCTGGGATGCAGACGGGTTATTCCTCATTTCCCAGCAGTGTGAGGGAAGGGAGCCTGGGCTGAGCTCAGTAATTCCAGCCAGATCCCAATGCCAAGAATTGCAGGGCTGTGCCAAGGCATTGAATCAATGGCATTTTCTTGGCTCCCCAGCAGAAGACAGACATAGATCTGTTAAAGCAGGTCCAGAGGAGGCCATGGAGATGCTCCAAGGGCTGGAGCCCCTCTGCTCTGGAGCCAGGCTGGGAGAGCTGGGGGTGCTCACCTGGAGAACGCTCCAGAGAGACCTTAAGCCCCTTCCAGTGCCTGAAGGGGCTCCAGGAGAGCTGGAGAGGGACTTGGGACAAGGGATGGAGGGACAGGACACAGGGAATGGCTTCCCACTGCCAGAGGGCAGGGTTAGATGGGATACTGGGAAGAAATTGTTCCCTATGAGGATGGTGAGGCCCTGGCACAGGGTGCCCAGAGAAGCTGTGGCTGCCCCTGGATCCCTGGAAGTGTCCAAGAAAAGGTTGGACAGGGCTTGGAGCAACCTGGGATGGTGGAAGGTGGCAGGGGGTGGAACTGGATGATCTTTAAGGTCCATTCCCATCCAAGCCATTCTGTGATTCTGTAACTGGAGCCACCTCATGTCCATGCCCAGGACAAATGGAAACAGGAGCAGCCGTGGCTGCAGCTCGGAGACCACCCTGACCGCGGGTGTTGATAATCCCTTAACCCAAGGCCCTTTGATTTGCCCCTGCTCACAAGTTCTCCTCTCCTACACAAAAGGTGTCCAGAGGAAGCCAGAGGCAGCAATACCACCCAGGGAAGAGCTCCAGCTTCCTTCCAGGCACTCAGGCTGGAAAAATGAAAAGGATTTAAAGCAGATGACAGAGTTGTTAAAAGATGATCCTTTGGTCTTAGTGGTTTGGTGTTTTTAAGCCGTGTGGGATTCAACCCTCCTCAAACAACTCTGGTGACACAGAAATCACCAGAAGCCTGTGCCTCTTTGAGGGACAGGGCACTACTTTTCCTAATCAAAATATTATTATTGAGCTGATAAAAATACTGATCAAGAGATAACCTCATTTTCTCCCACTCAGTCCTTCCCCATTGCCACTGGGGTTCATGCTGGCATATGTTATTTTCATGCAGGCAGAAGGTAACGATAGGAAAGCAATTACTGGGCAACGTTTTTTTTTTTTAAATATAGTAAAATATTTATGAGCAATTCAATTTTTTTCATGCCTGGTTGCTCCATGCACTGAGCCTACAACTCCACCACATTGTGGATGAGATGCCTTCTCACAACAGATTGGAATCCAGACAGCAGAGCCTCCCAAAATCAGCGCTGCTGAACAGTGTGGTTGGTAACTGTGTCCTTTGGAACAGAATCCTATGAGAATCCCAGAATGTTTTGGGTAGGAAGGACCTTAAAGATCATCCAGTTCCACCCCCTGCCACGGGCAGGGACACCTTCCACTATCCCAGGTTGCTCCAAACCCTGTCCAACCTGGCCTTGGACACTTCCAGGGATGGGGCAGCCACAGCTTCACTGGGCAACTTCTCTTTCTGCTTTTTTAAGGGATTGATGGATTCAAAACCAACATGAAA
The DNA here is from genome assembly GCA_013397115.1 of Edolisoma coerulescens. Lineage (NCBI taxonomy): Eukaryota > Metazoa > Chordata > Aves > Passeriformes > Campephagidae > Edolisoma > Edolisoma coerulescens. The sequence continues at coordinate 1,406,910 of VWZW01002516.1, read as the reverse complement.
ACGATTTTTTTTCCAAAATATTTTATCACTAATCCCTGTATCTGGACCACAAGTTTCACCCTGCTCTAAAACCACAAAATTTTCAGATTCAGTCAAGCAAAACACAGAAACTATTACACATGAGGGAAATTTCAGTGTAAACATTTTGAAGTTAAGTGACAAAGAGAAGGTTGCTGACTCAAGGTATGTGAATATGGTGACCATAAACATCAGACCATGAGGTGCCTGTCACGGGGATAATTTTCTGAAGGAGAAACTGAAGTTCAGCTCTTGTAGGTGTTTAAATTTCAGCTGGGAGGGTTTCTGCAGTAAAAAAAGAATATTCCAAATATTCAGTGTACAAAAGTGACTTGGGTGAACGCTGCACTACTCAGGCTCCATGAAGAGATAAAAGTTTCATTTTTATCCTTAGAATCAGAGAACCATAAAGGTTGGGAAAGCCCTCTGAGATCACTGAGTCCACTGTTCCCCCAGCACTGCCACATCCACAGGGCTTTTAAATCCCCAGGGCTGGACCACCCTTTCCATGAAGGAATTTTCCTAATATCCAGTCTATCCCTTCCTTGAGCCGCTGCCTGTCATGTGTCCCTTTGAGAAGCTCTTTCAACCCAGCTCTCTCCACAAGCCTCATAAAAGGATTTCACTGCAACAAATGCCACTGCAAAGAACAAGAATGACTTAAAAATCCAAATAAAGCTTCTTTTTTTTTTTTCCACCATGTAATTGCAAATAACAAACATATCTGTGGTTTACAGAGGAGGCAATAAATTAAAGCCACAGTCACAAATCAGACCAGAAAAAGATACTTCAGTCATTCAGTCCACCACCCTGGGATGGCTGCGGCCCCATGGGATTCTGCTCAGTTTTGTGAAAGACTTGGAGTCCTGAATAGAGGAAGTACGACACGAAGAGCTCTCTCAGAAGTGGGGTGGGTTTTTTTCGATTCTTATAAAATGAAGCCAGCCCTCTGGTGCTTCCTGAGCACAGCCTCGTCGGTCTGGCTGGAGAAAAGCAAATGGTCTTTAGCAAATAAGCTTTTTATGTGTGAGAGGAGCACATCATCAATAAAAAGGAAGTTTGATCCCCAGCAGAATGGCTGTGAGTGTTTCTTCTGTAACCACCCCATGATGGCTGTGACATTTCAGCTTCTAGAAAAAGGGACAGGCACTTAATATCTTTTTTGAATCACAGGATGGTTTGGGTTGGAAGGGACCCTAAAACTCATCCAGTTCCAAACCCCCTGCCATGGGCAGGGACACCTTCCACTATCCCAGGTTGCTCCAAGCCCTGTCCAACCTGGCCTGGAACACTTTTTAAATTTAAATTTGTGTAAGAAGATGCATTTTGAGCCATTAGGAAGCTGAGGACCCCAGAGTTTTAACTCCCTCGCTGATTCTTCTGCTCCCACCAGACACCGAAGAATAAAAATAAAGAAGCCAATCTATTTTTTCATTTTTCATCGAGCTGCACCCCTCAACCAACGCATGAGGTGCCTATTTCCATAGCTTTGGTGAGCAGAAGTATTTTAGGAATGGTCACTGAACAAAACAAGTTGAGGGTTTGGGTGTTGCGGTGGTTTGGGGTTTTAATTTCTGGGGCTTTTTTGTATTTTGAGAACAAGAGGAAATGACCTCGAGTTGCACCAGGGGAGGTTTAGATTGGATATGAGGGAAAATTTCTCCATGGGAAGGGTTGTCCCGGCCCTGGCACAGGCTGCCCAGGGCAGTGGTGGATTCACCACTCTTGGAGGGATTTAAAAGCCAAGTGGATGTGGCATTTGGGGACATAGTTTAGTGGTGGCCTTGGCAGTGCTGGGTGAAGGGTTGGATTCAATGATCTTAAAGGCATTTTCCAACCCAAACAATTCTGTAATTCTGTAATTCTATGAAGGAAAAAAGCCCTATAACCACAAAGCCATGAACTCTGCACTAGTTTCCACTGTGTTTTCAGAATACATGTCCAAAAAGACACATTTTGGGTGAATTAAAGACATTTTGCCAGAGATGAGTTGGAACAAATACATAATGAGTAGTTCCTGTCCCTCAGCTGAAGTCCAGCTGGATGTAAATCTGTACAGACAAGTCTGGTTTCAGAGCAAATCCATCCATTAGGATTCTCAGGACTTTCCAACATGGTATAAGCAGGAGAAAACCCCAAAACTTGACCGAATGAGCTTTTTCAGTGATCTGGGCTGTAGCTGGAGCCATCTCCCCACACCACAGATGTGACAGCACTACAATAGAATGAATAATTCTCCTAACTCCCTCCGAACCCAAGGACAGCACTCAGAGCCTAAATTAGGAACACGAAAACCATTAACATGACCAATTAACCTCCGCCCCACCCTCACTGCGCCACATAAAAGCCGACGTAACAATCCCCAAGATAACATTGTGTGTCAGAAATATCACACACAGGAATACAGCAGTGGCAGTGCTTGTTTCCTGACCCAGGAAAGCTGCTATAATTGTAGTGCATTGTGCTCCTGGAGGATTTCGAGGTGGAAGTTGGTTGCCAACAGTCCTGGTTTGCTGGAATTTCCAATCAGGCTCCTAAAACTCTTTGGGTTCCCCCGTCAACACTGTGTCAAGGTGCTGTTCTGAGTTCTGGACTGTGTGGTTCAGTAGGAATTTAATTTTCTTGGTGGAAATAAGTCAAGATCATCCCAGAGATATAAAAGCTGGATGTGGAGAAGACAAGCAAATGGAGTAGAAGTCGTGTGTTTGGGATTTTTGATGCACGTTTCATTGCTAAGGGAACCTAAACCAAAATCATCTTCGCTTTTGGAGGCCCTCCAGCTGAGTCAAGAGGACATATATTTAGGAGACCATCTCATTTTAAGGAATTTCTTCATGGAAAAGGTTGTTAAGCATTGTAGGGGCCTGCCCAAGGAGGTGCTGGAGGTATGACTGGACGTGGCACTCAGTGCTCTGGTCTGGGTGACACGGTGGGGATGGATCACAGGTTGGACTCAATGATCTTGGATATCTTTTCCAACCCAAATGATTCGGTGATTTTTCATTAATTCAGCTATTACATCACACATAATTCAGAGGTTTGGATCTCCAACCTGGCCAGCCTCCAGGGAAATCCCTCAAATTCCCAGAAACCACCACACTCTCTCACACAGGCCCTTGGTCCATGGCCTTCACCCCTCCTGGTGGAAGCCATCCTTGCAAGCAAAATTCTTCCAAGTAATGCCCTACCCCTTTCCAGAGAATTTAAACTGCCCAGATGACAAATCTGAGGAGTATAAAGGATTCCTCTCTTCCAGGAAATCCCAAAGGATGTGGCATCTGACAAATCCACGGAATTTTGAAGTCCTGTCTTTATAAAGAAGTTCTATCTCTATGAAGCCTTTTCCAGTCAGTATTTCCAGGTACCACCAACACCAGCTTTTAGTTCTAAGTGCTTTTCTACCAAGCCCAGACAAGGTTAAAAGTGGCACTTTCACTCCTTTTGGTACTTTCCAGATAAAATGAACAGATGTCAGTGACCCAAATAGACAGTGCTGGAGAAGGGTGTCTCCAAAATGAAAATAACATTTTTGATGTCCCCAGCAATGCTGAAAGCTGTTGGCATCTCAATTTTATCCTTGCCGTGACCTGTGGGCTTAGGCCTTGCCTCAGTTTCATCTTCATTTTCTCTCCATGAAAAACAACGATTTCAACTTCAATCCTTCCTTACTTAAGATCTTTTATAAGGTATCTAGAGGATTTCATTTTGGGGCTATTTCCTTTAAAGTTGGAATTTTTCCCCCTCTGCTGTGATGCTGGTTGTTTGCTGAGGGCCCCGCAAGGCCCATCCCGTGAGGAAGCACAGCCTCCCGGGAATTTTTCAAGGGTGAAGCTCAACACCATCCAGGCCCTGAACAATAAACACCTCCCTCATTAGTATGCTGAGCCACATTAGTTCTGCTGCTCACAGAGCCAAAGCATCAAAGTGGGGCTGAATCTTCAATTTCACAGTTTGCAACGTGATGCATCAGATACTCCCAGGGCTCTGGGCACCGACGGGATTCACAAAGAGTTTGAGATGTGTGAGGTGCTGATTGTAAATCTGCTAATGCCTATGAAAGAGGCAGCACGTGCCTCCGAGAGAAGGAGGATGAAGTCATCCTACATAAAATTGGGGTTAACGCAGCGGAAGGGCGAAGTGACTGCCCAGCATCACACTCGAGGCTTTGGTAATACCATGACCTCAACTGAGGAGTTGGCATCATCCTAAAAATCAGACACGGATTACCTAAGAAGTAAATTTACACTGCAGAATTTGCATCAAGTCTGGGAAGTCTCGTGGTCTCTCCACTCAACCCCCCCCACTGCTACTCAGTTTTCACAGAATTTGCAAGATTTGAAGATTCTGAAGTTTCTCAAACGCGGCTGGAAGTGCTCAGAGGTTTTGAAGGTTATTTGGGATGGAGGGGCCGATAAATGCAGACTGTCCTGTTACTGCTCTCCTGTCTATAGGAAAAGAGTTTTAAGAACACAACATGTTACTCATCACTGTAAGAAAACTATGACTGAAACTGTCATGGCTGCAGTTGTACCTGTACTTATCAAATATCAGCATTTCAGCTGATTTTTGCACTGAGAACTCTTTGTCCCTATTGAAAACAGTATTCCCTAAAGAAGACTACATCAGCCCTGATGATTGTAACAGAGTAAGGCCAACCAAAGCCAGGGAATGCTTCCCTGTATTCAAAGTTGAAGCAAAAAGGTGTCAGGGACGGCAAGAGACTCCCAGATACTCCAAATGGCAGCAGGATTCCTCAATGCATGTGTAGCATTATGGCTTTAGAGGCTTTGGAAGCACTGCACACATTAATCACACAAAGTAATGATATCACAGTGAAGTGCTGAGCTGGAATTAGAGAGATTAATGCTCAGGTCCCAGCTCTCGAAGTTCTCACCCTTGGGGAAGTTATATCAACTCCTGCACCTCGCCTCCCCTTCCCACAAAACCTCCTTCGAATTACTGATTGCAGAACCTGCGTGAAGATGCCAGAGGGAAAGACCATTCCAAAGGCTTTTTAAAAATTATTATTTTTTCCTTAATACCTGCTGTGAGGCACTGTCTTGTTTAATTCATGATTCTTTGAAGAAAGATGTGTCATCTTAAGGGAATAAAAACAAGTCTGTGTTATCTTTTTAAAAACATCGTGTGTTTCTCCTACTGGTGAAGTCTAGGCCTGAACAAACACTCACATGGACCTACCAAAAAATATGCAGTGCAATTTCAGGTATTAATGAGTTTGATGGGACATGGTTCCAATGTGTTTGGAGACCCAAAGGTTGGGTGAGGCTAAATTCTGAAGTTAGCAGAGCATTTTTTAACCTGAATTCCTACAGGAACAGAAGGGCACAGCAAGAAATACTGTCCTGTACAGCCTTGTGTCTTTTGTCACTCCCACTGCTGAATCCCTCAAGACTTTGGTTCTTCTGGAGTTAAAAGTTAGGTTCTTCCTTTAATTTCCTGAGCTCACATCATAGAAAATAAGACATTTTAACTGTCATAATGGATTTCTACACCTGTTACTCCACATCAGCTCACCTGCAACCCCCTGAACATCCAACCTCTGGCATTTTTTTGGTCACATCTCAATTCCTCTATAAACCAAAGAGATATCCAAGACTTCTTGGAATGTGGCTTTTTCCCATCGCCCAAAACACACAATGCAGGCCAGGTTTTAATGAGGATGGGAAGAAACGGGAAAGTATGTGGGTGGAAAAAGAACAACAAAGTTCAGTCATGCACAAAATGATTTTTTTTTGGTGGTTTTATTTTTTTTTTAATCAAAACGCAAAACTATGAAGCATTTGCTGTGAGACAGTAACTGTGTTTTGGTGGTGACATCTGTGCCATGCACAGCCCAACAGCCAGAGGTGACAGTCACAACTGAGACATCTCCAACCACAGCAACCAAACCTTCCTGCCCACACTCCGCCTGAAATTGCACTGGGAGGCCTCAGAAATCCCACAGGATTCCAACCAATCTCCAGTTGCCTTGAAAGTGTAATTAACTGCAATTGCCTTTTTGATTTTATCTCCATTTTCTCAGGTTCTGGGCAATTTGGGAAAGCTCTCTGTGTACCTACAGGTGAGAATGCACACCAGTGCATGCACCTACTTGTCTGGAGCTACCAACTTCCCAGTGGATCTGCTTTTCTCAGGGCCTCCTCGGAGAATGAAACTTAGGGAAGAAGCCCATCCTTTGGGAAATTCTCCTTCTGATCCTGTGCAGTCACTGATAAAAAGATTTCTGTTCCTGCTGGTGATATGAGCTCAAATCAAGGGAGTGTTCAAGCTCAGCTTGGCTCCACTAGGCTCAAGCTCCCTGCTTCCCACAAGGTTTTCTGACAAATTGCTCTCACAGGGATTTTAAAAAAAGATGCTGACCTGGCCCTTGCAGTAAGAAAGAGATTTTCCTTCCTTCTCCACATAAATTTTATAGTTTCCCCAAAAAAATAGAAAGAAGGGATTCAGAGAAAGCAATGGGGAACCTGTACAGAAAAAAAAAGGGGAAAGTCTGACCTGGGTTAAGGAGTAATTGATACTCCAGGCTACAGCTTCATCCATTTTCAAAGAATCATAGAATCAGGGAATGGTTTCAGGGAATTCCCAGGCTGGATGGGGATTGGAGCAACCTGGTCTAGTGGAGGATGTCCTTGTGTTGGAAGCAGATGGTCTCTAAGGTCCCTTCCAACCCAAGCCATTCCATGATTCTATGAAGATTCTTGCCCCTGCAGGGAAGGTTCAGCACTAGTTTCATTCAAAAATACAGACTGGGTGTAGTCAAAGGGCTGGAGAAATCCATCCAAAAACTTAGAGAGCTGTTTCAGTCCCCAAAAACTTTCCTAGTCAGTGGAAAATTCAGCTTTACTACAAAGTCAGCTGGAAGTTTCCGAGCCAGCCCAGGCAGGGGTTTGCCCATACACCCCAAGGAGAAAGGCCAGGAATGAGGCATCCGAACACAGCCCTGCCAAAACCTCCCTGGTTTTATCACCCAGAGCTCGCATCCAGACCTCCTGTCCTGCTGTTCGCACTGCACACGGAAGGGTTTCCAAGAAATGTTTCTTGGCAGCAATCCCAAAAAACCCAGCTTCCGACCCGCCGTGGGAGCAGAGGTGGTTTTTCTGTGGATTCTGAAAGCTGAATTTCCAAAGAAATTGCAATATTTTTGAACAAGGCCCTCGATTTTCCTCAACAACACTATTTCTGTGAGCCTAAGGAAGGGCTGGTGGTCTAAGGACCTGAGGAAGATGATCCTGCCCTCATTCCCATTCCAAGTTTTGCACAGCATCAGGGATCCTTCCCCCCTACCCTTCCCATAAACCTGCTGGGATCATGAAAATAATTACTGTGGAAAAACCTGGGTGAACTCAGAGTTTAGAAGGAATTTCTTGACTATGAGAGTGGTGAGGCCCTGGCACAGGTTGCCCAGAGAAGCTGTGGCTGCCCCTGGATCCCTGGAAGTGTCCAAGGCCAGGCTGGACAGGGCTTGGAGCAACCTGGGATAGTGGAAGGTGTCCCTGCCCATGGCAGGGGGTTCCAACTCCCCGTTGGAATTAAATGGTCTTGAAGGTCCCTTCCAACCCAAATATTCTACAATTCCCACTCATACCCTCTGGGACAGATGGCAGCTGTTTGGTACTGGGTCTGTTCCTACCTCCCACTCTCCTTCCCCTCCTCCAGTAATGCATTTTCAGCCAGTTTTGATTTGAGACCACTGTGACCTCTACTCAGAGGTGCCACCAGACCTGGGAGCACTACGATGGCTGTGATCCCAAGGTTTCCAGTTGCACAAGCAGAACTTTTTGGGATATAATCAACATTTCAGATCTACAATTTGAAGCCTTCTCACCTGTGCTCTGCAAACACAGGCTCCCTGCTCTGCCAGCACTGCTACTACTACGTCTGAGCTGGAATAAACGTGTGACATTGCTGAAATGGCTGACAAAAAGAGGACAGTAACTTGTGACAAGGGAATGTGACCCATGCAAACAAAGCCCAGAAATCCAGTGATACATCTGAGTGGGCAGATTTGTATGGGCTTCATGCATCACTTTTCCCCCACATAATCTGAATCTGAATGCTCTGGCCCTGTGACACCAATCAGGAAGTGATGGATAATGAAACACAAGCAGAAAAGGGTGCACAAGCCCTTCCAGCTCCCATCAGCTGTTTCGTAACCCCTGTTTTAGAGAGAGAAAAAACACTCAGCCCAAAATCTCTTTCCAGTAGCCCACAGGAGTCAAGAGGTTCCTAGTCTGATGGACACCTCTGACACTCCAGATCCTAACTAGAATCCCCCACTATCTGAGACAGCTGAACAAGCCCCATGACCTCAGTATCGACCTTGCTGTCTTATTCCAAAAGGACTCTGTTGAAGAAGCTGCTGTTTTAATCCAAATTTTAATCTGATTTTGCTGCAAAAGGAAGGTGCTGAGGGACTATTTCACTTCAGCCAACAGTCACATCCACATGGGATTCATCATGCAAGACAAACCACTCATACACAAGCAATTTTGCTGGGACCATTTCACCTGGCCAGTCACAGCACTGGCCACAGTGATCAGCCCATGGCCACTCCTCTTCATGTGGCTCCAGGCACATCCTGCCAATCCCAGCAGCTTCAGGATTCCAGCTGGCCACTGAATTCCAACCCCAAACAGCTCAGAAGCCCTGACAGGCACATCCAAGCTCTTGCTTCTCTAAAAAATCCTTTTCTTATACCAGCAAAAACTGAAAAATAAATGGAGTTTAGGCTATTAACATTTACACATACATGAATTTTTTCTGAGACTTCAATCTCATTGAACTTAATTCTTAATGGGATCAGATATGGAAAAGAAGGCACCAAAGAGAAAGTCTTTCTCCAAGGACAGTTGGCCCTTCTCAGTAAATTAAAATCAAGAGGATATCCTGAGCTGGGAGGGACCCACAAGGATCATCCAACTCCTGGCCCTGCACAGGACAACCCTAATTACTGGGATTCATTCAGCTCTTGGCCTCAACAGGAGTTTTCCCCAAATCAAAAAGTGAGCAAAAAAAAAAAAAACAAACTTAAAAATACATGTAGCAAAACACAACATGAAATTCAGTGAAGCACAGAGAGGAACACACACACACAGATCTGAAACTCACTGCTAAGTATCACATAGATTCCAAGGGAAGGATTTGGTCAACCCTAAAAGTTAGGGTTGGCTTCAGTTTGGCATCGAGGTATCAAATCAGATTTGCAATGAGTTCAAAGAATTTTTATATGAAACCATAAATTGGTCATGTTTGTGAAGCAGGCACTGTCGGCAGGACCCTGTGTGGAAGCTTTAAGGAAATCTCAAACCACAAATACAAACTACTTCTCCAGACAGGGTGAACCCGTGAAAGCCACAGCAACAAGAAATGCTTTAGGAAAAGACCTTGTTTATACAAATCTCCAGGTTTCACACGCACATCTGCCTTTGCTACTCCAGCAGCACCGTCCCAGCACTGAATCCACTTGGGTTGGAACGAGTCCTTCGAAACACCCAACAAGAAATCTTACAGTAGGGTTTTTATTTTTAATTTTTAAAAGCATTCCTCAATCTTTTCCACAGGTCAGACCACGGGAAGAACTTTGACCAGAAAATCTTCCCACAAACTCCCTAATGGATGTCACCAATGTCCTGAGTAATGCTCCTTCTTACTCCATAACCTTCCTTCTCTTACCCCATGGCCTTCCTTTCCTCAAAAAGACTCTGGACTTTTTCTTTCCCCCTCCTTAATAAATCACTCATGCAAGAATTCCGTGCCCATCTGCACCAAGGTAAGAGTATATTTCAGTCTAATACTAATTCAGTGTATTTTAGTCTAAAACTGGTTTGTGTAGACAAGAGAAAGAAACTTAAGAAAAGCCCTCTCCAAAACAGTACAAAAATTGATGCCCAAACTCTACATGGCTCACAACACAACCCAAAAAGTTTCAAAAATGAAAGATTCTTTCAAGTAAATGAAGAGAAAACAATGGATTCATTCCAGCTTGCACCAAAACAAAAACAACACCCCCCGGTCTAAGAAGATCGCGCTCATTAGGATCGAACAAGGGAACGATGGAGCGCACGTTTCTCCGTGTAGGATCGAGGGATGTGAATCCATGAGGAAGCTGTACACCCTGGAACCTCCAAAGGCTACACCAACACCAGCTCTACACCCCACACACCTCATCCATGTCTCTACTGTACCTTGAAAGGGACGTTCATTCACCTCTTCGCCTCCCCAACGCGATGGCCAAAGCTTTTTCCGATTAATACCAAACCAGGAGGATGAGAAGCACACAATCAATCCTTGTTAAGGCTGATGATTATTCTCGATGCGCCCTGGAAGAGAGGAACACCCAGTGAGTCGCTCGTGCCAAGATGAGTGAGTCCTTTCACACGGATCAGCCACATTAAACAAACAGCCCTTTTCTGCCCCAAATGCTTGGGTTTTGTTGTGGATGACTGGGATTGTCCCACTAAACTGAGATTGTCCCAGCCACTAATGGAGTCCCCAGGCAGAATAAGTTTATCCAAGTAATCCAAGCTCAGATGGAGGAACACTAGCCTGCAGAAGACATGGAGATGGTTAAGAGGAAGACTGAAGAGCACAGTTCAAGTTTCAGGGAATAACTCAAGTTTACATGGCCTGTTAATATACCAGCAGCTAAGAAAAAATTAATCCTAAATTGTTCTGTTCTGCAGAGAGGACAACAAGGATCATACATCACTTGGCCTGAAGATGGAAAGATCTCCTTTTATGCAAGATTTTACATCCAAATCTAGACTGCTGCCTTAAAAACACCCTTATCTTTGGGGAGGAAAGTGAAAGTTTGTGGGCAGGAGCCAGGTACTCATCAGCCAGCCAGCACCAGTGGGAAAAGAGGACAAACCTCTGGACAGCACAGACCCTTCTGGAGGCCTGGAACAGGGGAAGGTGCCTTCAAAGGTTCCTCTGCTCACAAAAACAGCCCCAAGGTGGAATTAGGAATGTATCAGTTAAAGCATCTACAGGAGTAAGAGTGGCTCCTCTGGAGCTGTGGGTATGTTGGCAAGGAGGAGAGGAAAACAATATTCCATCAGGCTGGGGGAGAGACAAGTGAATTATTCCCTTGGCAACCAACTTCATGGGACTTGGTTCTCTCCTCAGTTATTCAGTTGTATATATTTGGCTCCTCAGTTACTTTCTGTAGGACTCCTCCAGTTTTAGATCTCATTTTCAACTCAAGTCGGCCACATCTTCCACGTGCCATGCAAAGCACAAACAGGCAAGGTGCATTTTTGTAAGGTAAGGTGAGTCTGAAACAGCCGAAACCACCTGTGCCGTGGGAACATCTGGCAAAATTAAATGTCCTCCTCAGTGGAGCAAGAGAAAAGCTGATGCTCTTTGTTCTAATGCTTTATTAGGGCATTAAAGCCTCACATAGAGTGAGCACCCAAACCACCCTCCCACAGCAAAGGCAGCAGCAGAACCAATGCCTGAGAGGTCTGAGAGCAGCTTCCAGGAACCCCTTAAATGTTTGGGTGTAGGTGATGGAGACTGCCAGGCTAGAGAGCACCACTGAAAAAACCAACATCCCCACATCCAACATCCCTGGAAGTGTCCAAGGCCAGGTTGGATGGGGATTGGAGCAACCTGGTCTAGTGGAAGATGTCCCTGCCACTTGTCTTGGAACTAAACGGTCTTGAAGGTCCTTCCAACCCAAACCATTCTGTGTTTCTATGGATTGATTTTAAGTTAGAGAAAGAAGATACATTCTGCAGGCAGAGGGAAGGAGCACCAGAGCATCTTCTCCCTGGTGGTGCAGCAGTGCTCCCTGGACACCCACTCCACCGCTTTGCATTCCCCAACAAATAACCCAGCCTGCTCACGGCAATGTGGATTCCCAATCCGGCTCTGCAGCAAAACAGGCTCCCTCTAATTATCCCTCAGCCTGACGACATCTGAATGGTGGAACAGGAACATGTCAGAGACACAAAATGAGAGAGTGTGAAAACAAGCCTGTCTCCTTTCTCCGTTCACACCGCAGGTCCCAAGCGCACGAGGACTCGCTCCCGCCTGAGTCATTCCCAGCAACGCTTCACAACCACAGAGAATTCCCACGCAGGAGGCTTTTTTTGCAAAATTATTTAAAAATGAGAGGACAGCGAGAGCGACTCTGGGACTGGAAGGAGCAATAGTGTGATGAGAAGGATCAGTTGTGTCGATGGAGCTTTATTACAAGTAATTTATATGCAAGTAAAACAAATATCCCCCCACACTTTTCCAGGAAAACGCCGAATTCCATACTGATTTACACGCTTTCCAATCTCATTGACTTCAGAGGGATTGCCTGCGGTAGGAATCACCAGGCTGCGGCCTCCCAGCAATAGAGTAATCCCTTCATATTCCCCTTTTCAAAAGCCCCATCATCCGACCAGGTGCTGCAGCTCAGACCCCATGAGCCGAGTTCCAGCCCTGCGGCGATGCTTCTCCTCTCCCTGCAAAAGCTTAGGAAGGGGGGGGAAAGGGAAATAAAAGTCTGATGATGGAAATGCCTCATGGAGCGTGGCTGAGCTGGGGGAGAGAGGCCCGAACTCTTCTTCCACCTAATTAAATCTAGATCCAAGAGCTGTTCTGATCCGAGGGCGTTAAGTATTTTTGTTAGGAAGGGCAGGAATAAATCAGCTCCTAACTCTGGCCCTAATCTTTTTTTCATTGTTGTTCAAATTCTCCTACTTCCTAAGATTTTAGCGTTTCCTTGTGATAAAGAGCAGCTCTGGCCTGCCAGTTCATCTTCCCCTTCTCTCTGAGGCATCTGGGCAGATGCTTCCCCCCAACCAAGCTCTTCAAAATCACAGGACCTGCTTCTCCATTTACAAACATCGGTGCAAAAGGCAACTGCTGACCCCACTCTTTCGTCACAGCTGTTATTTACAGCACCACCAGCACACTGGAGAGATGATAATAAATGTTTAATGGTCCAGTAAACACCAAGGGCTTTATCTCCAGCCCATTTCCAAGCCTGATCAAATATAATAATCCTTTGTATGTCTGTCTGCCACTTCGCTGGCTTCCTGTGGGATGGGAGGAGATGGACAGGGCTGCTCTATATTCAGAATATAGGGAAAAGAGGGAATATAGGGACATAAATATTTTCCCTGCTTCCATATCAATTCTTTGCTCCCAGAAGGTCAGGACTATCCACCAACCTGTTGGACTTCAACTTCTACATAATATAGAAATGCAGGCAGCATCTGCCTCTAGGGTTCAATGCAGCAGTTATAAATAATAGGAATATTACACAGAGGAAGTGGGGAATATGTGGAGGAAGTTGAGAGAAGAATCATTCACTTACAGACTGCGCAGAAAAACCACTTCCTCAGATCTGAAATGGAAGATCTATTCCTCCTCCAATTATAGCTGTGGGTCCATTACTCAGTATTCCCTCTCCATGCAAGTCTTACTTATCTCATAGAGCCTCATCTCTCCCAGATGACACTGAAAATGAGTCATTTGACACATTAAAGTGAAGCAGTTAGGGTTTTATTATGGTATTACACATCGCCGTGACAAGCTTCCCTAAAGACCTGATGCTAAATCACGGCCCCAGTTCTGGTTTGGGAAACTGGTCCTAAACCACAGTCCAGTTCTGGTTTGGGAAACTGGTCCTAAATCACAGTCCAATTCTGGTTTGGGAAACTGATCCTAAACCACAGTCCAGTTCTGGTTTGGGAAACTGATCCTAAACCACAGTCCAGTTCTGGTTTGGGAAACTGGTCCTAAATCACAGTCCAATTCTGGTTTGGGAAATTGGTCCTAAAACACAGTCCAGGTCTGGTTTGGGAAACTGGTCCTAAATCACAGTCCAGTTCTGGTTTGGGAAACTGATCCTAAACCACAGTCCAATTCTGGTCTGGGAAACTGATCCTAAATCACAGTCCAGGTCTGGTTTGGGAAACTCACACAACGCAGAGGTAAACACATGAGAAAAAGGCACGAGGACTCTGCAGGTGAGACCTCTGCATTTAGGGCTGCACCAATTCAACACACAGGCTCCAGGAGCCAGATCTGTTCCATAGCTCTCCAGACCATATTCAAGGTTTGATATCTTATTTTCAGCCTCCAAAGGAGCCCCAAAATCAAGTCCTGGCACTGGTGAGGTCTTCTGATACAGCCAAAGCCACCTGACTCCACCAACACCAGCACTTCCTGCCTCAGATGATGGGAGAGACCTGCTTCCCAGTTCGATCTGGTCAGACTGGAGGGTCTTCTAAGGCTGATCCGTGCAGAAGATGAGGGATCAGGGCAGGATTATGTAAACTAAGGCTCGAGGCCAAAATAAAGGAGCCTGGAGGCAGGGCTGTCGTCAGGGCGTAGCTCAGCTGTGCTTCCACGCACCGGCCCCTTCCCTCCCTCCCTCCCTCCACGGGCCATTTTCACTCAGCGTGGCCAGGAGACTCTTGCAGAGGGTGTTTGAAACTCCCAGAGCTGCCAAAAACGTCCAATTAAAGCCCAGTGAGAGCTCATAATAAATCCACCCCAGTGAACCGCAGCCCTGCTCGGCTGCCTTTCTGGGTGAACCCAAAAATCGTGAAAGCAAAGACCTCCCAGCAATTACACCCCAAAGGCTTCCTGTCTCTGCACGAATCTTTGTTTGCTTTGGGTTTTAGTGGTAGATGGGAGCACAGACTACAACTTGTGGGAGATAGGTTATTGCTGCTGAAGCAAAGAGCCTTTTTCCTTCCCCCCCCCAAAGAGATAAAGCACTAAAAATGCTGCTCTGAAACAGCTTGGTCCTGCATTCACAGATGGCAGCAGAAATTAGCATTATTTATCAGTGGCTTTAGTCACTTTTTAAAAGAAAAGCAGATAAAGGAAGACATGCACCTGAATTAAGGCTCATTACCCTTTCTTTTGCAACTAATACTTCAAAATACAGCAGGGAAAGAACGTTTTGCAAAGCTTTAGGAAATCACACTTGAAAAAAAAAAATACATTTACCCAAGAAGGAGAATGAAAACAAGCAGAACAATAAGAGTCACGGAAGTTTGCTCTGAGGAGACAGCTGGGAAGGTGAAAGGAGGAAGCAAGCAAAGAAAACACACAGCATAAAGATAGAAATTAATCCAAAACAGCAGGAGAAGAATTATTAAGCCATTTTACATTCTTACAGCAGAGGAGATGTGATCACACAGTGCTGTTCGATGCCAAATGTAGCTGCATTTGTGCACAAGTCACACCCCTGCAGAGGGCTCAGCCCAGCCCTGCATCTCCTGAGGACCTTGATCTCCCTGTTTCAGAACCACGGAGTGGTGGAGGTTTGAAAGGACCTCTGGAGATCATCTGGTCCAACTCCCTGCTCAGCAGGGCCACACAGAGCCAGCTGCCCACGACTGTATCCTGATAAACGCTGAATATCCCCAAAGATGAGACTCCACAACATCCCTGGACAACTTGTGCCAGTGCCTGGTGACTCTCACAGCCAAAACGTGTTCCCTGATGTTCAGAAGGACCCTCCTGTGGTCAGTGTGTGCCCATGGCCCCTTGTCCTGTCCCCGGGCACCACTGGCAAGAGCCTGGCTCCGGCCTCTCTGCACCCTCCCTGCAGGTGGTGATGGACAGGGATGAGATCCCTGGAGCCNGGTGATGGACAGGGATGAGACCCCCGGAGCCTTCTCTTCTCCAGGCTGAGCAGTCCCAGCTCTCCCAGCCTTTCCTCAGAGCAGAGACGCTCCAGTCCCCTCACTGGGCTCTCCCCAGTCTGTCCATGTCCCTCCTGTCCTGGGGAGGCAGAACTGGGCCCAGTGCTCCAGGTGTGGCCCCACCAGTGCTGAGCAGAGGGGCAGGAATCCCTCCCTGGACCTGCTGGAGTGTTCTGTCTCACACAGCCCAGGCCACCACTGTCCCTTTTGTCACAAGGGCACATTTCAGGCTCAGGTTCAGGCTGGAGTCTGTCAGGACCCCCAGATCCTTTCCTGCCAAGCTGTTTTTCCACTCAGCTGGGTGACCCCAGCACAAACTGGTGCCTGGGGCTGTGTGAGGAATGGCAGGGAAATGGCAAATGCAGGAAAGAAAAACACTTGTAGGCCACTACAAAATCTGCTGTCAGACAGGGAAGCTCATCACCAAAGAGCTTAGTTCAGATGAAGGACAAATAAAAAAAGGCACAGAGAGCATCATATGATAAATAGGCATCATTTTCTCCAGCAGCAAAGCCTGTCCTCGCTGCAAGAACTTGCCATTTCCTCCCAGCACAAATGGATTACTCATGGACAGAGAAGTCGGGAACAAAATTAACTCTTGGAGCCCAGCGTGTCCCAGGAGATGAGCTCAATCCCAGTCTGTTGCTTCCTCACAGCACTCAGACCAGAAGCCTGGTGGCCTCTTTGATTGCTTCCATCACCACTATAATTACTTTAATTTTTAGCTTCTTGATTTTGGCAGAGACTCTCTTAAAAGCCGAAGGAAGAACAATTAAATGTGAGAATTAAGTGAAATAAGGTGCCAACAGGGTTTGGTGTCTGCCCCTCTTCCCTTAAGTGGGGTGGAAGATTAAGTGCTCAGCACATGGGCTCCTGAGAAAGCCTCCAAAGGGAGGCACCCTCAGAAGAGATCCAAAAAGCCTTTTTCTTAATAGAAACTATCTAGAACTTGCCAAAAACCCCCTAAATCCTGCAGGACCGGCAGGATGGAGCCTTGGCTTCAGCTCCCACGTGGGCTTAGCAGTACAAATCCACTTCCCACACACCAGGGAGAGCAACCCAAGGTCTATTCTGTCCTTCCCGTGGTGCTGAGCAGCCGAAATGTGAGTCACTGCTCCAGAACACACAGAGTGAGCTGATTTATGGACTTACCAAGGAGGGAAGTTCTGAGCAGGGTCCTCTTTCTCAGGATTTTCATGTGTTTTGCATTAGGTATTCACTGGACCTGAGGAATCCACAAGCATTCCCGCCTCTGGAGATGCTGAGAAGAGGATGCTGAGAAGAGGGACCGGGACACAATTCCTTCCCTTTTATCTTATCACCTGGTCAGGTTTGAGTGGCAAGGAGGGATTCAGCACCTCTGTTCCACACAGCCAGACAGTGCTTCAGGTTTCTCACCAGGGACCAAAGCAATGGGAACTCAACACCTACACCAGCAGCAGCCCAAGCAGCTCCCAGTATTGGCTGCCCAACGAGCCCAGAATCATGGGATCACAGTCCTCATCCTATTTTTTTTTTTTTTCCTTTAAGAATAGAGTCATCAAAAATTGTCTCTTGCTCGAAGGCTAACAGCTGTGTGACAGTCACATTCCAAGTTTTCTACTCATTCATGAATTCAAAAGTCAGGCTGAGCAGATGCACCATTAAGTCCAGTTTCCTTATTTTTAACAACACGTGTAATTATCCCCAACTTCAGAGACACAAACCACTCCTGGAGAAGTGACTTGTCAAACAGCGAGATGACAGAGGCAGCAACAAGAGCCCACTCACCCTGCCACTGGCCTCATGTCTCACAAAATAATTGCCTTCCCACCCAGAACTAAAGGTTACAACTACAGAGAGAATGAGTCAAGCCGGAAAGACATATTTTAAAAATGGGAAAAAATGGAACAAAAAAGGTTTTATGAAAACACACTGGCATGTGTAAGACAGGAGAGAGATCATTTCTGCATTGCACCTTGTTTGCTCATGCTTTGTCTCAGCTGCCAACCACAAATTAAATACCTCAGTTAAAACTTTGCTCATCTGGTACCTTTAATACTTACTTAGTCACTAGAAACCGAACATCTGTTTTGCTTTGAGGCTTTCAGCAGTGACTCAATGTTATCTGCAGTGTTGGACCGCTGAAGATGAGTATTCCTGAGGCTTTTTTCCCCCCACACCCCACTCCTAGCAACAGGGCTTCTTGCTTTGGGGAGGAATCAGCTGACAAAGTTGGGTTATAAAATCATTACAGCTTGACATGAGTAGAGGAGGAAGCGCAGGACGCAGAGAAATTTCATCCTCAGCTGGAAACAACCCAGCTGAGATCTCCACCAGCGTGTACCTGTGTCCCACAGCTCCCTGGGATCGATACACCTTTGGCTCCCAGGCTCTGGAGAAGCAGCAACCTCCTGCTGTGTTTACAGCCAGCTCGATAAACACAACGCAATTAAAATGCCTCCAGCAACCTCTCAGCATGTGCATCCCCCCCCCAGGCTGCGAGCAATCCCAAAGCTTTATCTGGGATTTAACCTCTGCTGGCTCCGGGCACAGAGGAGAGCTCAGCATCACATCTTCATCAGCAGGGAAGTTCCCGAGGTGGAGGCGTAGCTCTGGGAAGAGGATGCAGCAGCAGGAAATATCCCAGCACCGAGGGACCCAATTAACTGGCTGATAGAAGACACCAGCATCCTATTAGCAGGGTAGACGCTGTGCCTGCACAAAGGCATGCCACGCCTGGGAAAAGGACTTCAAGGATAACATATGCTGAGTGTGTGTGCCAGGGAAGAGCCTGGACACGGTCATCATCTTGTCCTGCTGTACGGGAAGGGATCTGGGCAGTATCCAAGCCAGCCCATCATTAAAAGTCATTTCCCTGCTGTGTTCGCAGGGACGATCCTGCTGCTTCTTTGGTGAGTGGGAATTTTCCCTGCAAGGGCATCAGACAAAGCAAATCCATAGATCTTCCCTTCACCTTGCCAAATGGTGGCTATAAAACAGACCCAGGTGTCAGGAAGGCCGAAACTCAAGGTTGGCTTTATGGGGTTTCAGAGAATCACAGAATATTCTGAGCTCAAAGGGAACCAGCCAGGGATCATCGAGTCCAACTCCTGTTTCACCGTCTCCCACGCCAGAGATGGGCACACACAGAATCACCCAGGTTCTAAAGGACCTCCAAGATCATTGAGTCCAACCTGTGACCCATCACCACCCTGTCAACCAGACCAGAGCACCGAGTGCCACGTCCATTCGTTCCTTAAGCACCTCCAGGGACAGGGACTCCACCACCTCCCTGGGCAGCCCAGTCCGGTGTTTTATCACCTTTTCTATGAAGAATTGCCTCCTAATGACCAACCTGAACCTCCACTGGAGCAGCTTGAGACTATAAGGGGTTCACTGAAAGGGTTTTATGACCCACTTCACCCTTACATAGAGATAAAGGGCACTGACATTGAGGATTCAGATATTAACCTGCTAGGAGATAAAGGTTCAAAGGGAAATCTGAGAAAATCCCTACTCCTGGCTCCCAGCCCAGCACTTGAAAAGGCTTTTCTCTCTTTCAGTAAAATCTTAAAACTGAGTGTGCACAGGGGCAGCTTGAGACTGTCCCAATGTGCATGACAGACCCCATTTGAGATCTGTTTAATTCAATACCTCCAACAGTAATCAGCAGCAAGTCTACGAAGCAAGGTCAGTCCCCCACCAGCACGTACCATTTTCTCCCCAGAACATTTCCCAGTCTTCAGCATGGACTGTTTCTACCCAGGGATCTTTATACTTTCCTTCTGTGAGTTTATCCAGTCACCTTTTTGATCCATGTCAGTTTTTAAGCATCCTACAGAAAGTAGCAGCATCGTTTGCCAAGAAAGCTTTGGCTGCCTCATCCCTGGAAGTGTCCAAGGCCAGGTTGGATGGGGCTTGGAGCAACCTGGGATAGTGGAAGGTGTCCCTGCCTTGCAGGGTTTGGAACAAGTTGGTCTTTAAGGTCCCTTCCAACTCAAACCGTTCTGTGGTTCTGTGATTAACACGTGGTGGAAATTCTTACAAACACTGACAGTACACAGGGGGAGGATGTGCTACCAGGACAGTACCATCAACTCCCACAATTCTGATCCCCAGAGCTCACGAAGCTCCTCTGAGCTCTCTCCCCCAAGTTTTTATGGCGCTAACACAGACCACAACGAACAAGTGCTGCCATGCAAGTCTCAGGGATTCAAACTGAACTCCTCGTCAGAGCCTCTGTGGGCAGCGAAGCAGCAGAACTGGTTTGGAAAGGAGAAAAGGAAAGAAAACACAGATGACTCTGATAACATGTCTAATTAATAAAGCATAAACGAGACGGGCTGGTTCAGGCTGCGCGTCCCATCTGCTCCAGCTTCGGTCGGGATGGTTCCCATCCCCAAAAGCGCCGGTTTCCATGCAGATATTCCCACATGCTGACAAGACAAAGATGTGCTTTCAGCACCCGGGCACACACACGCTCTGCTCTGGCATTCCTGCACATCCCTGCGCTCCTTTCTTTAGGAACAAAAATCTTTTTTTAGGAACAAAAAATGTGAGTACCCAGCATGCAAAGCATGGTCTGAGACAGCAAGGCCATATCCCAGAGACCAAACACAAGAGTTTGGTATGAGTTTGCCATAACTTCATAGTCATCCGTCCTCTGTGACCTAACCTACCTTTAAAGCTTTACCCTGAAACGGTTAATATGTTTTATTCTGTCCTGCTTTAAGCGACTTTGCAATCAAGTTGTGTGAATTTCTACAGTGAAAATGCTGATTTATGAAGATTTATTTGTGGAGGTGACAGCTCCCTAAGGTCAGCAGTTAAGAGTTACGGTTTTAGAAGCTGAGGTTCGGACAAGGTCTTGATCTCTGCATCCTTCTGGTCCTCCTTTCGAATAAAATAAGCAGAGAAGATGCACACAGTAGAGTCCCAGTAGTGGGAAACATCCAGACACTCTCACAAACGTGCACCCAAGCCCCAAAAGCTTCAACAAAAGGAAAAAGAGAGAAACAAAAGGGAGCAACAGGAAACTGGTGGTCAAGTGGTGCCGATAGTCCTGGTGCTTTCTGAGGACAGGCTGACTCATTCTCCCCAGTTAAAAATCCAAAAACCACCAACACCACTCAGTCTGCTGGAGGTGGGAGTTCCTGGTTTTTTCAGGTTTCACTGCTACAGGGTAGATTTAATGAAAATGGAAACTTTTCAAGGAGGGTAAATCCCTCAGAGGTGGATAGGAAGCTGTGGTCAGTTCTGGACAAGCTTCTCCTCTATCACTTCATTCATGGCCACACCAGCTGCTGGCACCTGCTCCCGAAAAACCAGGAAGAGTCAGGCCCTGAAAAGATAATCTGTTCATTCTTTTTCAAAAAAATGGGATTGAATGAGAAACATTCTGTTGGGAAAGTCCACACCCCACCTCTGATGACATAGAAGAAAGAAACCAGCCTGGCGTTCGAGCCAGCCAAACAGGGAGCGCCAAGGCTTTATTAGAGGAAAACCTTGAGTAACTTGGATACAAACAAGCTCATCTCCACCTGGGATGCCAAGATCCTTCCACTGTCTTCATACTAAAGAGCTGTGACCATCTTAAAAGGTCTGATCTGCACTTGACAAAGGACCAGGGAGGATGGGCCACGGCAGAAGCATCCCTCGCTCAAGCCACCGGGCTCCAGATGTGACTTCCTTCAACACTGCTACATCCAACCCCTGTGGCTCAATTCAGCCCAGCTCCTGTCTCCACACCCCTCAAAATCCAACAGCAATAAACAGTGGGGAGCTGCTGCTTGTAAATCACGGTTGCCACACCGAGGATGGTCACATATCGCAATGTCAGAGGAACAACAACAACATGGCGATGTTGAAACCCTACGGCAGAGATTTGTTCTCCAGACTCAGAATTAAATGCAGACAGCGCATGTGGGTGGCTGGAACTTCATCCCAAGAAAGTCAACCAACACAGGAAGCCTTAGCTGCACTGGAATAGTCAAGATTTCAGGCAAACTACTTAAAAGCAAGCAGTTCTCCTCAGGAAATGGACAATGAGCTGCTGGCAGCATCCTGGAAGCCTTTCCTCTGACAAAGAGCTGGTTACTGAGGAATGGAGCTAACTCAGGTACAGGCACAAAATAAAAGGCAGAAGTTGAACTGGAACTTGCTGACTAAGCTGAGCTGGGCCAGGGAGGGCAGGGGAGATCCGGGCAGCAGCCAGCGCTCTGGAATAGGCACACGGAAACAAGTTTCCACGGGAGCGTGTTGCTTTAAAGTCAGATGTATGAGATCATCTTGTCCCCTTGAGTATGTTGTTTCCTAATGTTTTGCCCAGACCAATCGCAAATGTCAGAAGCAATGGTTGGCTCTGTTGGTTTGGGGGGTTTTTTTGGACTACCTTGAGTCCCCGCAGAGCCAGTCAAGGATGAGAATTGTAGACCCTGTTCTGTCTTTCACATTACAAATGCAATTACCTCTGCAGCCTGATTGCAGCATCTCCTGTCAGAGTGATTCTGCAAGAGGCTGAAAGAACAGCTTGCCTTTCAAAGCGAGTTAGGAACATTCCTGCGAGTCCTTCCGTGCCCTGTGGTCACGTGCTGGTGAAATTTAAGAAAAGCATGTGCAGTCCCGAGGGAAGAGCATCCCTTGGAGAAAAGCTGTTCTTACAGCCTTCAAGAACGGATGTGACGAAATGCCCTTGCAAAGCACAAAATTTCCTGGGCAAAAATCCGATTCTTCTTGCTTTTCAATCCTCTTATGCAGATAATGAAGAAAAAACTTCACTGCAAGATGATTTTGAGATGGAAGTGACAATCTGGAGATGGACAGGCTTGTCCTACCTGGATGCAAGAGATGTGGGATCGAGCAAAGCAAGGGATAACACTAAGGTCAGTTGGACTCCTCTTCCCAGACATGAAGACAGTGAGCATCTTGGATTTAGCTCTTGGATAACTGCAAGTGGAAATTAGCACTACAAACTGGAAACATCTGGAGATAGGGTGTTAAACAAGATAGTATTGGCGGGTCACATCTGGTCCCCA
This sequence comes from Edolisoma coerulescens, assembly GCA_013397115.1. NCBI lineage: Eukaryota > Metazoa > Chordata > Aves > Passeriformes > Campephagidae > Edolisoma > Edolisoma coerulescens. Next base: position 1,384,193 of record VWZW01002516.1, on the reverse strand, counting down.
CATTTTCATTTCAGCCTAACCAGAGGCAGGAGTCAGGCATGCAGGGCACCAGACAGAGCTGGGAATTCTGTGGTGGATGATCACACAGGCCACTGCCACCAGGTGAGAGCTCCCTTTTCCTCACCTCCCACCCCAGGCAGTCCCAGACCCACCCGTGCCAGGCTCTGTGTCAGCCACAGTGGGACAGCTTGCTTGCCAACCGGCCAAAACGCCGGCCAGGACAAGGTGCCGCACCGGAGCGCGGCTTTCACGCCAAGGTAAGCAAGCTGAGCCGCCTTACTCACCACCAGACGTGGTCTGACACGTGCAGAAAGGAGGGAACAGAAAAATAAACTCTCCAAAACAACACCACCTCCATCTCACATCAGCTCACCCCTTCCATGAAACACCTCGTCAGCTCTTCACACCTTCCTTTCCTTTCGGCACCGGGGCAGCGGCGCTCCCTGCTCAGCCAGGGACTAACGGAGGAGCCAATGCTGCTGTGCCAGGGCCCCAGAGAACACCCAATTTTGGCAAGACAGGGATCGACCCCCTCCAATTATTAAGCAGGAAGTGGGAATATTAAGTGCAGATGTTAATGGTGAAAGAGGCACAGCTGACACCAAGGTGAAAGGGAAGTTGTAGCACAGGACTGAAAGAGAGTAGGTTTGGATATTAGGGAGCAATTATTCCCTGTGAGGGTGGTGAGACACTGGCACAGGGTGCCCAGGCTGTCCCATCCCTGGAAGTGTCCAAGGCCAGGTTGGATGGGGCTTGGAGCAATCTGGTCTAGTGGAAGGTGTCCCTGCCCATGGCAGGGGGGTGGAATGGGATGGTCTTTAAAGGTCCCTTCCAACCCAAACGTTTCTGTGATTCTGTGACCAAACCACTGAATTCAGCTCACAGCACGCGCCTTGAAACCAAAGATCACAAGGTTTTGCAAATTATTATTAAACATGAAGCCCCTGCAGGATGTTTTATTCTAGGAAAAAATTAAAGTGTTGGTTCCTCAGCTGCCCATTACCTAAAGTGAGCTGAATGAGCCCCATTTCTGAGGGAATAAATCCCTTTTGGACCAGGCAACAGGCAACTGGAGTGGGAAGTGGTCAGCGTCATTACGCACATCAGACCTGTTCTCCAAGCAAGAGACTTCAGGCTCAGGGCATTTCAAAAGCCAGCATTTCTCAACAAGCATGGAAGCATCAACTCCTCCTTTTATTTCACATCTCTCCTCTTCCCCCCGGGCACAGCAGGCAGCCTGGTGTGACACAATGGGAACAACCCGAGTCCCTCACCAGGCACCAAATCCGTGAGGAAGGCAGGCTTTGATAAATGGGAGGAGGGTGGCAAGTGAAGAAAAGTTCATGGAAGAGAGCTCGCAGAAGACAGGAATATTAAAGAGTTTCAACTCTGCAGCCAGGAAAGACTTAACAAATAGGCATCCTTGCACTTAAAGCTGCTGAGAAACAACCCTGCCCAGAGGAAAGAAAAATCACAAGTGGAAGAATTCAGTGGGCAAGTGTTTGGTGTAAGTGTGATTTTGTCTACGAAGACCATTTAGGGGACAGGTTTTTAAAAGCAGAGGACATTTTTGGCTTTAAGGCCGGGCTGGATGGGGCTTGGAGCAACCTGGTCTAGTGGAAGGTGTCCCTGGCTGGGAATACATGGTCTTTAAGGTCCTTCCAACCCAAACCATTCCATGAACAGCAGCAACACTTGGGAGCTCTCTGGCACAAAGCTTCCGAGGTGCCTGTTCAACATTGCTGGGCTCTGACAAAATTCAGTACAAACAAGAAGGTTTTTCTCAAGTCATCATTTTTTTGTTGCTTCCAAAATTGAGACCTGCATGAGCTCAGTGTCTCCATGTGGCACATCTGCAGTGCTGGAGCTCGGGATGCTGCAATGCCGTGTGCCAGGGCACGGGGGGAGAAGGGAGGGTTTGGCAGCTGGAGGCCAAGAGGGAAGGAGGAGACAATCCAAAAAGCAAGTCATGAATTTAGCTCCAGAATAGGATGGACCAAAATTGCGCCCAAAAATAAATTCAAGTGGCTCTTATTAGCAAGAACAGATTTAACCACCACATTCATTTTCAGTTCCTCTCCCCCAAACCATCATTCCCAGCGTTCCCCAGGCCTCTTGTTTCTCTCTGGAGGTAGATTCAAGGGCCTCTGCAACCTGGGCACAGCTCAGAGCAGATATTTGGGGTCAGATCTAGGATGGAAATGACTGAGAATGCATGAAGGGAGAACGTAGTTCAAATGCTTTGAAAGCTTTGGAGTGTTTTATTCAATGTTTTTGACTGTTTCAAAGTAAAATCAGGGCTCAGCTTCCAAAAATACATGAAGTAAAACCATCAGCAATGAGAAAAATTGATTCTAACCGAACATCTACCGCCACAGTTTGACGGGGTCATTTGTAACCGCACATCAAGTGACCACAGGCAAATTGGGGTAGCCAGAGATGCTTCAGAACTGGCTGAAGAGCCACAAGAGGGTCACTGTGAGAGCTTCCTACAGGAAGGACACAAAATATCATCCTGTCTTTGGCAAAAGGCGCCGTTATCTGAGAGATGGCCCACAGATGGAATTTGGTAGCCCAAGTCCAAAGGTGGGTTTGTGCCACAGCACCTGCCAGAGGCCACACAGCCTCCCAAGGCTCAACACAGGGTTGGTTCTCCAAAAAAACCCACCAAAATTCATTAATCCAATGGCTGAACTCTGAATCTCCCCAGAACAGAACCTGCAGGACCTTAAATAAGGACTTCAATAAGGACAGGGAGAGACCTGGAAGCCTGAGCTCTGCATTCCACATGCTCCCTTGTGGTCACAGCATCCCAAAGGAGCTGAGCTGCCATTTGTCACCTCCACAGCAAAACAATCCTCCTGGAAATACTCCCTGCCAACAGCCCAGTCCTGCCAGTGAAGACAAAGCTCAAGGAATACTTGAAGAGATCAGCAACAATTCCTGTAACAGGCAGAATGGAAAAAAAAAAACCTGGAAGTGGCAATCCTGCTCCCACTCCAGGCCTGGGATCTGGTGGCAGGGCTGGGAGCCTGCCTGAAGTCCCATTTTGGAGGGGGGACATGGAATGCACTGCCATGACCATCCAGAGGGCTGGAAACAGCTAAAGTGGCACAGAAAGTGTTGGATGTAGGATGGGACCAGTCACAGCCATGACGAGCGTGGCAGAGATGACCTTTCCATGCTGGATTGAAAACCCTGCAATAACAGCCATGCACCCATGGAAGCTGGTACTGCGCTACCACCCGTGTCCTTCATTAGTTAATTACTGACCTTTCTATAACTCCACTGCCTTAATGAAGCAGCAGGGGAGGGGGAATTCAATATCAAATATAAAGCAGTGATCTCAGCTGGGCGGCGATACCTTCTCTGGCACAGCTGGGTGGAATTTCAGGGTTTCAGGAATTCTAATTCCCTTAAATCCGTGCCACTTTTCTCAGCCTCTGGGGCACTGAATAGCCCAAAATGAAATCCCCCTGCACACACACACAGAGTACCATGAGTCCCCTAAGACGATGAATCCTTAAAGGCTTCAAAACACAGTTTTAAAGATTCTCTCCCAAACTGAGCCAAATTGTAGTAGGTGAGATTTGCACCCTCCAAACACAAGAGAAGCTGTGGCTGCCCCTGGATCCCTGGAAGTGTCCAAGGCCAGGCTGGATGGGGCTTGGAGCAGCCTGGGATGGTGGAAGGTGTCCCTGCCCATGGCAAGGGTTGGAACCAGATGGTCTTTAAGGTCCCTTCCAACCCAAACCATTCCATGATTCAATGATTCTATGAACCTCTGGCATTCTGGGCAGCAAAAGGAACTTGTTTTGTGCAGCAGAGACAGCTTAAACAGATTAAACTACAAGATTGGTATTCTAGGCTGCTGTGCTGCCCAGAGGCTGCTGTCATGTCACCTCCAATGAAGCCACAGCCACCAAGCCAGGCCTCACCTCACCAGGACCTCTTTCCACAGCAGCTAAACACACTCATCTCCAAAGATCCCACGCTGGTAACTCTGAATCCACTCTACAAAAATAAAACCATTCCAAATAACCCATGCCAAAGCAGCTCAGCGAGTATTGAGCAACTGCAAAGTTCCTGGCTTCCTAAAGACACTCATGATCTTGCAGTAACTTCACAAAAACCCCACTGAATAGGTCAGTTCCCGGGTTTGGATGTGGAGGAGCTCAGTTTTCCCGGCACTGCTGAGGCTGCCTGGCTGTCCAGGAGCCCTGGCTGAAGTTTCCAGGCAGTTATCATCAGACCTGCGTGGCTCATCCCTGAAGCATTTTTCCCCTCAGGACTTTCCACCTCTCCCACCCACTGGTGCACAGACTTCCTCGTTCTCTGTCCACCGGTCAAACGAGCGCAATTGTCAGAGGAAAAATTCAGTTCCTCAGCCTTGAAGCTCAGAAGAGGAGTTTGTTCAATGGCTGGGCTTCCTGGCTTTGCTCCAGGGGGGTTGGAGAGGGAATGGAAAGGGATGTTTTTGGAGACCACAATTACACACCATGTAATTCCCCAGTGGAGGCAGGCTCCAAGCTCTGACAGCACCCTGCCTCCAATTCCTCTTGAACTTGGGACCAAACCATTTTCAAAAGTGATAAGCAGAAATGACCTGGGTGATGGGTGAAGGGCTTTGTTCAGGCTTGCAGTGAACAAGAGCCATGAATCTCCTACCAGCTGCTGGGCTTGTGTCCCACAGGAGCCAACAAATGTGGATCTGCAAGACACTGAGTGCCCTCAGACCCCCTTGGTATGGGCAGTGGAGCTGGGAAGGGGCTGGAGCACCAGGAGCAGCTGAGGGAGCTGGGAAAGGGGCTCAGCCTGGAAAAAAGGAGGCTCAGGGGGGACCTTGTGGCTCTGCACAACTCCCTGACAGGAGGGGGCAGCCAGGGGGATTCGGGCTCTGCACCCAGGGAACAGGGACAAGATGGGAGGGAACTGCCTCAAGTTGTGCCAGGGAGGTTTAGATTGGATATTTGGGAAAATTTCTTCATGGAAAGGGTGGTCAGGCATTAGAACAGGATGCCCAGGGCAGTGCTGGAGTCCCCATGCCTGGAGGGATTTAAAAGCCATGTGGATGTGGCACTTGGGGACATGGGTCAGTGCTGGCCTTGGCAGTGCTGGGGGAATTGGGTTTGGACTGGATGATCTCAGAGGGTTTTTCCAACCTGAACAATTCCATGATTCTGTGATATACATGGGAACACAGACCAAGCAGCACCTGGCAAGACCTGGTCCAGCAAAGTGGTTCAATAAACACTGACTGAAAGCGCCACCTAAACCACCCTCTCTGCTGGGCAGAGGGGCACTGCAGGGAATGCAGCAGCTTCGGAAAGGAGAAAAGAGCTTGCAGGGAATGATGCTGGGGCTGCAGCCCCTCCATGGAGAAACCACCACTCTCACAGCACGTGCCTGCTCTGGAGCCTGCTGCCAGCTCACCACGGCCTCCTCCTGCAGCAGCATCCCCGTGCTGGGCAGCGGGGCAGCATCAGATGCTCCATCCCACGCTGGTCACTCAGCTGTGCCAGAGAGGAAACAGGGACAGAGGGTTCCCAGGTTCCCCTTTTCTGGCCACAAACAGGCCGAGCTCCAGCTGAGGATGTATCCTTTTAAAGCAGCTCCCTGCATTTCACAATTTATCTTCAAGTTTCTACAAGAAGAGGGCCACATATGGGAAGTTACATAAACTCCAACAACCCCCACAGAATATCCTGGAAAAAAAGGCAAATACCTCTGCACAGGCATGGAACTTGCTCTAAAACATTTTAAGAAACGTGAAGAGTAAATCCTTCACTATGCCATGGATAAAACCTGGGCACAAGAAGCAGTATCAGATGCTCGGGTGCCTCCACAGCCTCTCCTGGGTGGATCAGGAGATGTGTCACCCTTGTGAACATGCACCTGCAGCACTGCTTTTGCACCTGTATCACCAAGAGTCCCCCTGCAGCCCTGGCTGAGGGACATGAACTCCTGCAGGGACCCTCACAACAGCCACCAAGAGGGATGGAGACACTTGGGGACCCTCCAAACCATCCTAAACACTGATGGACCTGAGGTGGAAAATGCTCAATCAGCCACCAGGTTTGTCATCCTTTCTGGAGCCTCAGCTGAGGAGGGGATGAGAGAGATGAGAAAAGATGATTGTGCCTTTTATTTACCTCTCAGGAGAGCAGAGATTCACCTTAGCCCTTCCAAAGCTGCTTTTCTCTCTCAGCTAGCCTTTTCCTATTTTATCATTCCTGGTTTTATTCATTTGGATGTTGGATTCTGGGAGACTCGCCTGCTCAGCACAGGCACTGCTGCAACACAAATGGCTGGGCCACAGATTTCACCTCCAGGTACCTGCTGGAGTCAAAAAATAACTCCCACGCAACCACTGAAGGCCAAGACAGGTATGGAAAGATGATAAATGAGTTGACTGAATACAGCTCCCTGACAGAAGGTTGGAGCCAGGTGGGGGTCGGACTCTGCTCCCAGGGAACAAGAGACAGGACAGAAGGAAACGGCCTTAAGTTGCACCAGGGGAGCTTTAGATTGGATATAAGGGAAAATTTCTTCATGGAAAGGGTTGTCAAGCAGACTCCTAGATAAGATTAGGAAATAATTGAACCTCTCTAATCCCAGTCTCAGTATCTAAAGACAAGCTCCTGCCACCAAGTCACCCAAAGATCCCACCCAGCATTCCCACCCTGCCAACGAAACGAGGATGCAAATTCTACACGGCGACTGGGATTAAAAACAACTACTTGCCTGTAGCCAAATAGGTTTAAAGTCTCCTCAAGAGAAAATCTTGAGGATTATCCGTGCTTTCCAATTTATTATTCATTCCTAACTCATCTCCGTTCATCTCTAATTCATCATTTAGGGGATGGCATTAGTGTCTGCTATGGAAGGGGTATGAAACTGCAGCATTTGGACTAAAGTTGTACTTCTGAGCCTTCAAGAGTGGCCAGTTTGCAAGAGAGTGAAATCCAGAGGCTCTGAGACACACCATGTGTTCAGCAACACTGGCAAACACATGTGAATGTATTTATTTTCAGGCTTCTCAAACACATCCACAAGAGCTTCGCTTCTGGAACATGAGTGAGATGATTATCTGCTGCCGTGATAAAAACATGGTTCAAATTGTAAAGCAGCAGGAAAAGTTTTGCATGCTGGCCTGCCACACACTATCACCAGAAAAATTTATGGTACCTCAAGACCTGCAGGTCGAGAGCCAGGATATTCCTGTGCTGAACACGGTGCCTGGAACGGGAGGCTGCGCTTTCCCAGAGCGCTGCTGGAATCTTTAGAAACCACTAAAATGCCTTTTTTTAAAAAGAAAACCACACACACACAAAAAAGAAAATCCTGTTCTTCATATTTCTCCTCTTACTCAGTGAGATTTACTCATTTGAGGGTTCCAGCCTTCCAGAAAGCTCTAACATCTTCGGGAATGGGAGATCTGTCCCTTTTGCTCCTGGTTTGCCTGAGTGTCTCAGGTCACCCTTGCCACCAGCAGCCAGACCTGAGTTCCTTCCTGGCTTTTCCTCCACCTAATTCCCTGTCTCTGTAGGTCACTTCTTTCCCTTCTTCCTCCAACCCTGTTTCTCCTCTGTCCCTGCTCCAGGGCTGGGTCTGCACTGGGTGTAGCAGAGTTTTTTGGGGATGGAGTAAGAGATGCCTGACTGGGAGCAAGCAGGACTTTGAGCTGGCTGCAATCACACCGGGGCCAGGAACAGATTTCCCGGCTGCAGAACCCTCTCTGACATGTACCACGATAGCACTCACTAACACAAATCAGTACTGTCGGCCCTGAGGTTGTGACTGAAGTGTTTGAAATCCCCAGAGGAGGAATTGACACGCTGCCTCTAAAAATCCAGGTGGAAAGCAAAGGGTGGAGCCCACACAATCCCAGGGATTCCAGGAGGATCTGCGGCTTAGTTGGCAAATTCAGCACTATGGCCTGTTGGAGAGAGCCCGGAGGAGGCCACCAAGATGATCAGAGGGATGGAGCAGCTCTGCTATGGAGGAAAGAGAGAGAATTGGGATTGCTCAGCCTGGGGAAGAGAAGGCTTTGGGATGACCTAATTGGGGCCTTCCAGGACCTGAAGGGAGCCTACAGGAAAGATGAAGAGAGACTGGAGCAACAGGAGAAGGGGGAATGGCTTCGCAACGAAAGAGAGCAGGTTCAGATTACACATTAGAAGAAATTCTTCCCTGTGAGGGTGGGGAGGCCCTGGCACAGGGTGCCCAGAGAAGCTGTGGCTGCCCCTGGATCCATGGAAGTGTCCAAGGCCAGGCTGGACAGGGCTTGGAGCAACCTGGGATGGTGGAAGGTGTCCCTGCCCAGGGCAGGGGGATGGAATGAGATGATCTTCAAGCCCCTTCTGACCAAACCATTCCGTGATTCCATTATCACTGTTCCTAGAGGACAAGTGAGGATGGTTGGGTTTCAGTTTTAGGGAGACCCTCTACAAGTTCTCTTCTGGGCAGATGACCCCCAACTCCCTGGGGAAGAGCACGTGAGTACAGACCCAGGGAGACATCCTGCCTTCAGCAGTCACACCAGGAACTGCTGCTCTCCTCAGCCCCGGAGCAAGGTCACCACTGATGGGTGGAGCCCAAAGCCAGCTAAACCTCTGGGGTTTAGCTCATCAGAACAATCAGAGATTATTTCGAAACATCAGGCGTGATACGGGAGGACAGTCATCCCAGGGGGGGCTGGTTCAGCCCCAGAGCAATCCAGGGCTGATTGATTCACTGCTCATACCTGGATCCAGGCTTCCTGTCACCTATTACTTCACTTGGATACACAAAACCTACAAGCTCCAACAGGCCAAACCCTGTTTTTCAGACAGGTATTCTGCTGCAGCACCTCCACAATGAGCCTCTAACACACCTTTATTGATGGAGTTTGGAGTGCCAAGAAGTGTCTTGGACCCCTAAATCATGAATCCGGGTCTTAAAACTCTCTGTCTAACCAGCATCCATCAGCCAAGGTGTCTGGTGGTCAGGTATCATGACAATGGAAGCCCATTTTCTGCCAGCTGGGATTTCCAGGCTAAACACCTCCCATTTCCACTGCCTCCAGGACTCATCCTGAAGAGATGTTCATGGCCTCAATGCTCACAACCCCATCAGCAAACACTGAACCTACCAGAATCAAGGAAGGCAGCTGGGAGACAAGCTAGGGGAGATCCTGCCTGCAACAGCTTTGCACTGGAATTCATCTCATGCTTCCCAGGTAAATGCTGGGGAAACCAGGAAGGATGCCCTGCACCTCCCCTTCTTCAGACACGCAGGGATTTGGGGGCGGGAAGGGGTTTGGCTGGTTTCCCTTCCCTACACAAAGGAAGGCAGAGCAGGGATGTCTTCGTGGAAGGACCAGAAAATAGCTGTGGATCGAGTCAGACTGCGGGGCAGGATGAGGAAGTCCTCGTTATGGCAATAAAAAGGTCTCAAGTACTTGGCTGGGGCGCCAGGAATCCACCAACAGGCCAGGCTGGCTCAGAAGCAGCTTTTCACATCAGCGTGGTGAGAACATTTCTGTTTATTTGTTCCTCAGTGTCAGCCAAGAAGGAAGGAGGTGCTGCTCCATTCCCCCTCACCACACTTGTCCTCAGCTCCCTGCAACAGCAGGAGGCTTAAAATCGGTGACACCTCCACCTCCTGCTCCCTCCTACCAACCTGGAATGTTTGGTCTCACAGACAGGTTTTAATTTGTCTTCAGAGGAGGGATGGCACGGCACGACCTGACTCACGTGGGAAAGGCAGAGGTTACGCTCCTGTCTGCTCCTCTGAAGTCAGAGAACTCCTGTTTTCCATCCCAGGCCCAAATTAGTGCTAATTATTCCATGCAAAATGGAGTTGCTTCAACAGGAAGGAATTAGGACAACAAATTATTCTGGAATAAAGAGTCGCTGCTGCCTAAGCAAGTGATCTGTTTGCACACAGAATAAAAGGAGCGTTCTCAAGGCCAGGTTGGATGGGGCTTGGAGCAACCTGGGCTAGTGGGAGGTGTCCCTGCCCATGGCAGGGGGTTGGAAGGAGATGAGCTTTAAGGTCCCTTCCAACCCAAACCACTCCCTGATTCTCTAATTCTTCCACAGGTGTTTTGGGAAAAAAGTAGTCCCAATTTTAAAAAGATTTCCAACCTCCATGCCTGCTACAGCAGACACCAGGATTTTCTGCATGACCAGTATGCCAAAACCCAACCCACTCTCAGGTGTTTCGACTGCCCCCATCAAAACTGCAGCTGCCATAAACACAGAGGTACCACAGGAGCAACCACAGCACGGAGGGTTTGTCAGCTACGGCTGATGCTTTCAGCCAGGAGAGCTCTGATTTGGGGCAGGGAGGAAGGGAGGTGCAGGCACACACCCTCCTGCAGCCCAAAGGAGGGTTTCCCTCCATGGAGACACAACCCTCAAATCTGCAGGACGTGTGGCTGTGGGGATGCATTGAGTGCCCTGGCACAGAATCCTGGAATCACAGCATGGTTTGGGTTGGAAGGGACCTGAAGGAGCATCCAGTTCCAACCCCCAGCCATGGTAAGGGACATCTTCCACTATCCCAGGCTGCTCCAAGCCCTGTCCAGCCTGGCCTTGGACACTTCCAGGGATGCAGGGGCAGCCACAGCTTCTCTGGGCAACCTGTGCCAGGGCCTCACCACCCTCACAGGCAGGAATTTCTTTCTAATATCCTATCTAACCCACCCGCTGGAAGTAGAAGCCATTTCCATTGTCCTGTCACTCCATCCCTTGTCCCAAGTCCCTCTCCAGCTCTCCTGGAGCCTCTTTCAGCACTGGAAGGGGCTCCAAAGCCCCCTTGGAACCTTCTCTTCTCCAGGTGAACACCCCCAGCTCTCCCAGCCTGGCTCCAGAGCAGAGGGGCTCCAGACCTCAGAGCATTATTATGGCTTCTTCTGGACTTGCCCTAAGTCCAAGGACTTGTGCTGAAGACTCCAGCCTTGGACACAGTACTCCCCACCACCACCTCCTCCCTGGACAAACACAGCAATCCCCTTCCCAGAGGTGCAGCCCCCACCTTGCTGTACTACAAAACCCCTCATGCTGCAGAAAAAACCCATGTGGGGCAACATGGAGCAGCTGTGGAAAGCAGCACTGCTCCCATGGGGAGTTCCAGGACCATGGTGGGAGCATGGAGATGACATGAAAGGCCTCCCAAAGAGGTTAGACAGACAAAATAATGAATGAGCTGCCTCTGGACCAGTGCCTGGGCAGATGTATGTGACAGCGACAATGTCCATGGATCCCACGACATGTTTCCCACGAGCTTTGGCCACGCACAGAAGTTTCAAGTGCTGACAGGTACCACAGCTGACAGTCCAGCCACGTGAGCTGCATCAGAGAAAAAGGGTTTCCAGAGTATTTGTGAGTTTAATGAGAAGTGAACACTCGTGATGAAAGCCACTCTACCCACTCACAAAAACTGGAGACATCAGGAAGAACAGGATCGGACCAGCCTCTAGCGATATCCAGGACCAGCTGCTCCAGAGGAAGATGCAAGAAATCATTCTGGACAGCTCAGGAATCACTTGCTTATCGCTAAATCTCTTCTTAAGCCCTTCAGATAGTGATTAAGCACAATGGTTCGTACCCTATATATTAAATATTAATCCTCCCTAATGTGGCTGCCGACGTTCCGGTTATCCGATTCGGATAACCGCACGCCCCGTTCCCTCTCCACCCCAAACCACGTAAACATGATGTACAAAACCCAGCAGCATTCTGTGATCCAGCCAGAGCCTCCTTGGGCTCCGAGCCTTTGAAGCAAACCAGCTGGATCCTGCTAAAATCAGGGGGGAAAGAGTTAAGAGCAGGAGATGAATCAGCCGCTGCTCTAAATGCGGGCATTTCCTACCTCTCCGCTCAAGTGTCTCTTCCTGTCCGCAGGCTTTGGGGATGCTGACGGACCTGGTCGCGCTCAAATGACTTCCACCGAGAGAGGAAAGCCCGGGGATTTGTTTTATTTCCAGAGGAAAATGCGATTTGTGAATGAGCCCAGAGAGTGGCCACCAGGGATGACGGATCTCCTGCCCGTGTCACACCAGGAGCGGAGGACCAGGCAGCAGCTGGTGCCACTCCTGACCCTATGGAAGCACTACAGGTGCCCAGTTCTATGCAAAATATCCCACCCCACGCTCCCCAGTGTTTTGGGGCATCACACAGACCCTGACAGTGGCACAGCAGAGGTCACACAATCTGTGCCCTCCCTGCTGGATCAGGATCCACCACCCCGCTGGAAACACAGAGGGTTGGAGCAGAACAGATGTAGGCTGGCAGCAGGAGGAGACAGGGAGAGAGGGAATTCAAACTGCTCGTCCACGAGGATGTTGATGTTGGACATGCACCAGCATCACGGAGCAGCACAGAGATTCAGATATTTGTGAGGGATGTTTCAGGAAGGCAGGGCTGTGCCTCCTTAGTCTGGGAACAACACAGCAGCACCAGCACCAGTGCCCTGGAAACGGGAAATATCTATTCCAGCACCTCCCAGGATCCCCCACTGCTTTCACAGAATCCCCCACTGCTTTCACAGAATCCCAGAGTCATTTAGGTTGGAAAAGACCTCCAAGACCATCACCTCACAAGTCCAACCTGTGACCAATCCCCACCTTGTCACCAGAGCAGAGCACTGAGTGCCACGTTCAGTTGTTCCTTGGACACCTCCAGGTGACTCCACCACCTTCAGCCATGTGTAACCAACCAGTTGCTTTAACCAACTGTTTTAATAAAACTCAGACAAAAACCCTGGAGATTCCCACAGCCACTCCCCCAAAAAGCTCTCCAACAGGGTTGGAAAGAAACATGTGGAATGAGAAGGTGGCAGTGCCCACTTTCTGCCCAGCACAGACACCGAGTCTCTCTCTCCCAGCACCCCCAGGTCCTAGGGAAACTGTGGTCCCTGCTCCCCAAAAAGCATCCTGGCTCTTCACCCTGGCCACAGCAGAAGCCATCAGGGAGCTGGCAGTGCCATGACCATCCCTGTGATCCCATTCCTCATTCCAGAGCTCCACAGAGAGCCTGTTTCCCAATCTCTCTGGGAATAACAGCATGAGTTTGCATCTGATGCTTGACAGAGAGAGACAAATCCTCCCTGCAAACCCAGCTGCAGCCCCCCCCCAGCACATCCTTCCCCTCCCTGCCACTGGCCGCTGCAGCAACAGGAATTAAAATAAAGATGAAAAACTCCTGTTGGGGCCGCAGTTTTATTTCCTGTCGTTTCTAGAACTCCTTGTACAGGAGGAAAAAATCCTTAAATATTTCCAAGCATCCTGCATGCTCGCAGCAAGCTCCCCCCAGCCACGGGCAGGCAGAGAAGGGATGACTAATTTTTTTTTTTTAGCGTAAGACGCTGTGGAGAGCGTCCTGTGAACAAGCTCAGTAAATTCCTGAGGCTCCCGGCAAGGACTCCACCACTCCTTGCGAAACTTCCCAGCTGGAACCTCACAGCCGAAAAGCCAGAAAACATCCTTTTTCTCTCCCTCGACAAACAGAGGTTGGGATTCCTTTCACGACAGTATTTGGATTTTTAATGTCAGTCCATATTTAGCAGGAGGGAAAAAAAGCCTCCCTTCCTTCCTGTCACATTTTCCACCCTCGATGACATCCAAGATCAGAAACAAGCAAGCGCTGCCCGAGGAGGGAGGACGCAGCTACCCGGGCGTGGGAGAGCCTGGAGAGGGACAGCACGGACATTCCCATTTGGGATTCCCGTTTGGGATGCTCGGAGGCAGTGGCGAGGAGGGGACACACCCTTCGAGGAGCAGAAAGAGCCAGTGAGAAGGGGACAGAGCCCTCAAGGAAGGGACAGAGCCCTGGGACCCCACAGCAAGGAGCGTGTCCCTTCCAGTGCTCCAGCCTGGAGCATCTCCCGGAGGGATGGCACAGGGAGCAGCCAGGCCACAAGCCCCCAGGCTGGAATATCCGTCCCAAAAGAAGCCTTTGGTCACCGGCACGGCCTGGATCTGCCAAGGGGAGCGTGGTCAGACCGTGGGTCAGGAAGGTTCCTCCCTGACCAGAAGCCCCAGTGTCCTGAGAGGGGGCGTCCAGGGAGGCCGGTGATCCTGCAGCAGGGAGGTGGCGTGGACACGCCGGAGATGCTGGCCGTGGTGGCCCTGCCCTGCAGCCTTTTTCTGGGTCTTAGAGGGTCTTTCTGGGTCTTCTGTCCCCAGTTTGGACCCCTGTGTCCAACCCCGTGGGTGCAGGGTGGGAGGAGGCTGTGGGTCGCTGCAGACCCACAGCTGGAGGTTCATAGAATCACGGAATGGTTCGGATTGGAAAGGACCTTAAAGCCCATCTTGTTCCATCCCCTGCCATGGGCAGGGACACCTTCCACCATCCCAGGTTGCTCAGAGCCCCATCCAACCTGGCATTAAACACTTCCAGGGATCCAGGGGCAGCCACAGCTTCTCTGGGCAACCTGTGCCAGGGCCTCCCCACCCTCACAGGGAACAATTTCTTCCTAATATCTAATCTCTCTTTCAGTGTGAGGCCATTCCCCGTTATCCTGTCACCCCAGACCCTCGTAAAAAGTCTCTGTCCATTTTTCTTGTGGGCTCCCTTCAAGCACTGATAGGCTCCCATTAGGTCTCCCCGGATCCTTCTCTTCTCCAAGCTGAACAATCCCAATTCTCCCAGCCTTTCCTCACAGGAGTGGTGCTGCATCCCTCCGATCAACTTGGTGGCCTCCTCTGGACTCGCTCCAGTGGAGCAAAGCCACAAGCCCCAGCCCGCGATCACTTTTAGCAATCACCATTATCATTAACAAATAAACCTCCAAATACGCAAACACTAAACCCCAAGTTC
>VWZW01002516.1:1358412-1369223 GCA_013397115.1 Edolisoma coerulescens | reverse complement strand
CCCCCCGCCCGTCCCGGTCCGGCTTCCCAAAATTCCCGCGTCGGAAACGGATTATAAACAATAAGTTTTGGTAGGATACTACAGGAAAGCCGGAGAGGGACTCTTAGTAAGGAGATTGAGTGAAAGGATAAGGAGTAACGTGTACAAGTTGAAAGAGCGGGAATTTATACTGGATATTAGGAGGAAATTTTTTCTTGTGAGGATGGTGAGACACTGCAACAGGTTGCCCGAGGAAGTTGTGGATGCCCCAAAGCCGGTAGTTTTCAAAGCCAGGTTGGATAAGGCCTTGAGAAACCTGGTCTAGTGGGGGTTGTCCCTGCCCGTGGCAGGGTGGTTTGGGATTATCTTTAAAATCCCTTCCAAACCTCTAACATTCTATGATTCTGTGATTCTATGAACAAAAATTACCGTGTGCAACTGAGTGAGTGGCTTTTGTTTCACATGAGGTAAGTTTTGATCATCACAAAGAGCTCTTCTTAATCAGAAACAACCCAGAAACACGATCCTTTTTTATAATTTAGAGTGAGGAAAGCTGGCTTCAATTAATTTTAATCACAGAATGGTTTGAGTTGGAAGGGCCCTTAAAGACCACCTTGTTCCACTCCCTGCCATGGGCAGGGACACCTTCCACCAGCCCACGTTGCTCCAAGCCCCATCACCTGTGGCCTTGGACATTTCCAAGGATGAGGCAGCCACAGCTTCTCTGGACAACCTGTGCCAGTGCTCACATGAACGAACATGTTCCTCATATCCAGGTGGAACTTCCACCAGTTTCTGCCTTTTGCCTCTTGTCCCATTGCTGGGCACCACAGAGCAGAGCCCGGTCTGTCCTCTTGGCATGCCCTCTTCAGGTATTTATACACATTACTGAGGTTTCTTCTCAGATGTCTCTTCTCGAGGCTGAACAGGTCCAGCTCCCAGAATCACAGAATATTGGGGTTCAAAGGGACCTCTGGAGATCATCCAGTCCAAGCCTCCTGCCAAGGCAGTGTCACCTGAAGTAGGTGACACAGGAATATGCCCAGGTGGGTTTGGAATATCTCTAAAGAGGGAGAATCCATGACCTCCCTGGGCAGCTGTTCCAGTGCTCTGCCACCCTTAACAGAAAGAAGTTTTTCTTCGTGTTGAGGTGGAACCTCTTGTGGTTTAGTTTATGGCCTTTAGTCCTTGTCCCGTCGCTGGGCACCACCGGAAAGAGCCTGGCACCATCCTGTGACCTCCTCCTTGGAGATATTCACACAGATTGATGAGATCCCCTCTCACCCTTCTCGTCTCCAGACCAAACAAGCCCCGCTCCCGCAGTGTCCCCTCGTAGGAGAGATGCTCCTGTCCCTTAACACCCGCCGGCCGCGCTCCGGGATCTCCGCGTCCCCGGACCTGAGGAGNCTACCTGCCAATCATCGTGATGGGCGTGCGCCATGGCCAATCAGCGGCGGCCGCGACAGGAGGGGCGGGGTCATAGCGGTGCCGGGCGCGCGGCGGCGGCGGGCGCAGGTGAGGGGCCTTGAGGGGCCGTGAGGGGAGCGGGGGGGGGCACCGGGGCCGCACCGACCCCCGCGGCCGCCACAGCCCCGGCCGCGACCCCCTGGCCGCTCTGCCAGGGGGATCTGCGAGCGGAGAACCTCCCGGAGCTCCCCCGGGGGCTGAAGGTCGCGCTGAGGGCGGGGGGGCCCCGCCGTGAGGGCGCGCAGAGCCGCGTCGCGGCCTGCGGGCTGCCGTTCCCTGTAGGAAGGAGCCCTATGCCTTCCCCTTTGGTTTTTTCATTGTTAATGGGGGATTCCAGCCATGGCCTCTGGCGCTTGTCTTGGCCCTGTCGCCTGTCGTGGCCCTGGCGCCTGTTGTGACCCTGCCGGCAGGCCGGCCCCCAGCCCGCCGGCTGCATCCAAACAAGCAGCGTGGGAATAAACACGGAATGGGCGATGGCAGAAGGGAGCGGGGTTTGTGGAAAGGAAGCTGAGCTCTGAATTTAACCCAGACGTCTTCTCTGCGTGTTTTCCGCCTGGGATTTCCCCTGTCTCATCGCAGTGTCTGTGGCACGGCACGGGTGCCTGTGGAACAGCCCGAGCTTCTGGAGACAGCCTGAGCTTCACCAGCAGCCTCTGCTCCCCCTAAGTCTCCGTCTCTCTGCAGGTGCTGAGCCAGGATGGGTTTGGCCGAAGACAAAGTGTACACCCACATTACGAGAAACCTCAAGAAGTTCGGGACTATCCGAGTGGCGTCGCTGGCCGATTCCCTGACCTGCCTGGTCGATTCTGACAGAGTAATTTCCTATTTTGCTGAGCTCTGCGGGGCTCCTTCCCCAGTGGGAACATAGAGCTGGCTAACCTTTAAGCCAGACCCTCTCTTAGATGCCCTGTGTGTTTTTCCTAGGATGAACTCCTTGCCCGGGAGGAGACACGGGGCAACCAGGCAGCTGTCTTTAGGTTTTATCAGCATCTGAGGTGCCGGAAGGGCTGGGTGCAGGATCTCATCCAGGCACTGCACCACAACAACGCAGGACACTTGGCTGACGAGCTGCAGGAAGTCTATGACACGTGGCAACCTCGACCTCGTATGTAGCCTCATCCTCCCTAGGTGTGCCCCGGGGGACTGATGGAGGTGGGGACATGAAGTCGTCTCTGTCCCTGCCTTGGCTTCCCAGGGTACTGGAGGTGTCTGTGACTGTCCCAGGGATGTTCTTCACTGCGGTGACGGGTTTGAGGATGACAGGTCCATGTTTGAAGGTGCTTGGGTTGGTGGTGGGCTGGGGTTGTCACCTGAGGGAAGATGTAAAGATGAACGAAGGAGTGCTGAGGGTTTGGCTGATGTGGGGACAGAGAAGGGACACACACAGGGCTGCCTCAGCCCCACACTCATTCTCTGCTTCCTCAGTTCTTCCCACAATGATCTGTTTGTTTCCTCCAGGTCCCTCAGCTCCCGCTGGTGCCTCCTCCCTTCCCAGTGATGCCCATCCCCCTGCCTCCTCCATCAGTGCCCAGACACCATCCTGGGGGCCAAATCCTACCCCGGGTGCTCCGATGGCTGAGCAGCCATGCCGAGACCTGCCCGTTGGTGACCATCCACCTGTCCTGCCCTGCGCTGCCACCCCCAGGAGCACGGACCTGGAGGCCAGACTCCCGGTGCAGGAATCGGTGAGCAGGGCACGTGTTGGATGGGGACACAGAAGTCCCTTTTGGATCTTTTGGTGGGGTGTGGGGAGCTCGTGGTAGGGCCAGGCTCGTTCAGGGCCACCCCAAGCAGCCTCTCGCTGCTGATCTCTGCTGCATCTAGTACCTTACAGCTTATATATGTCCCTGTAGCTGCTCCCTCTCCTGTCTCCTTCCATGGGGGGAGTGCAGGGTCTGCTTTGCCAGTCCAGGCTTCTCTCCACAACCCCTGACCCTTGGGTGGGTGCCAAGGAGAGACCCCAGACCCCCTTCATAACCAGCCTCTTAGGGGTCATTGCTCAGGGTTTGGGACACCTCTGTGGTCCCAGACCCCTTCATCCCAGTGATTTAACACATCTCATTTCCTTCCAGCTCCCCAAAAAACTCCTGGAGCAAGAGAGTCCCCAGCCAATTCCACCTGGGAGCAAAGTCCATGGCAGAGTGAGCGATGGGCACAGTGGAGAGGGGAATCCCTCACACCTCACCGGGGCCGTGCCGGTGCCAGCGGGGACCCCAGGGGTGGCCGTGCCACCGGCTGCGTCCCCAGAGCAGGGCCGGGACTGGCTGAGCCGCCGGCCGGTGTGTGTGGACAACGGGTTTTTTGGGAACGCCAACCACCTGCACCGTGGCACGCCGGGCCTGGCCCTGGGCAGGTCTGCTCCATCGAGGGATGCAGGTGCCACTCACAGCCCCGGGCAGCCCAGGAATGAGCCCGAAGAGAACTCGGATATCTCCGCAGAGTCACCGCCACGGCTGGAGGGAGCCGACTGTGGTGTGGGGCAGCAGCCCCCAAACTCAGTGCCAAAAAAGCAGCCTGTGCCAAGCTCTGGGCACGGTGAGCCCACGAGCAGCTTCGTGGACGTGCGCAGCCCCCTCCTCATCCAGGAGCAGTTTGATGCGGAGCAGAAGCTGCAGGGACAGCAAGGGAGTGGAGGTGGGTTTTGGTCCTGGCAGAACCAGGTAGCCACTAGGGAGCAGGAGGTGTTGCTGAAAGCCCCTCGCTGCAAGAAAGAAACTGGGATGCTGGAACGTGTCCAGAGAAGGGAATGGAGCTGGGAAGGCTCTAGAGCATAAGTCTGATGAGGAGCAGCTCAAGAAGCTGGGGGAGCTCAGCCTGGGGAAGAGGAGGCTTGGGGGAACCTTCTCGCTCTCCTGACCCTCTTGGGAGGGTGTAGCAAGGGTTGGGCTCTGCTCCCAGGGAACAAGCAACAGGACAAGAGTAAAGTTGTGTCAGGGGAGGTTTAGATTGGATGTTAGGGAAAATTTCTTTATGGAAGAGGTTGTCAAGCACTGGAAAAAGCTGTCCAGGGCAGTGGTGGTCACCATCCCTGGAGGGATTTAGAAGACATGTGGATGTGGCACTTGGGGACATAGGTTAGTGGTGGCCTTGGCAGTGCTGGGCGAATGGTTGGAATAGATTAGAGTAGAACAGACTGTTTCGTTTGGAAGGAACCTACAACGATTATCTTACCCAAGTGCATTTTGATTCTTTTTTGTCAATGCAGCAGCTTTGGGTGTGAAACCTCTCCCCTTCCCCTAGTTTGCAGAGATGTTTGTGTCCTGCATCTGGGGGAGTTTTAGCATCTCCTGCATCCCGTGGGATGTCACACAATCAGGATGAAGCCCTGCCCTCCCCTCGAGGGTCTCTGGGAGGAGAGACACCCATCCCTCCCAGCCATTTCCCCTCCACCATGTGGGGTCAGCCTCTCCTGGCTGGGGGGACGTTGAGTTCCAGGAGCCTTAAAAGTCTCTGTTTCCCTTGGTGCTCCCCAGCCCCGCAGCCCACCCTGCATGAGTTACCTGCAGCTGCAGGGAAAGCTCAGGTGCCACAGCAGAGCCAGAGCACCCCCTCAGCTTGGGGACTGTCCTGTCACAGCTTGAGGAAGAGCAAATCTCACCTTTTAGGCCTCCTGGTTAACACAGTGTACTTTGTTTTCTCCCCGACAGGTGCTTCGATGGAAACAACTACCCTGGTTGCTACCCCAGTGCCCAGAGACACTTTGCCATCCCGTGAGACCTCTGTGAAACCCCTTACACAAGAGAAGAAACTGCCCGTAGGGAATGCAGCCTGCAGCACCCCCTCTGTGCCAGCGAAGGAGAAAGTAGGTGACCTTTCCTCTTGCCACTTGCATTCATTCGTGTCCTTGTGCACTCCCCCTGGTTGGGAGATTTTCTGTTGCAGTGCCACACTGTGAGCTGGTGATGAGTTTATTCAGTGATATTTTTTCCCCCACTGTGTTCGTGTTACTGTCCACACACTGTATTATGAAGCATGGGAGAAGGGAGCCAAACTCTGTTGGGTTTTGACTCCTTATTTCCCCTCCTTGACTCCCCTCCAGTCAGTCTCCTGGCTTCCAGGTGCTGTTTTCCACTGCTCACTGCCTGGCTTCCCTTCCTGCCTGCCTGCCTCCCTCTTTCCCTCACTCCTTCACCTCCCTGTTACCTGTGACCCAACCTTGTTAGTGGCAGATGTGGGGGACTGAGTGTTGAAGTGGGTTTGTGTGGGACCTGTGTGTCCAAGACCAGGCCAGTGGGTGCTTCCCTTGGCACCCATCCCCTCTCCTTGTCTCCCAAAGGTGCTCCCAGCCTCGGCGAGCCCTGTCCTGGGCACAGCTGTGGTAGGAGGCTCCGAAGGCATGGCTGGGAGTCCGGCTTCCCGGTCTGCCACGAGCATCTGGGCATCTCACAGCGATGAGGAGAGGGACGAGGAGCTCAGCAAGCCGGGCGTCCTCGTGTCCGTGCCTCAGGGCAGCCCAGAGGTGGCCGGCAGATGCCCGAGCTCTCGGGAGCCCAGCAACCCCCGTTCCACCACCTCCAGTAGCCTTGGCCTCAGCAGCGACCCAATCCTGGTGAGCAGGGATAGCCTGAGCTCAGGAGGAGCGTTCCCTGCAGTCTCCTTGGCTCATGCAGACCCCAGGGAAAAGGAGGCACCTGGAGCAAGCAGAGACTCCTGTCCTGCTCCGAGCTGGGACAGCACCCATGAGGTCCATGTGGATCATCACCCCACCACCCAGCCTGGAGCCGGCAGCGACGGAGTTGGTCCCCTTGGAAGCTCCGAGAATTTCAACTCTGGCAGTGGCAGTGATGCTGCCACCAGCTCACCTCAGGCCAGAGTCCCAAAGGGGGACAGCAATGGCCTGTCCCTGCTGTACATCCTTCCAGCTGTTGGCATCATTTCTGCCGTGGCATTCGCGCTGTACGCTCGGCTGCGGAAATAGTGGATGCAGTGCCACGACCGTGACGCTGCCGGAGGAATTCCTCTGGCAACAGGATTTTGGCCAACGCATTTGAAGCCTGAAGAGTAGCAAGGGGGCAGTAGGGGCGTTGTTAAATCTTTTTCTGGAAGGTTCTGCTGGAAGAGGCCTTGGTACATGATGCTGTTGGGTTTGGGTCTGTTCCCTCCCATTTCCCAGCTATCTTCTTGGCTGTAGCCTTCTCTTCTTACACACATGGAGGAGAGAATCTCGCTCCAAAGTGATCCATTGAGTCAAAAAGGAAAGCTCTCATGGTGACTCTCCATGTCTTCCTTGTTTGGTCTCAGGAGGCCTCAGGGAAACTGGTGATCCAAAGGGTGACCTCCAGGTCCCTTTGTGCAGTGCAGCCAGGAGAGGTTGTGCAGATATCCCTTAACAGTGGAGCTGATTTTCCTGGCTCTGCTCATCTCGGCTTGAAAATGTGCCCAAGGGTGCATGGAGCAGCCTCCACTGGATGTCTCATGTTCAGTTTGCCTTACTTGGTGTCTCTGGTTCTGTTGCAAGGACCTTTGATGGGCTCTGCTGCTCCTCCTGGAATCGCTTCATGCAGCACTGACCCTGGGGATAAACGTGGGGGTCAGGAAAGAGCTGCATCTAACCAGTGTTCTCAAGGATCAGCCTCATTTCACCCCCTCCAGGCAGGAAAAGAGGTTTCTGTTTTAAGAGGAATATTTCAGGCAATGCCAACATTAAGCAGACTTGGTCCCACAAAGGGTTGTTGGGTGTCCTTGATTCTCAGGCTGGATTTCTGGAGCTTGGTTGGAAGGGTAGATGGAATTCTTGCTCTTCCTGGTACCTGTTGCTGTGGGACAGGGGTATAGGAACTTTCTGCTCAGGCTGGACACAAACAGGACCAACTGCACACTGCAGGGAGGCCATACCAGAGTCTGAGATGCTCTGGGCTCCGGGGAGACCTTGAAGCACCTTCCAGTGACTTAAAGGGCATGGAACAAACTGGTCTAGGGGGAAGGTGTCCCTGCCCATGGCAGAGGGGTGGGATGAGATGCTTTTTAATGGCACTTCCAACCCAAACTGTTCTGTGATTCTAAAATACAGTAAAGCAGCGAAGAAGCAACAGCCTGGATAGTTACGTTGCTCCAGGTTGCTCCAAGCCCCATCCAACCTAGACTTGAACGCTTCCAGGGATCCAGGGGCAGCCACAGCTTCTCTGGACAATCTGTGTCAGTGTCTCACCACCCTCACAGGGAAGAATTTCCTCTCAGTATCCCATCTAACCCTGCCCTCTGACAGTGGGAAGCCATTCCCCTTTGTGCTGTCATTCCAGGCCCTTGTCCAAAGTCCCTCTCCAGACCCTCTTTTGGAAGGGGCTCTAAGGTCTCCCTGGAGCCTTCTCTTCTCCAGGCTGAACACTCCCAGCTCTCCCAGCCTGGCTCCAGAGCAGAGGGGCTCCAGCTCTCAGAGTTTCTCCGTGGCCTCCTCTGGACTCGCTCCAGCAGCTCCACATCCTTCTGATGTTGGGGCTGCAGATCTGGACACAGCACTGCAGGTGGGGTCTCACCTGAGCAGAGCTGAGGGGCAGAATCACTTCCCTCACCCTGCTGTGTCCAGTAACTTATTCATCCTGAGTTCCTGCTGTCAGCACAGCTTCCCAAAATCCGCTCTCCCTGCTGGCAGGGAGCAGGAGGGAGCTCAGCCCCCTGGGGCCTGGCTGCAAAGCACAGCCATCACACCCGGAGCTTGGCCTGGGGTGGGAAAGGTCCATCAGCCCTGAATGGCTGCTCCTCCCTCCCAATACTTTCCTTCTGCCCAAAAATCCAAGAAGTGCCTCCATGAAACTTAAGGACAACCAATATGTGCAAGAGGGAGGTGTTGATTTTGGTGTGTCAGGGCTGCTTTCCAGAAGAGCTCGAGGTGTTCATTCCTTGCTCAGCGCCCGGTGCTGAAGGAGGAAGGGGCAGTCCTTTAAACACTCTCTGCCAGGAGCGGGAACGTGGGGGCTGCTCTTGTCATTAAAGAGAAAATGGTTATCATTCCCTAACACGAGGGACAAAAAGGCACTTGCCTTCTCCACACTTTCTGTAATTCAGGGGAGATCCATGAGATCCCAAACCAGCTGCATCCATACCAAGGCCCTCTTCTCTGATGCTTTTACTTGCCTGTGAAATTCTTCCCATGTTTTTCCATACATTTAAGCAACAGCTTGTACGCTTTGCCTTTTCATGTCAGATTTCTCTTGTGAAACAGCTGGTTTGTCACCACCTCAGGCTGGGGAAAGCACATGTTCGGATTGCTGCTGTGACGTGCCAGGATTTTCACAGTTGTTGTGTAGCACTTTAAAGCCTCATTGGCAGGAGATGGTGCAGGAGGGAGCTGTGTCCCTGCACACCTTTTACTAACAGGCTAAAAAGCCTTTTACTAACTATAATAAATTGGTTTGATGCTTCACACTTGACTTCTTGTGATTTGTGGGATGAAGAGCAGGAGGTTGACGATGCTGTGGGAATGCTCCAAAGGGCTCTGTTGGGAGTGACACAGAGAGACTGAGGCCATTGGTGCCAAGAAGAGGTGCCAGGGTTCAGGGACAGCTTCCAGACCTCCTTTTGGAGCAAGCACAGGTCCAGAGGATGCCCACCATGGCAGGTCTTCCTGTGGGTGGTAGGACGCCCAGGATGAAAACAGGGAAGGTGGTTCCTGAGGCAGCAAAGAGCTGAGCTGTGCAAGTCAGGATGTTGTCACCAAAGAGGAACTGGACAAGTTCTGGGAGGAGAAATGCACCAAGCTGCAAAGTGTTGCAAGCTTGAATGACGTTTGGGAGAAACAGCCACAGGGAGCTGTGGCTGGAAGGGAAGGACCCTCAGGACTGGATGTAACCAGGTGGACACAAGGCACAGATGTGTGCTGAGCTTGGTACCTCACCAAGGCCAGGATCCTGCTTCATTTGTTATCCAGAGTCTCCCAGTTTCTCAGGTTGAATTCCATCCCAGGATCCTGCCCAGAAAAGGGGCACGTTTTCCGTGCTGGGCCACCTTAGCCACGCTGAGTTCAGCTCTGGAGGTGGCTGCTCCCCAGGTTTGTCTTGTGTCCTGAACAGCTCTGACCTGCAGAACAGAGGCACCAACATCCCTAAACCACCACTCACCCCCCGTGTGTGTTTTGGGGATAAACAGGAAGCTTTTGGAAGGGAACAGCCCTTTCTTATGCCCTCTCCATGCTCCTGTGGGCCCTGCTCTTTCCCAACAGCTGGGACACCCCATGAGCTCCCCTTGCTTTCTACTCTCCCAGCTCCAGCTCTTACAGCCCAGGTGTGTCAAACACATTCAGCAGGGGTTGAAAATACTCAGAGCTTTGGGCAGCAGAGCTCAGCGAGTTCCTTTTTTACCCAAATGAAGGCAATGCTGCTCTGAAGGAGGTTATTTGTGTTCAGAGAGCTCATCCTTTATCTCCTGTCACTGCCAACCCCATTTATCCCCTTCCTCCACTTAACCAACAGGATATTAAAATACACCAACTGAATTTTGTCCTGTTTTGTCCTTTGTCCCGTTTTCACCTCGGCGACCAGAACTCAGCAAATTCCCACAGAAATTATCACACCTTTGTGGAATGTTGGTCGCTGATCCCTCTGGTATCGAATTAATGCCTGAGGATTGCAGTGAGCTGGGATTACCCCGGGGCAGGTGAGGAGCACCCTGGGTCGCTGGGCTGCAGTTCCGCACTTGGTGCGCTCTGCGCGTGCCAGACAACAATTAACATTCCACACGGGAATCTCCATCGCGTTACAACGGGAGCCGTCGTGGCATCCTGTAGTCTGGGAATCTGTGTTTTCCTTTTCCATTTTCATCCTGTTGGTTGTTGCTTACACCCCTCTTCATGGTTGCCTCAAGTTTTCTGCCACCTGCGTGTTTCCTGCTGCGGTTGTTGATAAACGTGGGATCGGGGTTTAAAGAACAGGATGTAGCCACACTAGAATTATGTTGGGATGTAAAGGAGAGCTAAAGATTTTAAGATTTTAGGAAGAAATTCTTCCCTGGCAGGGTGGTGAGACCCTGGCACAGGTTGTCCAGAGAAGCTGTGGCTGCCCCTGGATCCCTGGCAATGTCCAAGGCCAGGCTGGATGGGGCTTGGAGCAACGTGGGCTGGTGGAAGATGTCCCTGCCCATGGCAGGGGCTGGAACGAGATGGTCTTTAAGGTCCCTTCCGAGCTGTGGGGTTCAGGCCCGCCATGGTGGGTGGCAGGCACGCCCCATGGCCATATGCATCGTCATCTGCATATGCAAATCATATTCAAATCAGCCCCTCGGCGCGGCCCAGCCCAGCCGGGCCTACTGCAGCTCTTTCCCTTCGGCCCCCTGCGTTGCCATAGTTACCCGAGCTGTCAATCACCGCGCCTTCTCCCGCCCCGCCCGGACAGCTCTCTCGCTCATTGGGCAGCTGCCGTGTCAATCTCGCTGCA
>VWZW01002516.1:1339231-1357936 GCA_013397115.1 Edolisoma coerulescens | reverse complement strand
GGTGGGGCCGGGGGGCGACGTGGGGAGCAGCGGGGAGCGATGGGGACACCGGGACAGCGCGGGGGGGGCGGCGAGATGGGCACGGCATGGGCGGTGTGGGGGCAGCACGGCGGGGACACGGTGGGGTGAGGGCTTGTACAGCGCGGCCAGTCTGGGGACAGCACAGTGGGGTGATGACGTGGGCGCTGCACGGCCGGTCTGGAGCACGATGGGGACACAGTGGAGTGGTGACTTGTCCAGCATGGCCGGTCCGGGGACAGCACGGAGGGACACGGTGCGGTGATGACTGGTCCAGCATGGCCAACTTGGGAACAGCACTGTGGGGTGATGGCGTGGGCACAGCATGGCTGGTTTGGGGACAGCACGGTGGGGACACGGTGGGACAGTGACATGGGCTCAGCAGGCTGGGCTGAAGGATGGGACAAGCTGCGTTCCAGGAGCTCATGGAGGTTTTGGATGAGGTGACACCTGCCTGGTGGGGCAGGACACGGGATGGGGGTGTGGCAGGTGCTGAGATTCCCAAATTGGGGACTTTAGATGGGAAGGAAGGAAAGGCGGCTGGTGACAGAGGGTGAGGAAAAGGGCACAGCAGGACAGATGGAGGGACCAGGGTGTGAGGTTGTGGGGCTGGACTGGTAACTGTGAAAGCAAAGCGATGGAGAGCAAAGGGAATAGTTTAAATTTCAGGAGGGAAGAACTCCACAGGTTTGGCAGGAGCTGGACAAAGGTCAAACCAGGCTTTCTAAGGAAAAAAACCCATCCCTGTAACCACGTTTGTAAATGTCCTACTGGAAACAGCAAAATGGATGGCAGCCTTCATTTTGGGAGCAGCAGGAGCTGCTGTGCAGGTGCCGTGGCTGTCACTGACTTCAGCCATGTTGGAGGAGGAACTGAGTGATTATTCCTTGACTTCTGCTGGAGTCCTTCCTCCTGGAAGGAAATTGCCATACCCTGAAAATGAAACAGCCTTGGTGTCATTCCTTGGTAGCTGCACAGCTGTTAAAAAGATGTGAGCAAGGAATCTGGGCTGAAAACAGGGATCAGGATTCTGCTGCATCTTGGCTGTGACTGGCAGTGCCAAGATGATGTTGTTACTGTATTCAAGGGAAGTTTTCAGAGTGTTCTTGCACTTTTTTTGGTTGCTGGTGAAAAAGGCAGCTTCTCTTTTGCCCTTAGTGTGAAAAATAGGAATAGGGATCCGTGGGGCTGTTAATTAGGGACCTGTTAGTTAAAAGGCTGCAGGGACATGAAGGAGATCTCTGGTATGAGAATGAGGGAGGACTCAAAGCTCTGCGTTTGGTGATGATTCTCCTCTGCCTTGCGTGGGGCAGTTTCTGTGTCTTCTCTGGAAAACATGGTTTCAAGTTGGGTGCTGAGAGTGGCATGGGATACTTTAAGGAAAACAGGTGTTCTGGCAGCTTCCAAGAAAGGGTTTGGATCCAGTCTGGAAGGTCAGCGTGGTGTGATTTGGGATTACAACATAGTCTGACTTTCCTGAATGATTCTTGTGATAATTGGAAGAGAAATGTGCTGGAGCAAGTGCGTCCCTTAGCAGGGACAATGCCTGATGCCACAGCAAATCAGTTTTGGAGTTAAAACGCTCCATCCCACCTTAAGGAATACTCAAGCCGGAATAAAAGGAAAGCACTTAATGGGCATGGGATCAAAAATGTCCTACTTGAGCACCCACTTGTCTGGTGCTGGCATGTGGCAAATGAGCTGGGTGACCTTGAGGCTTGTCTTGCCTGGCTGTGCTGGCAGATGCCCTGGCAGATGAGCCCCGCTTCCCCAGGAATGAAAGGATTTCAGCAAGCTCGTGATCCTCCTTCCTCCTCGTCCCTCTGTGCCTGTAATGTACAGCCAGGGCTGTTTCACTGCAGAGATCAGGGAAGAGGGCTGGATTTGGGATAGATCTGAAATAAACAGTGCAGCCAACATCCCAGCTGTGGGCCTTTGTACCCCTCGGGCTTTTGAATTCCCTGGAAATTTAGATTCCCCGTTTAAAAGTCATGTGGATGTGGCGCTTGGGGACGTGGATTAGGGGTGAAGATGACTGCGCTGTGTTAACAGTTGGAATTGACCTTGGAGGTCTTTGCCAGCCTGAACGATTCTGTGAAATGTTTCGTGGTCCACTTAAGGAACTTTACTGAAGACACTGGGATTTTCCATGTGCCCCTGGCAGAAGGGAGAGAAGTCAAGGACACTGTTGCTCTCAGAAGGGACTGAGAAGTGTCCCTGAAAACGTGAAGTGGAGATTTATTGAAGCTTTGGAGTGTTACATTGGGAAAGGGAGCCTGGCAGGGTTATTAGTGCAGGCAGACATGTCATACACAAAAACTTTATCAGCTCCAGGGACAACACAGGAAAATTCCCTTCTGATACTGAATTATCAGTGCCATTATTGAAATCCATACTTGAAAAATTGGACTGGAAAGATCCCAGATGAGTAAAGAGGGTATTCCCATCATGGTCCATAAGGGAACTGTGGCTGAGGGCAGGGTGAAGTGCCAGGCAGAAACCTGATGATGAACAGGTCATAATGAGCAGGGGAATGTTTTTTTAATGAATCTTTTTCATAAGAGAAAGAGATCAGCATTTCAGTTCATCAGCTTTTCCCCTTCCTCCACTCTCTCCTTGCTCCTCCTGAAATCCTGGGATACTCAACAGAGATGAGTTTAGGTTATTTCCCTGCTGAGCAAAATGTGCTTCTCCCTTCTGTAGCTTTTTGTTTGTTCCCTGAGGAAAAAAAAAAATATTCTTTCCTTTCAACTGATTCCTTTTTTAAAAGTTTTAGTATCTTCTGTCAGAATCATGCAAAGACATAATGGGCACATGACTTTAAATTTTCTATACAGAAAGTATCCAAGAATATGTAAAAATAAAATGCTGTTTTGTCACCTCTTTGGTAATACAAAATTTAAGCTTTGATGTTTAACTATCTTTTTCTGTTTTGGAATGGTGTATGAAATATGAATTCCTATCAGAGCCTGTTTTAAGGGATGGGAGGAGATGTAGACTTAGTGTCACTTTATATTAAATGCTAATGAATTGTATTTTTTCTCAGCTGTAAAATTTCCAGCATGGTATAACACTATTAAAATATAATATTGAATATTTCAGAGTAAGCCTAGAGGTGCTGTCACACACTGAACTAAATCATCAGACTAATCTTTTTAGCTCCTGATATAATTGGCTCAGAAGTTAAGGATCACTCTGAAATACAACTCGAGCTGCTTGTTTTGTGATGAAAATCCACCATGGAGATCTTTAATTATATCACCTCTTTCATCTTGACAGTTCTGCAGCTTCCAGAATAAGTCTGTTGAGGGCTTTTTTATTTACACAGTGTCCAACTTTATGAAGTAATTTACATATCAGATAAAGGCAATTGCTTTTTATTGCCCCAAGATCTTACAGTCTGACTGCAAAAGGGATTTGAAGGGAGGGTGGCAGCTCTTGCTGTGGGCACACGAAGTATCCTTGAGCTTTTCTGGGATTATTTAGTCGGAGCTGTGAGCCCTTAACTTTGTTTGCAGACCAGTCTTCTGTTTGTTGCTGTGTATCCGTAGATCTGCTCCTGAGAAGAAGGTTTGTTTTTAAGACAAAAAGCTGTTTATGTGAAAATATATAGAGAGATCTGCTTTTAAAATTGTCTGTGCTCAAGGAAAGCAAGAGTTTGTCAGGCCAGTGGTTTGGGTTGGGAGGGACCTTCAAGACCATCTCATTCCACTCCCTGCTGTGGGCAAGGACACCTTCCACTATCCCAGGTTGCTCCAGCCTGGCCTTGGACCTTTCCAGGGATGGGACAGCCACAGCTTCTCTGCCCAACTCACTGAGAATGGGATTCGTGGCTCTCATGCTCCTAACAAAGCAACAGAGTTCCTGAAAGGAGACAGATTGTGGGAGGTTTGGAGCTGAGAGCAGAGGATTTCCTGCCTTTCTTGGAAATGCCCAAACACCCAGGGAACAACTAAACACTTCCCAGAAGGTGCTGGGCAGGAGGAGAGCCCAGAGGTCCATACAGGGATGGGCTTCCCGTGCCAGCCTTGGGATTTGCCATCCTTCCCGTTGTCCTCCAGCTGGTGAGGGCTTGGAACGGGAGCGCTTGGAAAGGAGACACGTGAGGCTCTTCCCAGCACAGAGAGCTCCAAGTAGCAGCAGGGAGGAGGTGATGAGAGGCAGCTTTTGCATTTCCTGCCCTGGCTGTTGATGCTGATGTCTGGTTATTCCAGCAGAACCTTCTGACTGAGCAAAATCAGCCTCGGGGATGGCTGGAGGCTCCTGGATGCCAGCAGTTCTCCTGCTGCTCCTCCAGATCTGTGGCAGCTCTCTTGGAAAAATTGCTTCAGAGGTTTACAAGGGAGAGATCTCTGGAGGGCTTTCATCTGCTGGGAAAAAAAATAAATCAGTGTTTCAGGAGAAATCTTGGTGGCAGATGGTGATGGCGTTGATCCAGGAGAGCTTCCTCCTCCCTGCCGTGGATTTTTCTAGCTCTCAGACATGGAAGAGCTGTCACTGCCCTGCATGTTCCTGTTGGAGGACTTCCTGTAAGTGTCAGGAAAAAACCCCCAGTTCTTGGAATAATTTCCTCCTCTTGTTTGTGTGCCTTTCCTACCAAAAAGGGTTTGTAGGGAAGTTTTGTCCCTGTGATGGATTGAGTTCTCCAACAGGTGTTACTGCATAGGGAATCCTTTGCAGCCTGGGAGAGAAGTACTTAATTCTGAGCTCACACGCTTCTTCCTTGGATTCTTAACCTGTGGCTGGGATGTGTATAATGAGAGATCCATAATTAACAATGATTTGGGGTAAGTTAATTACCTTAATAGGCTGTCTTTTCGAATTTATCCCTGGTGACTTAGGGAAGGTACAGCCGAGCTGCTGGCAGATGGAGAACACCAGCTGCTCCGTGCGGAGCCTTTCCAGCCAGTGCCGCAGGGATGTGGGAGCCAGCTCTGGTCGGAAGTTGTATCCCAGCTCAGGGGGTTGGATTTTCGTTTTAGGGCCAGTGCTGAGTGGAGATAATGACCCCTGAGCCCAGCCTGGCTGCAGTTACTCCCAGCTCTGCTGGCATCATTCCTGTTTCCCTGTTCCTGGTGAGACAGATAGTGGATAACTGGTGTGGTTTAGCTCCAGGCTTGATGTTCTGCCCAAATAAAAACTAAATTTATATTAAAAAATGGAAGGTCTCGATGGCACTGGATGTGGGATGAAGTTTCCAAGGAGCTGCTCTTTTTTTTGTGACGCACAAAGCTGCCTTAACTGATGGACCCAGGTGGTGTTTGCCCTAAAATCTGGAAGGTTTGTGTCGCTGAGTGTAGGAGTTTGGTGTGAGAACTTCACAACCAACTTTAAAACAAATATGTTATTTTACTGAAGCCGTGCATGTGCCACCAGCTGAGTGCTGGGAAGTAGGAGCCTGTTAGTGATGGAGCAGCCCCTGTGGCATTTTCAGGTATTTGGCTTCAGAGCAACCATATTTTTGGATGTTTGTCTTTTCTGCTGCACATCAGTGAGGCCATCTCTGAGTCTCCAGCCTCTGCTCTTTCCCTGTTTTTACCCCTGTGTACCCTGGCAGAGGGAGTTTGGGGGATGATTGTTGTCTAAATACAATGGTGAGGATGCTTTAAAAAAAAAGTCTAATGCAGAAATCAAATTGCATGTTCTGACAGGAACAAATACATTCCAGGAATCATGGAATGGTTGGTGTTGGAAGAGACCTTAAAGAAGATCTTGTTCCAACCCCCTGGTTTGGAGAGGGACACCTTCCACTATCCCAGGGTGCTCCAAGCCCCATCCAGCCTGGTCTTGGACACTCCCAGGGATCCAGGGGCAGCCACAGCTTCTGTGGGCACCCTGTGCCAGGGCCTCATCATCCTCACAGGGAAGAACTCCTTCCTAATACGTAATCTAAATCTCTCTTTTTAGTTTAAAACCTTTCCCTTTTGTCTTATCACTATCTGCCTGTGTAAAAGTCCTTGGATTGCTCCCGCTCCCTCCCTCTGCTGGGCTGCCATTCAGATTCTTTTCCCTTTCATTCATGAGAAGTTATTTTTGTGTCTGTTCTTGTTTGAAGTAAATGCCTCAGAAATGGAGAGTGACTGGGATTTGGATGTGTCTCCGAAAATAGAGCTTGCATCTTCTTTCAAGATTTCCTTTGGTGATGGTTGGGGGTGGCCTCTGTGGAAATACATAAAAATAACTTGGTGGATTAAAAATACTTTGGGGAGCTGCTGGTGCCAGCAGCTCCCGGGAGCTGGAAAGTTCTGGAAGGGCCTGTACAGCCACCAGATAAATCTGCCTAGGAGAGAACGTGTCCTCCAACCTGTCAGGCTCTGCCTGTGCTAAGATTGTTCCCTGAAGAGCCTGACATGAGGGATTCCTGCGCCAAAGGGAGAGGAATGAGGGCTTCTCCATGTTCCACCCTTATCTGTTTGCGGATAAGGAATTTGACTAAAACCCAAGATCCTGTTTTCCAGAGGAACGTTGGTAACATTTATGCTGGAGCGTGTCCAGGGAAGGGAACAGAGCTGGGGAAGGGTCTGGAGCAGCTGAGGGAGCTGGGAAAGGGGCTCAGCCTGGAGCAAAGGAGGCTCAGGGGGGCCCTTGTGGCTCTGCACAACTCCCTGACAGGAGGGGGCAGCTGGGGGGGTCGGGCTCTGCTCCCAGGGAACAGGGACAGGAGGAGAGGGAACGGCCTCAGGCTGTGCCAGGGAGGTTTAGGTTGGATATCAGGGAGAATTTCTTCATTGAAAGGGTGTCCAGCCCTGGCACAGCAGCTCGGGGCAGTGGTAGAGCCCCCATCCCTGGGGGGATTTAAAAGCCGTGTGGATGTGGCACTTGGGGACATGGGTCAGTGCTTGCCTTGGCAGTGCTGGGGTAAGGGTTGGGATTGTAGAGATGTTTTCCAACCTTTATGATTCCATTGCTCAGGTTCATTTTCTGAAAGTTGTTTTTTTCCTTCTGGAAGCTGCCATAAGGGTTGAATCCTGCTCCCATAAGCCCTAACATGTGGCTGCATTTTTCCCTTTGCTCTGGAGCCTGTGCATCTTGTTAGCTCCAGCCTCTCCTTTAGCTCATTAATAGTGATATTAATCTGTTCCAGTTCCCAGCTCTAATCGCAGATTCCATCAGATCAGGGGTTTCTCTTGATCTCTTCCAAGAAGCTCATTATCTAACACAGCTGTAAATGTTGCTGGGCCTGACACTGATGCATATTTTGTACCATGGGGGAATTTGACTAATAAAATAATCCAATTAGACATTTGTTTTTGTCTCCCTGCGGCATCTTAGATTACTTGTCTACCTCAGCTCCGTGTTGTAATTAGGGAACGTTTGTACATCCCTTTGATGTAAAAGCACTGGTGTTATCCGTGGCTCTGGCTCTGGTTCAGAACGTGGGAGAAGGAATAGCTGGGGATTAAACCTGCAGCAGGATCTGGCAGGGGTGTGGAAGCTGTCAGACCTGTGGGGAGCGATGTCAGTGTTTGAGTGTTGTACAGCAAATATTTGGAGCTCCTGAACACGGGGGATCTCTAAATAGGAGCTGTCTCTTGTCAAAGACAGCCCAGGCCGTCAGCATTCCTGAAAATGGAGAGACCACATGGGTCCTTAGAGAACTGCATTAATTAATTCAACGAAAACTGTTTTCATAGAATCACAGGATGGTTTGGGTGGGAAGGGACCTTAAAGACCACCCCGTTCCAACCCCCTGCCACGTTTAGGGACACCTTCCACTAGAAAGGTGCTCATGCCATGGCTGTACCATACCCTGTCTCATTTTCTCTTTGTCTCCTCTCTCCAGTCTTTCCCTGGTTTGGCTTGGACATCGGAGGGACCTTGGTCAAACTGGTTTATTTTGAACCCAAGGACATCACGGCCGAAGAAGAAGAGGAAGAAGTGGAAAACCTCAAAAGCATCCGCAAATACCTGACATCAAACGTAGCCTATGGCTCCACAGGCATTCGGGATGTGCACCTTGAGCTCAAGGACCTTACCCTGTGTGGACGTAAAGGCAATCTGCACTTTATACGCTTTCCTACTCATGACATGCCTGCTTTTATCCAAATGGGAAGCGAAAAGCACTTCTCGAGCCTCCATACTACCTTATGTGCCACGGGAGGTGGAGCGTACAAATTTGAGCAGGACTTTCGCACAGTAGGCATTTTTGGCTTCTATACCATTAGGATCTGGTAGTGACGTTTCTTTGAAGGCTTAAAACTGGAAAACTTTCTCTGCACGCTCTTAAAACTTCTCTAAATCTTCATTTTGACGCTGTCCCTAACTCCAGTTAAACTTGGCATGTGGAGTCAAGTTGGCATCTCCAAATTAAAACACTTTCTGCCCTGAACGTAACTCTAAAATTATTCACTAATGATCTTTCTTACAAATCTTCCTCTCTATTTTTAATCTCTGTGCTAATCTCAGTCTTGTTGGGTTGGTTTTTTTCCTCATTGCTGTCTTTCTCCTGCTTTATTTTCTTCCTTTGCTCACCTGGTTTCATTTCTAACACCTGTGTGAATGAGCTGGTTGAGGTTCAGGCAGATTTGGTGGTAAATGTAACTGTCAGGAAGTTCATAGTTGGGGTTTGACATCATCATGTGACTTCATTCTAAGCGGGATCCTTGTTCATGGTGAAAAATGTGATAAATATTTGTTTAGTCAGGGCTTGGAAAAATGCAAATAAAGAGGCTTTTATAGAATCATTAAGGGTGAAAAGCAATCTAAGATCATCAAATCCAACCGTTCCCCCAACACTGCCAAGGCCAGCACTGACCCGTGTCCCCAAATGCCACATCCACACGGCTTTTAAATCCCTCCAGGGACGGGGATTCCAGCACTGCCCTGGGCAACACAACCCTTTCTGTTGTTTTTCCTAGTATCCAGTTTTGTGTGGTCAAGGCAGTGACATGAGAGGAAAATGAACTTGTAACTTCCTCACCGTTTTTTGATGTTCCTTTGGATGGGTTTTGTGG
The DNA here is from genome assembly GCA_013397115.1 of Edolisoma coerulescens. Taxonomy (NCBI): domain Eukaryota; kingdom Metazoa; phylum Chordata; class Aves; order Passeriformes; family Campephagidae; genus Edolisoma; species Edolisoma coerulescens. Next base: position 1,348,964 of record VWZW01002516.1, on the reverse strand, counting down.
GATATTTTGGTCAAACAATGGAAGTCCCTCTTCACTTTTCCTGGCTTTTCACACCAGTGCCTCAGAGTCAGGGCCTAAATCAGGCCTGTGGGAGTTGCTGGAATTCTCTCTTTGTCCATCTGTGGATCCAGATGGTTTTTCCCTGTTCCACACCTGAGGGCTGGGGTGCTCTCCAGTGATCTGTTCTCCCTCAGCCTCTGCAGGGAGCATGGACATAGCTGGATTGAGCTGGCAGCGAATGCATTTTTCCAGCCCTGAGCATAAACCCTTCAAATCCCTGGACTGCTTCTTCAATATTCCTCTTTTTTCCTTCCCACCAGATGGGTGACCTTGAGCTTTGTAAGCTCGATGAGCTGGATTGCCTTGTGAAAGGAGTGCTGTACATCGATTCCGTGGGCTTCAATGGACACTCGGAGTGTTACTATTTTGAGAACCCGACGGATGCCGAGAGGTGCCAGAAGCTCCCATTCAACCTGGAGAATCCCTATCCTCTCCTTCTGGTGAACATTGGCTCAGGGGTCAGCATTTTGGCTGTCTATTCCAAAGACAACTATAAACGGGTAACAGGCACCAGGTGAGTGCTGGGAACTTTGCTTTTAGGGCCTGGAGCACATTCCTGCTTTGTAAATGGCATTTTCAGGGATGAGCTGCAGTAAAGGTGATGAGAGGAATGACCAATCCTGCTCATACTGCAGTTACTCCCTGCCAGCAAAAGATCCCTCCTGGAAAAGAGGATCTGGATTTCATGTTTTGGTGTCTTTACTGCAGCCAGTCTCCATCAAAGCTGGTCTTTTAGTTGCCCTGCTGCAGGAATTTAAGGGCTTTATTTATTTATTTTATGAGATCACATAGTTTGGGATTGTTAACAACTCTTAGCTTTGATCCAAGAAGTCGAGATTTCCATCCTGACTTCCAAAAGTTGCCAGATTTTGGTGGAAGGGATAATGGCACAGCAGTAATTCCCCAGTTCTTTCCCATCTTGAAGATGTGGCTCTTGTGTCCTGGCAAAGCCAAAGAGTTCTGTGGCTTTAAGCTCTCTTGAATTCCCTGAAAAGTAATAGTAGTAATAAAAATGATAATGATGGTAATAATAATGATGATGATGATAATGATAATAACAATTTTAAAGCCTCTCAGTACAGTTCTTGCTCTTACTATACATCATTACTGGCATCTGTGCACAGTAAAGTGAACAAGACAAGAGTTTTTCCCCCAGCTTTTGGATATCTCTGCCCTGACACTCCAGTTATCCCTCAGGACTAATATTTATTTTAAGATTAACATCTCTGGATGCTGGGAAGAAAGTGGACAGTGTTAACAGGAGAAAATTGAGGTCTCATTTCACAACATGTCCCGGGCAGAAGGCTGTGGGGGATTCCTTACAGGCTGTAAGTTCCTTGAGAGGAACAGACTTTCAGGAAAACGCTGCTTTTCCGAGATGGTTCTCCCTATAAAAAGAGGTCAGGAATGGGGTGACCTGAGCTAACTGGGATGCAGAGCTGAACAATCTGAGCTTTCATTTTCATTTTGCTTCGCTTGCAGCCTTGGAGGGGGAACCTTCTTTGGCCTCTGCTGCCTTCTGACGGGCTGCTCCACCTTCGAGGAGGCCCTGGAGATGGCGTCCCACGGGGACAGCACCAAGGTGGACAAACTGGTGCGGGACATCTACGGAGGAGACTACGAGCGCTTCGGGCTGCCAGGCTGGGCTGTGGCATCCAGGTAACGCCCTGCCTGGTTCTCATCTTGGTTTTGCTTTCACTAGAGATCCTCCAAGGATGAAGAACTGGATTTAGGTGCCTTAGGAGAGCAGCCGTTCCTAAGAGATCTCAGTTATTGATAGCAATGCTTTTTAAAGGTAGCAATCAATCCTTCAAGTGGAATCAACTTTGGTTAAATTAGCAGTTCCCATTTTCTTCTGGAATCCTAATGGGACCTTTAACCCTAAAACTGTCTTCACAGCTTTGGAAACATGATGAGCAAGGAGAAGAGGGAATCTGTCAGCAAGGAGGACCTGGCCAGGGCCACTTTGATCACCATCACCAACAACATCGGCTCCATAGCGCGGATGTGTGCCCTTAATGAGGTATTTTGGGAATCTCTTCCCTTGCTCCCTGCCTAAAACATCACCTGTGTGCTGCTGCCTGCTTGAGGAACACGCCTCTGTTTGGGAACAGCTCTGGGGACCACTGGGAGAGGAGGAAAGGAGGGACAGAGGGTGTAGAGGCTGGATGTCTTTTCCTGTGTCGTTTTTACGAATTGCTCTGGATTTCCTGGCCAAGCCCCACCACTGCCACAGCGTTGCTGGATCTTTGTGCTTTCAGCTTCTTTACAGTGCTGCCTTGTTGCATTCATGTCAAGCAGCATTGTACAGGGCTATGAAAGAGCAGAGACATGCTCTGCACTCCATCCTGAGCCTGCTTCCATGGGATGGGCCAGTGGCATCCAGCATCCTCCTGACTCCTCTGGCTCTGTCTTCCCTGCAGCCAAAACGAGGCAAGACATGTCCTAAACAGCCTTGCTCATAATAGATCTGCTCATTCCTTGCTCTGGAGCTCAGCTGAATGAAAAGAGGATCCTGAATAGTTCAGGGGAAGTATTAATCAGTGTGGGGAGGGGAGGAAAATCCACAGAAGGATTCAAGTGCAGGAGCAGGTAAGACTTGATCCTGATTCCTCAGTAAGAGGAGGAACGGAACTATTTTCTTGTTGGAGAACAAGAAGGCTTCAGAGCTTGGGTAAGAACTATCTTGGGATGGAAAAGTAAGGCTGGAAGTCTGGTTTAAATCCAAAATATCACTACTTGGTTGGTCTTTTCCTTTCTTTAAAAACTGTGCTGGTTATGTGCTCCTAATTAGTTTTTTTCCCCCGTTTAACAGTGGAGTCACTCAGCTATTTCATGATGAGTCGAAGGCCAGAGCTGGGAGGGGAGGGGGGAGATGGCACTTGATGATCAGTGTTCCCAGGCAGTATAAGGATTTCATAGGAAAATCAGCTACTCTATCCAAATTCCTGATTAGAAAGGCTGTAGTTAGGCCTGGGAATTTCTTTGTAGTGTAGAAGAGTCTGAGGAAGAGCCTGGCTTAAAATGGCCTGGTCCTTCTTTCTGATGGAATTGTGAGTGGTTTTCTGCAGGTTCTGCCAGACACTTTCAGCAGGCATTTAATTAATGAAGTCTCAGAACCATTTAGGTTGGAGAAGTCCTTTAAGATCATCAATCCCAACCATTCCCTCAGCACTGCCAAGGTCAGCACTGACCCATGTCCCCAAGTGCCACATCCACACGGCTTTTAAATCCCTCCAGGCATGGGGACTCCAACACCGCCCTGGGCAGCTGTGCCAGGGCTGGACAACCCTTTCCATGAAGAAATTCTCCCTGATACCCAACCTAAACCTCCCTGGCCCAGCCTGAGGCCGTTCCCTCTCCTCCTGTCCCTGTTCCCTGGGAGCAGAGCCCGACCCCCCCAGCTGCCCCCTCCTGTCAGGGAGTTGGGCAGAGCCACAAGGTTCCCCCTGAGCCTCCTTTTCTCCAGGCTGAGCCCCTTTCCCAGCTTCCTCAGCCACTCCTGGTGCTTCAGACCCTTCCCCACAGGGGGTTTTCATAATTGCAAGCAGAAAATAGAATTTAGCCTTAATATTCCTTTTTCTTTTCCCTTAACACTTGCAGAATATCAACCGTGTGGTGTTCGTGGGCAACTTCCTTCGGATCAACACCATCTCCATGAGGCTCCTGGCCTACGCCCTGGACTACTGGTCAAAGGGACAGTTAAAAGCACTTTTCTTGGAACATGAGGTGAAATTCCTTTTAAAAATTTGTCTCATGGCAAAATGCAAATCCTTGGAGCGCTCTGGAAACAGCCAGTGGAGCTGTTGGGTGCACACAGTGCAGGAGGCTCTCAGGGCTTTGCTGCTACAGCCACAGCTATATTTCATTTTATTTTCTGTTTTATAAAGTACCTCCCTGTAGTTGTATCTTTCCCCTCTCCTTTATGCGTTGTTAAAATTACACCGTGTGTGTAACAGCCTGGAGAAGGGAAGGCTCCAGGGAGACCTTCCAGTACCTAAAGGGGCTCCAGGAGAGCTGGAGAGGGACTTGGGACAAGGGCCTGGAGTGACAGGACAAGGGAGAATGGCATCCCACTGCCAGAGGGCAGGGAGAGATGGGATATTGGGAAGGAATTGTTCCCTGTGAGGGTGGGGAGGCCCTGGCACAGGGTGCCCAGAGAAGCTGTGGCTGCCCCTGGATCCCTGCAAGTGTCCAAGGTCAGGCTGGATGGGGCTTGGAGCAACCTGGGATAGTGGAAGGTGTCCCTGACCTTGGCAGGGCATGGAACTGGATGATGTTTAAGGTCCTTTCCAACCCCAGCCATTCCCTGATTCCGTGGGTGTCGCTGTTCCTGTGTCAGGTGTGTGCCCGTGGATTTTCACTGGATGTTCCCCTCTGCTCCTCAGGGTTACTTCGGCGCTGTCGGTGCTCTCCTGGGACTCCTGGACTCAGCCTGACTCCGTGTAGGATCTGTGTTGGACCTATGGATTCAGGACTCCCTGGTTTGGGGGTCACTGAGCCCACGTTTCGTGTCACAGCCCCCACTGAGACTGTTCCACTGTCGTGGCCTCGGGACAGCGCGGGGATGGGTGTCTGTAAGAGTTGAAATCCATCTGGGATTACAGCACAGGTTTGTTCCAAAGGGTGTGATTGGAATACACTGACTGGATGTGGGGGTTTATGGGAAGGTCTGTGGGGCATTTCAGTCTCGTGAAATTGCCCCTTTAGGTAGTTTTACTCCGCGTTTAATGACGGTGACAGAGCAGAGCACAGGCACTCTGCTCCTTCCATTGGGATCCCTTGGAGTGCCGAGTGCCCAGGTCAGTTCTGTGTTGACAATCAGAGGTTCTCCATGTGCTGGAAAATGGTCTGGGAAGGGGGAAGAGCATCAGCACAGCCCTGGTGTGTAACTCCCTGTGGCCCCACAGTGGGACACAGCTGTGCTCTCAGCCAGGCTTTACCCCTGTTCCACACGTCCTTATCCCTGTCCTAGGGAGGGAAGGTACAGCACGGCGTGGATCTGTGCCTCAGGGTGATTCCCATTTCAGCCTCCAGCGCTCCTACACAGCCCTCAGCACCCTCTGGAATGGTGTAAGGGGTGTCTGTCAGCCTCCAGCCTTGAGACCCAAATTTGAGGATGGAATAGGGATATTCGTTGTTTGTTTGTCTGGGGTTTTCTCTCCGTTACCAAACTCGGCTGCACAGAACTCCACCAAAGAGATGCTTCCTTCAGTCACACTTGGATCTCTGTAATATTCCATGTTACATTTATTAATGGCTACACTCCTGTCATTTTGGGGGAATCCTCCCCTTTCCATGCATGCTGTACTCCCTCTTCCCTGTGCATGCTGCCACACAGCCTGGGAGTGGGATCCTGCGGAAGTTGCACCCTCGGGAAGGGGGTTGGGATGGATCCTGCACGCTCAATAAACGCTCTCTCAAAGCAACGAGGTATCTGCACCTTCCCTCGGGGTGTGAGCTCCTGGAGACACGGCCTTGGAAGTGCTCTGGCTTCCCAGCGAGCACAGGGAAAGCTGTTCAGATCCTTCAGATCAGGTCACGGTGTCAGGGTTTATCCCAGGATATCGGAATGACCGTCACCCTGAGCCCAACACGCCTTCCAGTCCTGGTTTCTTTCCAGAGAAACCAATTTCCAGCTCTCTGATCCCCTTGTGAGCCTGGCTGGAAGTGCTGGACAGCCCCGAGCCCTCCCCTACTTTGTGAATCTGCCCATTGCTGTATCCCTGGATCTGAGCACTCCAAGGTGGGTTCCTCGTGTGGCACTCCCTCTGAAAAGGGAGGAAACTGCGGGTTCAGACGGTGTTTGCTTTGCTGGGTAGATCTTTGTTCGTCTCTAAACCTCAGCTGAGTGTGAGCTGGGATTCTGGACACAGCCAGGAAGGTGATCTTGAGCTGGCTGGGGAGGAAAATGTGTGTTTTTCCTGCAGACTTACACAGGTTTCAGTTGTGTCCTGCTCTGTGTTCATAAGGTGGTCCTGGAAAGGTGAGGGCTGGGAGCAGGATCATACAGCTCCAGGAATGGTTTGGGTTGGAAGGGACCTTCAGGCCCCTCATTCCCACCCCTGCCATGGGCAGGGACACCTTCCACTAGCCCAGGTCACTCCAAGCCCCGTCCACCCTGGCCTTGGGCACTTGCAGCCACAGCTTCTCTGGGCAGCCTGTTTGGGATCAGTTGAATTCAAGACCTCATTTATTCTTCATTCCTTGTGAAATCACACAGAATGTTCCCAAACTCTCCATTACAAACATCTCCATTTCCAGAGTGCTGACTGAAGGGTTTCTAGACCCAGCTCTTGCTGTACCACCTACACCTTAACACACCCGTACCTGGCTGGCCTTTCACCCACCCTCACGGCCAAAACTCCTGGAAAAGACACAGAAACTTCAGCTTTTTGGAATGTCCGTGTGCCTGGGAGCTGTGTGGCTCCTTGATGTAACGGGTCAGTGATGGGCTGGGCTGGGGAGGGTGTGTGAATCCTTGGGATCCACAGGGAAAAGCCTGGCTTTTATTAATCACAGCAGCCTTGGGGACTGAGGGCTGATGGCAGAAGCCACCTTGCCGTGGTTCTGCTGTGGAGAGCTGGGAAATCTCTGGGAATTCCCAGCAGCAATCCCACAGCCTGATCCACCACAGTCCCTGCCCCGAGGCACTGGTGTCCCTGGGCACAGCATCCTGCAAGTTTTCCACATCCTCATTCTCTACGTGTGCACGTGTAGCTCGTTTTTCTCTGGATTTTTGAGTAGATCCAGCACGGTCTGATCCCAGCACCAAAGTTCCTGGCTTATTGTCTATCCTTTTTTTTTGTAAATTGCTTGGTTTTTTCTTCTTGTTATAAAATATTACAGTTATTTTTTATATGCTTCAAATCCTTTGTTTGCTTCTTGTCTCATTCTCGGAGCTCCAGCGCAGCGGGACGGACGGTGGTGGGAATGAGCAGGAATGTGCTGGGGAAATCGGGATCAACCTCTTGGTTTTTAGCTTATTGAAAATAATTGTTGGCAATCCTTGATTGTTTTTTTTTCCCCTCCCTGCATGTTTCAGGCTCTGGGAATCAGTTGTATTTCAAAGCATTTCAAAGGAGGGGAAAAAAAAAATTTAAAGAGCATTAATTATTCTGGGGGAACTTGGAGCATTTTTGGCTTTGATGAAAAACTTCATTGCTGATGATTGATCCGAATGGGATTGGTGGTGAGGGTGCAGCATCGATCCAGAGCAGGAGCTGTGGGGTGGGAGCACCGAAGTAACTGTTCCGTGCAGCTCGGTGGGAGATCCAGACTTTGTTCCAGCAGTGGGAATTGCCTCCCAGCGAGTTCATCATCCCAAAAACGGCTGGAAGGGCAGCCAGGCGCTCAGTCCCTGAGGATCCTTCTGGAGAAGGTGAACAGAACATTGAGGAAATGGCTTCCCACTGCCAGAGGGCAGGGCTGGATGGGATATTGGGGAGGAATTGTTCCCTGGGAGGGTGGGGAGGCCCTGGCACAGGGTGCCCAGAGAAGCTGTGGCTGCCCCTGGATCCCTGGAAGTGTCCAAGGCCAGGCTGGACGGGGCTTGGAGCAGCCTGGGCTGGTGGAAGGTGTCCCTGCCATGGTAAGGGCTGGAATGGGATGGGGTTTAAAGTCCCTACTCATCCATGATTCCATGGTTTCGGTGATGTCCGGGTGGGATCCGGCACTAGAGGGCAGCAGGGATCGGGGGACAGCGGGACGGGAGCCGAGGGTGTTCTGCCTCCTCCACACCAGGGTCCTGCAGGGATCCCAGCCCGGGATGGCCCCAGCTCCGCCACCCCCATGGGGACAATCCAAGGGGATTTTTTTCACCCGCCTGGTCAAGCCTTGAGGAGGAGGAGGAGCGCAACAAAGTGAGCAGGAGCCGGGGTTGGAGCTACACCCCAGGAGATCCCGCAGCGCTGAGCCGGGAGCTGAACCCCTCCCAGCCCGGCGGGAGGTCGGCATTAGGGATTCGGGCCGGGATTTGGGCTGGGAAGGTTGAAGGAACATCCTGTCCCTAAGCAGGGAAGCTCAGCCGTGCCTGGAACCTGCAAAATCCCCCTTGGCTGGGGGTTTTGGGGTGCTCTGCAGCCCGCCTGCCCTCCCGGGATGGTGTCCCCATCGGCCCGGCTGCGAGCGATGCTCTGGGACAAGGACATGGACAAGGTGACCCCAACCCCAGCCCTGCTGTGGTCCCTCCCCTGCTGGGGACATCCCCGGCGTGACGGGGACATGGGATGGGGGGACAGACCCCCTGCAAACACACCCCCGCTTCCAAAACCTGCTTTTATTTACATTTCAAGTCAAATCACATGCAAACTCTTGGTTGTTTTTGTTTTTTTTTTTCTTTCCTGTTTTTTCCTTAAGAAGAGTGTGATTAGCAAAAAAGACGCATTATTAGAATTTTCAAATAGCAATTAAATATACAAAAATAGAGCTTACAAAAAAACCAAACAAACAGAGGAAAAAAAAAAAAAACCAAAACCAGCGAATGTTTTAAAAAATATTCTGCTGCAGAATTTGTAGTGTACAAACACGTCTATGAGGCTCCACGCTCCATAAACAGTCCCGGGTTTTTTGGGAGCGGGGACGGCGCCAGGAGCCCCCCCAGCCCTGCCCCCGGCAAAGCCGCTGCCGTGTTAATACTGACACCCCCCTCCCCCAAACCCCGGGAATGCGACTGGTGAGGATGGCAGGGGACACCCAAAACCTGTGGTCGGAGAGGCGAGGGGGTGGCCCGGCTCCCCCCCAGCGCTGAGGGGGGTTTGGGGTGTTTTGGCAAGGGAAAACCGCTGCCCAGAGACCGCCGGGGCCAGGCTGGAAGCGACGGGATGATCCCAAAGGCCGGGATTTCTGCCTGCCCCCCACGCCGGGGCTCTCACTGCTGCTGAAGCCAGGACGGTGCCCGTTGCAGGGACTCCAGGCCCCTGAGGTAGCCGAGGAGGAGGGGCAGCCACCCCCGGGAGGGTGGCGGGGGATCCAACCCCGGGAGACCCCACACACCCCGGGGGTGACACCAGGTGCCGAGGGGACACCCATCCGCAGCACGACTCCAGGGGCGACACCCCATTTCCTGGTGGGAATCGCAAAGGCAAAGGAACCGAAGGCGAAGAGAAGGGAGCAGGAACCGGCCGCGATGCTCCGGGGTCCGCCCCGCCTTTGTGGGGGCAGGAGGTGCCGGAGCTCGGGGCCGTCGCGGTGTCCCGGAGGTCGCCGGGTGCCACCGCGCCGCTTCCCGGCGGCCGCGGCGCTGCAGAAGGGAGGTGCTGGAAGAAGGATGTCGTGCCGAGGACGCCGAGTCCCGTCCCGGCCCCGGCGGAGGATCCGAACCCAGGCTTCATCCCGGCAGGATTTGGGGCTGCTCAGCTGCGGCCGAAGTGCTTTGGTTGTGTCCGAGCGCCGCGGGCGGGCGCGGGCCGGGCCCGGCCCGGGAGGGACTATACGATGTTCTGCGAGCCGGGCAGCGGCCCCTGCGGCGGGCCCGGGTCCGGCTTCCCGTGCAGCTGCGCCAGCTGCAGCACCGGCATGTTACACAGGGGACACACCTTCCGCACCTCCAGCCACTTGATGAGGCACCTGCGCACACGGGGGACACGGGGCGTCAGTGGGGACACACCTGACATCGGTGGGGACACATCACTGGGGACACCTGACATCAGTGGGGAGACCCCTGACATCGGTG
>VWZW01002516.1:1246889-1338199 GCA_013397115.1 Edolisoma coerulescens | reverse complement strand
CATAAAAATATCTATAATATATAGTAGAATATTATGTAGTATTAGCATATAGAATATTATTATTAATAATAATTATTATTATTTTTACTATTATTTAGTAATGTAAATTTTAGTGGTTTTGCTTTAAATAAAGCCTGTATAAAAAAATATATATTTATATATATAAGTATACATGCCTGTATAAAATATTTACATTTTTCCTGGAATTACAGACTGAGCTGGAAGGGATCCATGAGGATCACCAAGGCCAGCTCCTGACTCTGCCCTACAAGGGCACCCTACAAGTTAAACCCCACATCCCCAAACTGTCAATCAGCTTTCCAGCTCCCAGCCTCTGCTGCTCCACACGCTCCAGTTCATCCCCCAGGGGCTTTTCCTGCCATTCCTGCCCTGGGATGGGGGTGGGAAGAGCCCCCAGCCCCAGGCCCTGCCCGCACTTACTTCCTGTGGAAGGCATGTTTGCAGGGACAGATCCCCAGCTCGTCCTTGGGCTTGAACTCCTCCAGGCACACGGCACAGATCTGCAAGGTGGGGGATGCACAGGGCAGCGTCAGCGCTCAGGACGCAACATTTGCACGTGAAAACGACACAGATGGCCAAAATCGTGGAATCAGGGCATGGTTTGGGTGGGAAGGGACCTGAAAGATCATCCAGTTCCACCCCTTTCATGGGCAGGGACACCTTCCCCAATCACAGGTTGCTCCAAACCCCGTCCAACCTGGCTTTGGGCACTTCCAGGGATCCAGGGGCAGCCACAGCTTCTCTGGGCACCCTGTGCCAGGCCCTCCCCACCCTCACAGGGGTGAAATCCCCCCTAAAGCCTTCCCGAATTTCGCTGCCCGAGCTTTGGAATCGCAGGCTGAGGCTCGGATTGCCCTTTCCTGGTGGAAGGGACCGTGGAGCCTCCACAGAACAGCCCCAAAGCTGGGATGTCTTCGAGGTTTTAGGGTGCAGGGGGATGGATCCAGGCTGCTGCTTGGTCCCTGGGACTGAGCTGCATCCACAGGGATACCTCTGGGAAGAGGAAAAGGCAATGGGCTGTTGCCATCCCTATCCCAGGGCTGGGAAAGCTGGTGGCTGTTTTCCCAGCAGGCAACAGACTCAGCCAAAACCTCCTTCACCCTCACAGCCAATTCCTCCTGACTCATTTTGGATATCCCAGGGGATTTTGGATATTCCTGGGTGGTTTTCCCAGCCTCCCTGGCCTGAGATCTCTGTCAGTGCACCAGGGCCAGATGCAGCTGTTGGGGTCATTCCCTGAGGAACACACACACCCCGAGCTCCCCCAGGGCCTGGGAGAGGCGGAATGATGGAAAAAGGGGAAAACCAGACCCGGAGAGAGGGAGGGAAGAGCTGGGCGGGCGCTTTCCCTCCGCAGGGCTCCGGGCAGCCGCCCCGTCACGTTGGAAAATTCCCACCCTGTCTTCTGCTTTCCAGAAACACTGACTGCAAATGCCAAAATACAAATGCCCAAAACGGGATATTTTTGAGCTCAATCCTTCCAGGCTTTCCCAAATCCCAGGGAAGAGCTCGAAGGGCTCTATCCCCTTCCCTGCAGAGCCCTTGTCCTCCCCAAAAACTGGGAGAGCTGCAGACAGCTGGGAGCAGAGCTGCAGGAGGAGGAGGGCTGAGCGTTATCGAGGCCATTCCCGGCTCTGGCACATTCCCAAATCCCTCCTACAACCCATTTCTCACCGCAGGAAGTGCTTTGAAGCCTGGGTGCCGACAAAAACCCCACTGCAGGTCGATTTAATGGGAGTGGATCAGAAATAGGGGCCTGCAGCAGGGACTGCCTGGAACCTGGGGGCCCTCGGGATTTACCCTGCGGCTGTGGGGAGCGGAGGGTGAGGATAAAGCGTGGGATGGGCTCTGCTCAGGGGATTAAAATAAAATAAATAGTGGCTTATAAACAACTGGAGCTGGGAGCGAGCAGAGGAGCAGCCTCGTGCCCGGATGTGGGTGGGCGTTTTTCTTGTCTCTTGGGGAATAAATAAATCCAGGCCGTGCCTGATGCGGGATTCGAGCAGATTCCTGCTGAAATTCAGCAGGAAAAATGGGCTGTGAGTAGGAATGCTCAGCTCCCAAAAGCCTGGAAGGCCACGGAGAAAAACGGAGGTGTTTCAGCCCTCAGGGGGCGGGGAGGGAGGAGCGGATCTGCCTCTTCCAGGAGCCGGCGGAGCGTGTTTATCCTGGATTTCAGTGTTCCCTGCCCACAGCTGTGCTGGATATTGTCACACCCCGATGGTGGCGGGGCCAGAAGGGACGTCCCCGCCCAGGGACACTGTTTATACAAGGCCCAGCCTGCCTTGGCCTCCCCTTAGCCACAGCTTCTTATCAGCGTGATAAGAAGAACGCAATAAATAACAATAACGATGCAGGAAAACCCAAGGGGAGCCAGGAGGAGGGAAAGGGTTTCATCCAGACTTTTGCAGAGGAGCTTTCCCCCTTTCCAAAGCACAGCTGGCTGCGTGCTCTGCTCCCAGTGGAGTTAAATTTGAGGATTTTCCCCCTCCCCAGGGTGAAGAAGAAGAGGGAGAGGGAATTTTTGTCACCCCAGGACGTGCTCACCTCATGGAGGTTCAGCTCCTTCACCTTCTCCTTGAGTATGACCTGCAAGGCAAAGAGCTGGGGTCAGGACAGAGCCTCTGCTGTGAGCATTCCCAGGAAAATCTCCACAAAGGGATCCCATTGAGTGTCCCAGTAGAACTGGAAACCCCCCAGTAGAACTGGAAATCCCCCAGTAAACCCAGCACAGCCAGGGAGCGTGAGGGGCCCTCATCCCTGTGCAGGGACAGGAGGAAGGGAGTGCTGGGACAGATAAAACCACAAGGACCAAATCCAGGAGGTTTCCTCCCAAATTTAACCCTCCTGGGCTACCACACTCTGCCACTTCATTTTCCCTCCATCCAAGCTGAACACCTGGAGAGGGCTATAAATCCAGGATAACCGTGTGTTATCAGCCCAACTCCACCCAGCTTCCTGCTCAGATCAACAGATCAGAGGCAGAAAATCCCACAAATCCTGGAGAAAACAGGAGGTGGAAGCAGCAGCCTGACACCCACCTCTGGGCTGTGTTTAACTGGTGAGTGTGGGTGGGTGCAGGGAAGAGCTGGGCTTGCCATGGAGCTGTTCCCTGGAAAAGCCCTGTGGCTGCAGGGGGTTGGGAGCAGCCAGGTCCAACCCTGGGAGCAGATCCAGACCCCACAAAACATGGATTGGTGGCTGGGGAAGTGATGGCACCACTGCTCTGCAGTGGGTGAGGGCTAGAGAGGTTGGGGTGCTCCAGAGGTGGAGATGTTCCCACTGCTCAGGACCTCACTGGAAAACTGGGAGACCTGGGGATGAGCAGGTGATGGATGGTCCTGGGGGGCCCAGCTGGTAGGGGACAATAAAATCAGCAGGGACAGATTGGCTTGGGTGTTAAAACTGCCCTTTGAGGGCCAAAAACCTCCCAAGGAGAGAAACAGCATGAGGAAAACTGATGGATTTGGCACTAGGGAGAAGGGAAGGGAAAAAAAAAGTCAGAGGATCATCTCACCTGTTTGTAGGCGTAAAGCTCTTTGTGCGCCTGATGCCTGAGCCTGCAATGAAACCAGGGAGAAACGTGAGGTCAGGCAAAAAAAATCGGATTACTGTAATACCTCAAACATTCCACTTCCCTCCTTTTCCAGATTTAACATGTTGTATTTTAAATTTTTTATTTCAGAAGTGAGAATGGCCACAGGGAATGACACGTTCGGGCAACATCCAGCTGTCGTTGTCGCTGGGAAGGCAACGGCTCCATCCCAAAGCACCCAGCTCCTCCCTCATCCCTCTTCTGACCTCCCTGATTTTCCATGCAGACATCACCCACACGGTTAAGACCAGAAAAAGCTGGTGAGGAAATCACAATCTGCCATAAATCCCCTCATTTTCCAAGCACTTCTGCTGGCAACAATTCCAAGACTGGACGTGGCACCGTGTTCCAAGCGATGGGGATTCAGACTTGAGGAAAGCCCTGCTCCTACTCCAGGGAAGGAGATTCCCTGCCCAGAGCTTTCCCATCAAAGCCCCCATCACGCTGCTTGGGTGACACTAGGCTCCTCAGACTTGGCTTTATCCTCAGTTCTAAGATCAGTCAAACAACATCCACTCCTGGAGCAAACTGAGGGATGGAGAGGAATGGGATGAACCTATTCCAGGAACACCTGCTGCAGTGGGAAGTCCAGCAGGAATTTTAGGCCACAAGCAAAGGGCTGGTTCCATCCCCTCCCTCTCCAGGCTCCCCTCTCCAGAGTCAGAGCCAGCAGAGTGCTCCACAGGCATCCGCTGGCTGGAGAAGCCCATTATGCTCCTGAAATAAATACATTTAAAATTAAAAGAACTGATATTGCCTCCCATTACCAGACATGGCATTTAATAAAGTGCTTGGAAAACTCAAGAGGGAAGTCCCCAGGGCTGAAGAGTTGGCCAAGGACTTTCAATACAGAGTCAATGTTTGGCTGCAGGGCTTGGAGAGCCATAGGAATATTTTCTCCAGCCAGCCCCAAGTGTGATTTCATATGGGAAACCCCCTTGCCTGGAATTTCTCTTCTCCAAAAATATTCTGAGGGCCGTCTGAAATCCCTGGCTGTTTCATCCTGAACTCGTGGGGGTTTTCCAATCCTGCCACGCTGCAGTGGGGGAGTTATAAAAATGGGATGGAAAAATATTTCCTTATGTCTGACACCCTCCCCCAAAACGTTGTGGGCTTTAGAAGTTGAGGGATGGGTAAAAATGCACCTTAATGCTGCAGGGAGAGATGCAGTAAGTTGCCTCCTGAGTCCCAAATTTCACAGGGAGCCATCCCTCCTGCTCCAAGAATGCTGCCTGGCAGGAACCTGCCTGGGAACCACAGGAAACACTGCGGCAGGCAGGGAGGAGAGGAGGAGGAGGAGGAGGAGGAAGAGAAGGAGGAGGAGACTGGTGTCTCATCCCTCTGGCAGTGACCCTGAGCAGAAACATGAGCAGAAGATGCAGGAACAATAGAGAGAACAGGATGAAACCGGCCCAATCCGCAGGGATCCGGTGGCTGGGAAGGCGGTTATGAAACACAGATGGGGAGAGGCGAGGCGTGCGGCTGGAGACCACAGACGAGGGAAAACTCGCCCGGAATGGGAAGCAGCATCCGTCTGTGTGGAGCTCTGAGTGGCCACCAAGGGTTTGGCCCCCCTGAGCCAAAGCCACTGGAGCACCTTGGAGCAGTGGTGGGGAAGAAGCGACCACCCGGCCCCGCATCCGCACGGCTCCGTGCTGTAAGCGCGGATCTACGGTGCCCTGGGCTGCTGCTGAGCCAGACAGGGAGATTTTCCCAAAAAAACCCTCCCTGGAGGTTCTGGGGAGCAGAAGGAGCACAGCTGGTGCCGAGGCGTGCGAGCTCAGCCTGCTCCTCCTTGCCTCCCTCTCTCTCTGAGCCGGGATCCCGGGCCAGAGGGATCCTGGTGGGGCCTGGTGCAGCTGTCGTGAGGAGACCCCGGATCCTGGCAAGCGCCGTTCCCAGTCGGAGCCGGCTCCATCCATCTCGTGTCAAGTGCTGCGACTCCCAAGGAATTCCTGGCAGATGTCTGACCGAGATAAGGGACCACACAGCGCCTGGCTGCTGATCCTCTGTGCTGTCACCCTCCCTGAAGGAACAACCGCCTCTCCTGGGCTTTGGGATCTCTTCCCGCAGGAGTGGGAGCACCCTGCTTCTCTGGGTGACTGAATCACCTACAGCAAGTGAACAACTACAGGACTGAAATGCAGAGGAGAATTCTCTTTACCTCCAAGATCTGCTTATTTCATGCTTTACAGGAGGAGTAGAAAGGTCCTGGGCACTGGCTTTTTATCCCATCATTGTGTTGCTGTCCCCAGCTCAGCCAGGCTCCTTGGGCTCTTCATGGAATCGTTTGGGTTGGAAAAGCTCTCCAAGATCATCCAGTCCAACCGTTCCCCCAGCACTGCCAAGGCCAGCACTGACCCATGTCCCCAAGTGCCACGTCCATATGGCTTTTAAACCCCTCCAGGCATGGGGACTCCAACACTGCCCTGGGCAGCTGTGCCAGTGCCTGACCATCCTTTGGGTGAAGAAATTTTCCCAAATATCCAATCTAAACCTCCCCTGGCACAGCTTGAGGCCGTTCCCTCTCCTCCTGTCCCTGTTCCCTGGGAGCAGAGCCCGACCCCCCCGGCTGCCCCCTCCTCTCAGGGAGTTGTGCAGAGCCACAAGGTCCCCCCTGAGCCTCCTTTTCTCCAGCCTGAGCCCCTTTCCCAGCTCCCTCAGCTGCTCCTGCTGCTCCAGACCCTTTGCCAGGTCCATTCCCTTCTCTGGACACAAAACCCAACCACTGTGTTGGATCTTGGCAGGTGTGAATGCAGAAGAAAACAGCCCTATAAAAAAAAGAGGCTTTTTAGGGGCTGTGTACCCTGAGGCTCCCAGAGACTCTGAGCTGCTCCAGGCTGGGAAGGGATGAGCCCTGGATGATCCATAGAAAAGCATGGAGAGAGGATGCTGCAGCCTTCACCCAGAGCGAGGGTGGCACTGCTCAGCTCAGCATCCTTCTGGACTGGGCTTTATGGGACTGGAGGCAACACGAGTTTATCACTTTCATTAATTCACCAGAGATCAGACACAACCAGCTCCCTGCAAAATCTCATTTCCTTGTTCTTCCTTTTTTATCTGTAATTTTGCCAAGCAGAGGCAGCAACCATGAGGGACCTGAGCTCTGACCTGAGTGGTTTGCAGCAGCAGAAGAGCTCGAGGTTCACCTGAGCAGTGCACAGGCAATGATGATTTTTGTTGTGAAATTCCTACTGGACTCTGTTTTGAAACAATCCAATTAAAAATGTCACTTTTCCTCCACCTGGAGCGGGCAGCACAGCCTGTATTGACACAGCTGCAAAGCACAGCCCATGTTCTCTCCTTCCCCAGCACATCTTTTATTTAATGCCATCAGCTCTGCGATTTGGGGTGAATACACCTGATATTGGCTCTTCCACGCTCTGGTTGCCTCCCCAGCTGGGGATGTGGGGAGAGCTGCAGGGGATGCTCTGATCCAGAGCAGGAGATGAGAACCAGGGCCTGAGTGTGTTGTCATGAGCCCTTCTTGGTGTTGGCCAAATATTTGCAGACGTGGATTTATGGGAAAGGAGGGAGAGGATGGGCTGTGTTGATGCTGCACCTATGGGAAAGCCGGGAGCTGCTGTTACCATGGATGGGAGCAGAGCCCTGGAGCTCTGGAGGGGACCACCCTGTCCTTCTGTTAGTCTCTCTGCCCTTGCAGGTGGGTTGTCCTCATCCTGTTGTCCACCTCCAAGGCTTCCCAAACCCCACCAAAGCTCAGGCTTTTATATCCCAGACGAGCTGAGATAACACAGCAGCTCCCGTGGAGGTGGCTGCTCCTGGGACACTGGCACAGCTCAAACCCATGGCACAGCAAAACCCACCCCAACGGGGGCTGCAGGATCCTGTTTTGGTTCTGTTCTGCCAATGAAAGAGCTCAGGGAGGAGGTCTGAAGAGCCATTTGTAGAGTTTCTCCAGGGTTTTGGGCTATAAAGGGATCAGTGGATGACCTAATCCAACTCCCCATCTATCATGGGTTGCTAAATAGCACCTCAGGAACAGGAGCCAAAACGTCTCGTCCAGAAAGGTCCTCGGTCTTGATTTAAAGACGTGAGGAGACGGAGGACTTGCCACTTCCTTGCTGGCTTCTCTCACCGGTTACTCACCCTCTCTCTCTTACAACACGCCTCCAGCTTCTAAATTTAAAGATTTTCTGGCTTGACCTTCCAGACATTACTCCTTGTTATTCCTTCTTTGGGGCATAACACACCCAGCGAGTGCCCAGGAAAATACTCTCAAAGTCCAAACACCTCTTCAGTTTTCTAAGTGAGCCATATAGACTCGAGCTGCACCTGAGCAAAACAACTCCTTGAGCCTTCTGAACACCTCTGGTCTATTTTATTTTTGCATCCCCTCCCACTGGTGTCCCAGACTGGGATGGACTGATGTGTTGCACCTTGAAACACGCTTTTCTTGTGCATAATTGTGGGGGGAAAAAAATTAAGATGCGACGCCCACGCAGCACAAATCACCCCTGGGTAGGCCTGGGTTTGGGCTCATCTGCATGTTTTATGAGATTTTGCTCCATACAGAACTGAAAATGGGTGGAAATTATCAAGTATTTAGATGGTTGAGATGGAAATTTTGCTTCCCTGGTCTACAAGAGCAGGATAAAATATTTTTAACGCCCTCTGGATAGATAATCTGGTGGGACTGGCTGCTGTGGTGCAAGAAAAGACTGGGTACCTGTTTTACAGGAACACAGGGAGGGGATGTGATGGATGCACAGCTTGCAGGGAGCTGGGGCCAGCTGGAAAGACACAGGGGAAGGAAAGGGGATGGAAAAGCTGGAGGGGAGAGCTCTGGGCATGCAGAATTTTGGCTGCCACTGCTGGCAGACTGATGCCCTCTGCTCCCAGGCACAGGTTGAAGCACAACCAGCCCCCCATCCCGAGTTATCAGCACAACTCATCTCCATCACCACCTCGATTCCCAGGCACTGCGTTTTTCCCCCACTTGCCTCATTTTCCCTCCATCAGGATGAGTTTCTTCTCTCCATTAGCAGCCCAACAATCTCCCCAATGGCCCATAAAATAATTAAAACAAGCCCCAAACTGGAACAACCTTTAACCCTCCTGTCCCACTCCCCCATTGCTCAGATTAACACATCAACTCTGCATCATTAATCTCCAAACTGTGCTGTTGAAGGAGCAATTTGTGTTCAATAACCAACGGAGCAGGTATTAAACATTCCTTAGGCACGCGGGACACGAGTTACTCATTACAGAGGGAAACGTGTTGAAACATTAAGCAGAAAGCAGGGAGCATAAAACATCCCTTTCCAGCCTTTTTGAGAAGCTGACCACAATTCCATGCCTGTTCCAGCAATATGTGTATCTCCTGGTTTTAGGTGGATAATGTGACTGCTTTGTGGGACATCAGGCTGACATAAGATGTGTCAAGGAAAGATAAGGTGCTGCCATCCTCTTTTTGGGATGGAGGGATCAGTGACGGGCCTGGAAGCAGGGAAGCTCTTGGGGAACATTCCCTTACAACATTCCCTTACCTGATCAAGTAGCAACAGAAGAGCAAACTGAGGATGAAGACGAAGATGGCCGTGCCGAAAACCACGATGTATATGTTGAGAGGAAGGTTCTGGAACCCGATGTTCGGCATCCTGAAACTGTAATGCTGGAAGTCCGAGCTCATGGGTAGGCTGTGGAGACAGGGAGAAAACACACGGAGGTGACATGCCTTAGGGATGCACTTTGCAGACCAGCGGTCCCTCCAAAGGGAGGCGGAGGGGGCTGGAGATGACTTCTAACTCATTCCCCCCTCCTTGCCCAAAACCAAGTTCCCATCTTGCTAACCCTGAAAACAAAGCAGGGCTGGATCAGCTGGGGCTGGGATTTTCCTTCTCCCACGGGGAGATTCTCCTCCAGCTCTTTTCCTCACACACATCATCCTTCAGGTTAAATGCTGGGTGAGATGGATGGTGGGAATTGCATCCAAGCAGCCCCAGCTGCAGTCAGTGTCCTTCAAACCCCTGGGTAAAAATACTGAAAGCAGCCAGGAGGGCTTGGAGCAAGGCAGGTTTGCCTTCCCTTCCCCTCCACTGGTTTCTAAGACTGACTCCTCATTCCATAGAAACCCCCCTCCAAAACCATCAAGCACGTACAGGGTGGCATGGGTCCGCTTGCTCCCAGTGCAGCTCCAGGAAAAGGGAGAGGACAAGGACATTCCCAGGACACACAGCAGCGCCACTGAGAGAAATTATGGGGAGCCTATGGACTCTGTAAAGGAGGCTTTGTTTGTTTTTCCCATCTGAGACGCAGGTTTGGTGGTTTAAGAGCACTTCTGCAGGTTTCAGCTTTCCCCCTCAGCACAGCCCCAGGCTGCTTCCCCCCAGGAAAGCCCCGAGGCACTGGCGAGCAGAGGCCAAGAGGAAGAGGCAGCAATTTTGGCTGTCACATCCCACGTCTGGGACGTGTGACCAAAACCTCCCTCCCCGCGGAGAGCCCCAATTAAACCCCGAGCAGCTGCCTGGGATAACGACTTCAGCAAATCACCTCCCCCAGGATTTTAATTGCACTTCTTTATTATCTCTTATCTTCTTACCATTCTCTGAACCATTCACCCTCAGATGATCACAACCGTTGCTGGCCGGGCATAAAGTTCCCCTGCCCCCAGCTTAGAAAAGGAAGTTAAAAATACACCTTGTTTTCCCTTCTGCCCACAGGAGAGGGCTGGACGTGGCGTGCGATGAAGTTTTACAAGCAAGGAAAGTACCTGCAGTCTGAGGCCTGTTTCCCAAATAAAATCACCGAGGGATAACAAAACCCTCCCCTGGAGCGGGGAGTTTTCCACGGCGCAGTAATTGCACAGCTCCTCACTTTGCACAGGGTGGGAAGACAGCGGGGAAACCGCGGGATCTGAACCCACACATGCCAGGGAGCGATGCTCCAAAATCCAAGTGTCCCCTGAGTGTTCCTCCAAGCATTATCCTCACTCCCAAATCTCCTTTTCCCCTTGAGGCCCCTTTTTTGCCGAACCCTGTGGGCTCTCCTCTGACTTCCCACCAGGAGCAGACTCACCTCTCATCCCGGCTGCCTCACCGGGACTATCCCCTCGCTGAAGGCAACATCCCTGCCAGCACCAAACACCCGCCCGGGAGCCTCCTTGCTCCGGCTGCTTTCAGTTTCCTCAGCTCGCTGGAAGTTTCGAGGCGATTTCTGCTACAGCCTGGATTTGATTAAAGCCTCCAGAGACCAACACGCATGTTCAGAACCTCTCCCGGCCAACGTGGAAACGCTACGAGAGCTCGGGGAGCCGGCACATCCCCCTGCCAGCGCTGGTGGGGATGGGATTTTATAGCCCAGCAACCACCCGGCAGCTCACGCTCCTCCACCGACGCTTGTTCCGCTCAGCTGAGCTGGTTTGCTTTGCAAATAAATTAAAAAAAGCCCAATCCAGCCCCCAAACCTTTGTTCCCAGCTCCGGCGGAGTTAATGCGCAGCTCGGCGTCGCGGGGCTGGGTTTGGGTTTCAGTCCCGCGCCCATTACTGGGTCAAAGGGATTTGGGACGGTTCAGGAGCTCCCCTCGGTCACGCTCCTGGCAGGAGGATGTTTCAGCTGGAGGACGAGACCGCCCCACCTCGCCCTTGGGCTCGTGCTGATAATCACTGTCTTTGGCCAAGCTTGGCTGCCTCCAGCTCCTCAACTACCCCAGAGAAACGTCCTCAATCTGGGAAAGGTGACTTTTTGTAAGGAAGGAGAGACAACTCTTGGAGGAGAGGCAACAAAACCAACCAGCACTGGACTGTTACTTTTTTTTTTCCTTTTCAACTCTTTTAACTTGTGATGCTCCTCTCAGCAATCCCACTAAGAGATTCCGTGGTATAGATGGTGGGTAAGGAACGTGCAGGCTGAATTTGGGGCAGCAAATCCCATCAAGCCAGAAAAATTCCTCGTGGTCATACGCACCTGAGCTGTGCCGCTCTTGCACCAGTCCCCACATCCATGAGCACAGCTAGAAACCATCACAGCCCTCAGCAAATAAACAGTCAGCAGAAAGAGAGCTCAGACCAACCTCCAACATCCCACTCTCCTCTTCCAATGGAACCATTTCCCTAATATTTTGCCCCAAAAGGGCGTCACGGACGCAGCCATGACCTACCTGCCAGCCATATCGTGGGGGCTCAGCCTCCTGGGGACAACCCTTCCGTCCCCTGTGGTGCAAATCCAGGGAGTCCCACACCAGATTCATGCAACCCCCGTGTGAAAGAACCTTCTCCACATCGGAGCTGCCCTGGTCCTTCCTCCCTCCTGCTGCAACAGCTGAGAAATGTTACAGCAAAAAGCACGGAGGTTAAAGGGGAAGAATCAGTTAGTCTGCCCAGGATCCAGGAAACTGTTAACTTTAAAAGACTCCAGTGAAACCTGATGATTTCAAGCAGCCAAGCTTTGGGGTTGGTTTTTTTTTAAGGGGAGTGGGGGGGGAGGAACTGTATTTTAATCTGCTTCAGATTTGCAAGGGCGCAGCCAAAAGAAATAAAAAAGGAGCCATAAAGAAGGATGAAAAGTTCCTGGTGCAGAACAAAAGCCTCCCTGTTGCTCTCTCCATGGTCAAGGCATCTCAGAGCTTGTGGGGCATCCATGGCCCCCAGCAGGTCCCTGAAGCCCCTGGGATGGGGGACACAGGCTGCACATAGAAAAGGGGGCACTGTCACAGGTTGCCCAGAGAAACTGTGGCTGTCCCATCCCTGGAAGTGTTCAAGGCCAGCTTGAATGGGGCTAGTGGAAGGTGTCCCTGTCAATGGTGGGGGGTTGGAGCTGGGTGGTCTTTAAGGTCCCTTCCAACCCAACCCATTCCATGATTCTACAATTCCGTGATTCTCTGAAAAATAGCAAGGAACAAGGATGTCCTGGGATGCAGAGAGCCCCAAATGCAGAACGACCTGAGCTCCACATCTCCTTCCTTACACCCTCCAATGACTCAGCCACGTGGGGCCAAGCACGTCCACGTTTCTCCAAGGAGGACAAAACCCAGCTTTAATTAAAAGCCAAGTGCTGGTTAATGGCCCATCGGGCAGCAGGGAAGGAAGTGTTACAGGTCAGCGTGAGCTCCGGCGTCGCCGCGCTTTGATTACACGTTGGGCTGCGAAAGGCAAACCTCGTGCAGCCACGTCGCCAAATTAATCCCCATTAGAGCCACAGCCAGCACTTAATGCGTGGGGCCAACCTCGCACCCAGAGCCTTCACAGGGATTAATAAAGGACGCAATTATCCTCTCAAAGGCAGAGAAACTGAGGCAGGGAGGAGGAGGGGAGCAAGGCAGAGCTGTGGTCCCTGAAGCCAGGGGGTGACACCAGGGATGCCACTTTAAGCGATGCCATGGGCTGAGAGCTGCAGATTTTTGCTTTCCTGCTGCTTTGCCACATGGATTTGAACCGTGTGCTCCTTCTTGGGGTTTTACTTATTAAAAGGAGCTGCCTGTCCTTTTCTAAAAAAATTTATTATTATTTATTTATAACATCAGTGCATAAAGGGGCTATGCATGTGCTGTGCATCATCACACCTAAATACAGCCCACATGCTGGGCAGAGGGGTGGCTTCTGCCTCTGCTGTTGTAAATAAACTCCTGTTTTTACAGGGATTTACTTTATGTTTGCAAGACAAACAACTTTCTCCACAGGGGTTCAAAGCAAACTCAGACTGAATCTCCTCAGCCATTAACTGGGGCAACTGGATGGAGCTGGTGGTCTGAGCATCCCACCGGCCAGGCTGGCAAAGCCAACCCATCCCCAGGAAACACGGAGCTTCAAATACCCAGCACAGCCAGACACAGACAGGCCTGAAATCACGACTCTCAGGGAAAAGTGAATGTTAAGCCGTGGCCAAACTCCAAGCTGAAAAATTTTATCGATGGGAAAGGTTTCAAGCGGGCGTGAACGGCGTCTCGCGTTTCAAAGGCGTTTCGCAACGTGTTTCAGACAGGTTTAACCAAAAGCGTTATTAACTCGGTTGAAAGTTAAACTGGGAGCAACTGACAAGACCTTTCTGAAACAGCCCAAGTTGTGTTGCAAAGCAGGGTATTCTTCCATGGAATGATTCTACAACAGGAAGGTTATTTAATGGCTACGACTAACGGGATAATATTTAAAAGAAAAAGATTCTTCCAGGTGTTAAGAAGCAGCAGCCAGAGACGCCTGCATTTAACTCGCAGGCAAAAAATCCCCCTCGTGGACCCCAAAAGCAAAGCGAAGCCCTGACCTCAAGCAGCTGGAAGGAATTTCCTTCAGCTCCGTCTCTGGAGCTGGTCCAGCGCCAGGATCTGCAGCGTGGCGATGGGAAAATCACAGGCAGCTGCAGAGTCAACCCCAAACCAGCACCACTGTCACCACAGAGATGCCACACGGCTGCATCACCTTTGCCTGGCGTGGAGTGGGGGGAAAACTCAGTGCTGCTCCAGGCAGGAGTGATGGCTTTTGCTGTCCAAAACCAGGGAACAACAGGATTGAGCACAGGGGGAAAACAAAAACTCTTGGCACGATGCAATTTTACAGAGCTACGATGCTACCATGGGGATGCCACATCCAGTGCCAGCTCCGAGCACGCAACCTGGCCCAGATCCTTCACTCCACAAACCTGGCAGGGAATGGAGGAGCGTGAGGGATGGTGCAAGGCTTGGCAGCGTTATTGATTAGTGGGATTAATGTCCTGGGAAGAGGGAACATCCCAAAAGGTCCCTCACACCGCAGGCAGGGTTGTACCAGGATCCAACAAAGCTTGACCGGGGTGATGTGGCCCCATCACAGCAACAGAAAGAACTTTTGGGTGTCAAACAGATCAAAAACCCGTTTGTTTCCCCCATTTTGGCTGCATGTGGGCTTGGGGGTGGTGGTGGGCTTTTGTTATGTGCCTGGACAACCAAGGAACCAAACTGACCTCCAAGTACGAAGCACTTCGGACCTTTGATCCCTCCTCCCTGAGAGCGGATCCGATGCTTTTTTTGAACTGGAATCAGGAAATTTCCTGGCCATGTTCCCCAGCTGGCTGACACCAAACACAAAACCTTAACCCTCTCCACTGCCTCTGGGCAGGGGACACAGAACGTGATGTGACAATGCGACAAATCAATTGGAAAAAAAATAGGAAAGTCTATGGAAAGCAACATCCGGCAGCACGACTGTACGGCTGCAATTTCCAGCAAGTCCTTCTGATTCCCGACAGTTTAAGAAACAATTAATCCCAGAACCTTAAAACTGAAGAGAACCTTTAAGTGGGAAAATGTTTTTGCTACCGCTGGCAGAGAAATGTGCAGAAATGGGTCAGCTGCAGCTCCCATCACCCACTGTAAAGTCAAGTTCTTTCTCTCAGCGCTGCTGGAAAAGCAAACCAGAGGTTTGCTCAGGGCTGATTTTGCAAGTTCCAGGAAAACAGGCAAAAATAAACAGAGAAAAAATAAAATCAATAGCGCTTTTTAATACAGTCTGGAGGAGGGGGAAGCGGAGTTTGGAGGAGAGCCCTGCTTGAGCTCCCATCAGGAATGAGAGCTGGGAATCACTTCTCAGGAGGGTTTGAAGCAGAGCTGGCAGCTCCTCTCGGAAAGGCTCACACGAGCTGCCCAAGGACAGCTCAACCCACTGCTTGGAGATGAAACAGCACTTGAGGAATTTTTCCCCTTTGGCCTTGGGGATTTGTAATTATTTTTCTCCCCCCCTTTTCCTGGCATGCAGCTCCAACGTCACAACCTGGTGAGCTCACTCTTCCTCCCCAAAGTGTGGTGGGAAAGGATGTGCTGCTGCCTCCTCCTGCCCCCAGCCCTGTTCCTACTCATGAGTTGAAAGGAGAAGGCAGGAGCCACCACTTCCCTTTATGGGCTGATGGTGGTGGGACACACGCTATTAAATTTGGGTGTATTTTAGCCCAAAAAGAGCAGTGAGAGCACAGACAAGTGGGGATAATCTCCCACCTTCATTTGTGGTTGCTTTTCCTCGTTTGCAGTTTTCCCCAATGAACAGGTTCCTTGGGGAAAGCAAACTGGAAACTCCATGAGAAACACTCAGCCTACGCAGCTGAAGGGTCAGAGCAGAGAAATTGGTGTTAAACACTCTGGGGAATTTGAAAATTCCTGGGTGATGACACAGAGCTGTGGGAAGCAATGGGGACTCCCAAAATATCACATCTGGAAGAAAAAAAATCCCACTCTGATCAAGCCGTCTTCAGGCTGAACCAAAACCAATCACTTTCCGTGGAGCCAAAGAGCAACTTGCCCTCTCCACTCCTATACGGAGAAGCAGATGGATTACACAACTTCCTGAAACCCTTTTTTCCTCCATTTCCTAAGCTCCTTTAATGAGGGGAAAAAAATAATAATCAGTGCAACACACACAGATCAATAATCCTACAAAATCCTGCTGGAGACAAGCACCCTGGACCAGTGATGGGATCACAGCTGCCAGCAGCCATCCTACAAAGGCAGTCGGAGGAGCCAAGCACAATTTGGGAAGAGGAAGGCAGAATGCTCTCGTTTACACTAAATCAGGTTGCTAGGTTATGGATTTTTGGGAGGGGGGGCATAATCTGAAAGGGGATCCAGATGGCTGTAAAGCCTTGTGGTGGAAAAGCAGCATGAGGCCGGAGAGGGAAGAATTCCTCTTTATGCTGCTGCTGTCTGCTCCCGGATCCTGGATTTCAGTCCTCAGGGATGCTCTCTGCAGACCCTTTTAATTGCACCATTTATATTTGTGGTAAAACTTAAGAAGAAGAGGTTGCTGGATGGAGAAGAGTGACAAAGCTGGTGACTGGATACCGGGAAAAAAGTCCCTAAACAAATCCTAGGGAGCAGCTGTTCCCCCAAGCCCACATTGATCCAGCCAGGTTTGCATTTTACAATCCTTATAGCCTGAATAAGGCTTTGGGAAAACCCAGACAATCCCAAACCCCAGCCTGCTGGGAATTCACACCAATGCCATGTCACTGCTGTTTCCAATTTTTCCTAATACTTCCAAAAAATGAGCTGCACAGTCAGCCCACCCTTTCCTGGTTTTGACCCAAGTACTGGGATTTAGGACAGTATTTTTTTTATCATTTCTTCTCCCTTGCTAACAGAGACTGGGAGGGTTTTGCAACACTCTATAGAGTCCAGCAAAAAAACCTCCCGGGAGTCATAGGGAAACAGGACAAAAACTGCTTCATCTCTATGGGATTGGCACAAGAAAGGTGGCTGCAAGGATGGAAAACCCCTCAAAATTTACTTGGAAATGGAAAATGGAACTTTTCCGCTGCCAGACTTGCACAGCCAAGTGAGGTGCTTGGAGAGAAACATTCACCAACCCAACAAGTGCATCTCCTCCTCTGCCACAGAGTCTCAGCGCTGAGAGTGATGCCATGGGATGTCATCCTTCTTCCCTGTTCTCCTGGAATCGTGGCCTGACCTCAGTGAGATGCAGAAAGTGAAGGGACTGTAGTGAAGCACTGGCATGGGTTATTTAGAGAGGTTGTGGACTCCCTATCCCTGGAACTGTTCAAGGCCAGGTTGGAGCAACCTGGTCTACTGGAAGGTGTTCCAGCTCATGGCAGGGTGGTGGAATGAGATGGTCTTGAAGGTCCCTTCCAACCCGAACCATTCCATGATTCTGTGATTCTAAAATCCAGGTGTACCCATACCCCAGGGTCTACAACCAGGATGTGATGGACAACCAGGTGTAAATTTTCAGCATCACCCACCCACACCCCTCCTTTGCCCAGGGATGCTGCTTCTTACAGGGGTTCCTCATAAATTGAGCCCTAAATAAACAAAACCCCAATTTACAGCTGTGCTGCTGATGTAGAACTTGTTTAAAAAAAAAAAACCTAAACAACTTTTGAGAGAGTCACCTAAAATTTACATTTTTCTTGCATCTGACTGAACAAAACCTGCTAAGTATTTTCCAAATGCTTCAAGGCTACAAAGCTAAAAGCCACCAGTGGGAATTTCAGGCGTGTAACAGTTTACTGTCAGATCTCCACAAATTCCCGGGCGCTGAATCGCCTACTAGAAGGGAAAATATACGAGTGGCACTAAGGAGGTGGCCTAGCAACGAGCAGGCTGGCAGCTTCGAGTGGCTTTTTAAAGGTCAAGAGAGAACACGATGTCTGGAGCCCTCACGTTCCATTTTTTTACTACGATTTACTGATAGTCCTGGCCAGCCCGGTTGTTAAATCGCCACCCCGCACCAGCCAGCCACACAAATTAAACCCAGGCTTTAAATTAAGACTTTCCCCTCTTAAAATATCCTCTTTCAACCCATTCCCACCTTCACCAAAGTGGGGGAAAAGCTTTGTCGGGGTGAAACACAAGGAGAGGTCCCACCGCCGAGGGGATTTTTGGGAAGTGCCGCGGAGCAGCATCATTGAAATTCAGCGGGAGAAGCCGGTTTTCCTCGGC
This sequence comes from Edolisoma coerulescens, assembly GCA_013397115.1. Taxonomy (NCBI): domain Eukaryota; kingdom Metazoa; phylum Chordata; class Aves; order Passeriformes; family Campephagidae; genus Edolisoma; species Edolisoma coerulescens. Next base: position 1,320,208 of record VWZW01002516.1, on the reverse strand, counting down.
TCCGCGGGGGCTGCCATGTTAAATCACATTTGGATTCACAGTACAAGGCTGCTAAAATACCACCACGGCGCCTATTGGCACATTTCAATGAAAACGCCGTGGCCTCATTAGTAGAGTGGAAATTATGAGCTTGTCTTTGTATATATTTAAAAGCTCGCCTCTGAAACTCTACTGGGCCGGGGCCAAGAATTCCTGGCTCCGAGCTCCAACCACTCGGCAGTTTGGGATCACTTTGCTCACACGGGTCAAGCGACCACGCAACCATCGACCCGGGAGAAAAGGCATTTAAAAACTGCCCTGCGGGGAGAGGCAACAGGGTTTGAACTAAACCCGCCTCTCCCTGTCAGCTCCCTGAGAGCTGGTTAGGGAGCAAGTCCTAATGAAAGTGCAGGTTGTAATTAAGAGGATGCAGGAATGTGGGTGTGTGGAGTTTCATCCTGCTCCCAGCAGTTGGGGTGAGAGCATCCTGTCGGCCCAGAAGCGCCGTTCCCCTCTGGGGATGGACCACAAAAGCCCAAATCCTTTGAAATAAGGGGCAAACTCGTGAAATAACATGTTTTTTTGGGATCTGGTCCTCTCAAGATGGGAATTTGCAAGTCTCTGTGAAGGAAAACTTTGGCTCAGCTCCCTACTTACCCGCACGGGTGCCGCAACGCAGCCAAGCCACGCAAACCCAACGTATCTGCTTGAACGGCTACCACGGTTTGGCGCCAGGGATGCTGGAAGAAAAGAGAAAAACACCCTAAAACTTGCACAAAAATCCAGGGGGAGCGAGGGAGAGCATGAAGACATGGTTTTTAAACGCTTGGGATTCACAGAGGCTCCCAGAAATTGCTTCAGCTCTTGGTAACAGCACAGAGATCCCCTTTTGAAACGCGGCGATGACGTTACGCGGCATAGAAAGAAAAGGGGGGGGAGGCTTGGCTAATCCTCACAATTTTATAAGCATCTGAGACACTAATCCGTTGATCTCATTGAAAGGGATTAGAATTACTCCCTTGCCAGGAAATTTAAGAAGTTTTCTACCAGATGTAAACAAAAGCGTGGAGCAGCCTGCAGAGACGACTGCCACACAGCGAGTCCTCATAGAGAAACCCGCACCGGGGCTGGTTTTGGGGTGGAAAAGGGGGATTTCCAGCCCAGTGCTGCAAAAAGTTGTCTGGAATGATGTGGGTATCAAGGCAAGTCTGATCAGTCCATCCACAGTAGGCTAAAGACAGGATCCCATCCTGGGCAAGCAACCTGCCAGGGCTTCACAACACATCTTTGGGCTCCAACTCTTACGGAAATGGATGCTCCAGCTAAAAAAAAAAAATCCATCCCAACCACCTGACTTGTTCTGCAGTGGCCTAGGAAAACATTATTTTAATAATAAGAAAAAAGAGGAAAATCTCTGAGCAACAAAACCCAAGTTGTGCCCAGCTTGGCAGCAGCCTTCATCCGCACGGCTTTGCGGCAAGGACCTGGGTTAATAAGGAAAATGTAACATGGCACCCTCATGGAAACAGGCTGGGATCTGCTGCTACCCTCACAGTGAGTGATTCATAATATTGAAGAATAAATTATTTGATTTAGAAGATGAAGCAGGCAATATGCAATCTGGGGTTTGATATCAAGCAGTTTGCTACTAAGTTGGATGTTCCAGCTCAGAACATCAATAGGTGAGATAAATCGAACCTAAAGGAAGCAGAAAGGATTCAGGGGATCTTTTGGAGAGGAAAAGCAACTTTTGTTAGAAAACAGAAGTTTTCTAAGAAAGAAACTAAACTTTTGTCAGTACTTCTTTCCTCTTCTAAATTCCATCCAAAAAAGAAACCTAAAGAGCCTCAGGTTCCAACCTCAGTGTAAACAAAGCCTCAATTTCATGTGCTTGTCTTAAAAACCCTCCTTTAGGAGGTGCCTGACGGGATGGCAGCAGAATCCCTCTTCTCCAGCCCATTTTTCTGCAGGACCACATAATTTTTAGTCTTTAGGCACAAATACTGGCTTGGCTTTGGGAAAACATCCACTGTCCCCATGCAGCCACATCTCCTAACTCCCTGCAACACCCCAGCTTTAGCATCCAAGGCTGGAATAAACCACCTGATGCCAGGCTTGTCTCCAGCTCCATCCCTCTCACCTGGCTCCAACACATCCCAGGCCTTTCCCATCACCTCCTTGACCCGTTCCTCCTGCTGCATCACTGGCAGCTGCATGGGGAAGATGCTTCAGGAGGAGGAGGATACAAGGAGGAAGCCCCAAGAACGGTCAGAAGCACACGACACCTCAGCATCCCTCAGGCGAAGCCACAGCCAAGAAAATGATCCATTTTTCCTGCTTTTACTCCCAAAGTGCCGCCCCCAAACAACGCTCAGCACAATGGTGAGGGTGTTTTGGTGTGAATGCCGAGTGAGACTGGGGTGCAGGGCTCAGCTGACAGACACCCCACCCACACCAGCACCAGCAGATGGGCTCCAGCCAGCTCATCCCGATTTATTCAGCCCCCAAACCACCCAACGCCACACAATCCCATCCCACTTCGCATGGCCACCATCGACAAAGCCTCCAAAAGCCTTATCTTTTATCTCAGAGAGCGAAATGCCGGGTCAGTCATCCAACACTTCTCAATTAAAAAGCGAAAGAAAAACCCCAACCCCGCAGCTGCGTTTGAGCGGAGCCAGGAAATCGCCTCGGGGGAAGCCCAGCCTGGACGGGTTTTTACAGGGAACAATAGGAAAATGGGAATCGTTAAAGCACTGAGGAAATATTTGCCTGCTCAGGACAAAGCTCTGCGTGGAGAGAAGTTTTAACTCGATCCTTACAATACCCCAGCAATTTAATTCTGATTTAATTCCGAGGGCCCCGGTCGGTGGGAGGCACGATCCACTCAGATGGATTTGTTGTAGTTGGGTGGGAGACTCTGATCCCTCCCACCCAGTTCTGATGGGTAATTTGGCTTCACCCACTTTCTTACCTGTCGGGCCGCTCCTCCTGGATTTCAATGGAGCAATGGGAGAGCTGAAATTCCCCCAGTTCCACGCCTGGGAAGCCGCACGACCACAGAGCTCTTGTCTTTTCCCCAAAAAACTCCCGTGAGCCAAGAAGCTGGGAAACCTACTCCTACTCCACAGGCTGGGAGAGCGACAGTGGGAGGGCTGGAATCAGGAGGGCAGCTGTCTCCTGCTCAGCACTTTCAGTTTCTCTCTCCAAGCGCTCTCCTGGCGCGACTTCCTCTAAAGCGCTTTGCGAGCGAAAAGCTGCATTAGCGGCGGGATTAATCCTCTGAGGGGATAATAAAATCACAGAATCATGGAATCGTTTAGGTTGGAAAAGCCCTCTAAGGCCATCGACTGCTAACCCAGCACTGCCAAGGCCTCCGCTAAACCATGTCCCCAAGTGCCACTTCCACACGGCTTTTAAATCCCTCCAGGGATGGTGACTCCAGCCCCTTCCACGAAAAAGTGGTGTCAAAGGCCTTGCCAAAGTCCAGATAGACACACCCACAGCCTCTCCCTCATCCACCAAAGCAGATCACCTTGTCATAGAAGGAGATCAGGTTGGTCAGGCGGGACCTGCCTGTCACAAATTCACATTGGCTGCTCCAGATCCTCTGATTGCCCTGTTCATGCTGCATGACGGCACTCAGCGTGATCTGCTCTTGTCACCTGACTGACAGCCCTGTAGTTCCCAAAATCCTCCTTCCTGCCCTTCTCGTAGCTGTGTGTCACATCTGCTCACTTCCAGTCAGCTGGGACCTCCCAGTTAGCCAGGGCTGCTGGTAAGCGATGGAAAGTTATCCCCATCCATTGCAGCAATCCATTTGTTTGAGTCATCCCACATGTCTCTGTGCTGGCAACGATGTCACAGCTTTCCCGATGCACAGTGGCTTCCAGCTCCTTCTCCTGTTGGTGACAACACTGTGGGCATTGCTGCAGGTGCACTTCAGTTGGGTTATCAATCCCACCACCTTTTCGGAGAAGTCCCAATTCCTATGTGACCATTCTCAGGGGCTTTCATGGTTTCCAACACATCAGTAACCCTTGTGGCTGTGCTGCCACATGGATCTCCATCCCCTGCCTCCATGTAGACAGCAGACTGAAGGACCTGGCTAGCACGCTGTTAACTCAAACATTGGGGTGGGCCTGCAGGATTATCCCGTGCAAAGATCCTTTTCCCCCTCAGAGCCAGGAGAACCCCAGCTGCTGTCAGCAGTCCTGGTGTCCTGCAAACCCACCCACAACCAAAAAAAAAGCCAAAATAAGCCTGGAGAAGTCATTCTTGCTTGCTTCTCACACTCACAGTCCTGAAGCTGGAGCAGAAAAAGCAGGATGTCCCTGCCCAGGCTTCCTGCCACTCTGCCCTCGCTGCTCCTTGGTGTCTCTGCTTTTTCCACAGGCTGATCCAGCTGTAGCTCCAGCATCAGAACAACCTGAGACCCCACAGCCTTCGGCTACACTGAGCCAGCTGCTTCCAGCTAATGTGGTCCATGAGCTCCCACTGCCCATCCATGCATTGGCATTGGGGCCGGGCTTGTCTCCTCTCACCATCCCTTCAGCACCGCAGCCAGTCGTGAGCAGGACACAGGAGCCCTCCACATGTTCCTCCTCCAGGAGGCCGGAACTCTTTAGGATTGTTTTTCGTTCTTTGATGGAACTTAAACATGCCAGACAGGTGGAAAAATGACACATTGCCCGTGTTATCGTTCCAGAGGGAACAGCATCCAAAAATGCTGCAGCTCCATCTCCAGTGGGGACTGCTGCATCCCAGGATGGAGGAACATGCCCTGGTCCAGCCCAATGTCAAGGTCAAGGCTTTCCCATCCTTCCAGTCAGGAAGCAAATCACCACTGCCCATGGCTGTAGCAAAACCACATGGGTTTGGATCCTCTCCTGGAGCGTGTTTTCCATGGGATCACTGGCATTCCTCAACCCAGCGAGCGGCACCCACCGGGCTCAGGTGATGACTGGGCTCACTTGCAGATAAGCCCCGTATCACATCATCACTGATGCCGCTTCAGAGCCCTGTCAGCGACTCGGGGTGGGGACATGGGCACACCAGGACGGCCACTCCCGACCTGAGACTGAGCGGTTCCAGGGCAACAGTGACAGGGGAGGGGACGGCTGTGACGGCCGATCTTATCTTGTGTCAACAACACTCGGCTTTAAGGGGAATGATTGCAGGAACAAAAACAAACCCAGCTCGGCCACACCAACCATTGCTGAGACCGGGGGAGCTTCAACCCCAAAACAACACCCTCCAGGCTTCCTCACCAATGGTCCAAGTTGGCTGAGGACCACCAGAAGGATCTGCACCTTCTGTCACAGCCTGAAGGACAGGCTTGTTTGGGTTTACTGTGCAGCAGGAGTCTGGCAAGCTGGGGGAGGACTGTGCCTCAGCCATGTCATCCCAAGGCAGAAGGTTCCAGGTGCAGGTGGTGGGAACAGGAGATGAGCACCAGCTGTGCCTCTCTCCACCTTTACCACATCCAAGTGTTGTTTTATGGCTATGAATGAATCACTCACGACACGTCTTCTGCCACACAGCCCAAGCAGAGGTGACAGCAGGTCACTGGGAGGGGTGACCCAACAGGGAACACCTGGAGAGATGGTCCAGAAGCACAAAAGCTCTCCTAGCAAAGCCGGGTGTCCTGCTGTAATCCCAAACATCATTTAGTCCAGGAAAGCAGCTGGAAGTCGGCTCTTCTTGGGTAGAACCTCCAGGCTTGGTTCAGCTCCACGGTCTTGAGCAGCTCTGCTGCTTCCTCGCTGTGGAATCCTCCTCCTCCTCTGCCCCATCACCTGCCTCTCCCCCAGGACAGGGCCAGGACCATCCTCCAGCCAAGAACAGAGGCAGCAATCAGCAGCCATCATCTTATTTCCCATTTGGCACACAGTATTCCTCATCTGAAGGTCCAACAGATCCCACAACATTCAGAGCTGACCCCAAGGTGTCCTTCACGGCTGGTCCATCACAGTTGTCTCCAATCACACCTGGAGGCGACTGGATCTGAGCCTGGGATGCACAAGCAGTAAGTTCCAGCAGAGCTCACCCACCTCCACATTTTGTTCCCCCCAAATCTGAGACAGTCTTCGACCAAACAGCAACGCCAGCAACCCAAGCAGCAGACCTGGAGTGTCCAACCCAGCCTTGGTGAACGGGGGCAAAATTAGCAAACTTGAGCCAAGTAGTGGTGCAGCAGAGCTTTGGGAGGTTGTGGAGGGGATTTCCTTCAGCAGCAAGGCTGGGAGATGTGGGAAATCACCACCACACACGCCTCCAGCAGCTCCACCACCTACGGGTATCAGCCCCGTGACTTGGTAACGGGATCACATCATCCCTCCTGCCTCCTTCCGGCACACAGGGCTGGAAGCATTTATTTTCCCTCTTTTAATATGTTTTAAATACCTCAATTAGTGCATTTTGGGTTCCTTCCACATTGCCCTCAAGCAGTTCTTCTGTCAGGGGCTCTATCCTTCCACTGCTGATTATTAGTGGGGCACAGGGTTATTATTCTTCCAGGCCAGGGGCCAAATTTGTATTTAATTTTTGCTCCAGATGGCACAGCACTCCAGATGCATCAGCTGGAGCACTGAACCTGTATGAATAAAGTAATAGAGCAAACAACCCGATTTACTCAGGGGCTGTTTGACATGCTCAAGGTGCTTTGTGTACATCTGTTGTGAAAAAAAAAATAGCATTCAAATAAGTTCAGGTGATGGTTTCGCTATTAAACCCAACACCTGAGGGAAATGAAACAGCAGGAGGAAACCAGAAAATAATGATGATAATAATATTAGAACTTGTATTTTGCTTTCTATAGAGTCAAGGATATATATATTAAAAAAAGGCTGATTTCAGCCATCAGTGCTGAGCATTGGCCTGGGTTTTGTTCACCTTCCTCTGTCCCCAAAGCTGCTGCTGGCAGCAGGTCATGCAAACCAGGGTCAGAGTTCTCCCAGGAGAAGGGCTGGTGATCCTGGATTTTAGTGTGGTGCCGAGAGCTTATGGCTCTGCTCACCCGAGGAGACGCGAGGAGGACACCAGAGGACAACCACGAGATGTTCCAGTTATGCTTCTGGCAAATTCACCCCGTTCCCAGGAAGCTGCCGCATCCCTCCGGCACAGCCTGCAGCCGGGATGTGCTCCCTGCAAACTAAAGCACCCAAAATAACTCAGAATAGGATAAAAAAAAAAAGAGTCATTGAGTAGCCGGTTTATCTGCCTGGGCACACGAAACGCCGCCGTGTAAAAACCAGCTGAGCCCGCAAACGCCTGGAAACAAAGGGATGGGGGGGGATGTCTTTTTGTGCTTGGCTTTGCTCCGTTCAGAGCATCCTTGGGCTGCGAGAGCCCGTCCTGGCGGCACCCGAAACAAAGGAAAGCCGGGAGCTGTAGGCAGGAGCCAGCTGGGGAAAACCGGGACGAGGAGGAGGAGGCGGCACCCGCATCGCCCTCCCCGGCAGCTGCGGAGCCGGGCTCGCGTGTTGCCGAACACGTTATCCATGGCAGGAAACTCGAGATCAAAGGCGAGGAGCGTGCCAGAGCAAGATGTCATCCAAGCCTCCTGCCAAAGGTGTGCACGGGAGGGGGGAAGCAACCCCCAGACACACACGCTGGCACATCCGACGGGAGCCGGCGCCGCTCGTGGGGTGAGCAAGACCCACGCGTGTTCTCCTCCGTGCACCCCGGCGAAGACAAAGACAGGCTGAACTGAACAAACAAAAAACCAAAACCCCAGACCGCAGGAGGTGCATTTTTACCCGTCGGTTTCCAGTCCCCAGGGTCCCACGCACGTCCCCTGCCAAAGCGGCGGATGCAGGGAGGGTATGGACGTGCCGGCACGGCAGGAACAGCAGCTCAGTGTAACTCCAAAAAAGCAGCTTTTCCCATTTCTGGTTTGTTCTTTTTTTTTTTTCTTGGTTTTCTTTTAAAGCAGAAGAAACCCGCAGCGTCCTGTCTTGGCCCCAGGAAAGCAAGGGGACGTGTCTGATTCCAAGCCAGTGGCTACCGGGAACAGAGGTGACCTGGGGACCCTGAGCCGAGCGTGGGGTGGGACCCCCAGGAGCTCCCCCTCATCAAGGGGGTCCAGGCAGGATGGGCGCTGGGTGGGGACATGCCCCCTGTCCCTTTGTGCCGCCCCAGCCCCCTCCTGCACCCCTCCGGGGCGATGCAGTCCCAGTCCACGGTCCAGCCTCTGCTGTGCCCTTCTCTGGGTTGTCCCCTCTGCCCCACAACGGGACCTTATGGCAGCCCTACAGTGCTGCCAGACACCCCAAAAGCACAACCCAGACACCCTGAGAGTCTCCCTTTAGGGGTCTGCAGGGACATGGGGGCTGCTCCGTTGCCCTGTGGAGGTCCCGGCCCCAGAGGGGACCGTGGAGCAGAGAGGGAGGGACCCTGTCCCCCATGGGAGCTGCTGAGGAGAGGGTGCCCCTGCCCCACAGTGGGGATGGAGGGGGAGCCCTCTCCCACAGAACAAGGCACAGGGAGAGGGTCCTGCCCCACAGAGGGCTGGAAAACAGACCCTGTCCCACAGAACAAGGCACAGAGAGAGGGTCCTGCCCAAAGAGCGGATGGAGGAGGGACCCTGCCCCACAGAACAAGGCACAGAGAGAGGGTACAGCCCAAAGAGGGGATGGAGGAGACACCCTTCCCTACAGAATAAGGCACGGGGAGAGGTCCCACCGCACACAAGGGCTGCAAGACGGTCCCTTCCACACAGAACAAGGCACAGGGAAAAGTCCCACCCTACAGGGGTGCTGGAAGAGGGTCCCTTCCCCACAGAAGGAGGGTCCTGCCCAAAGCGGGGATGGAAGAGGGACCCTGCCCCACAGAGGGGTGCACAGGGAGGGGTCCCAGGCACACAGAGGGGATGGAGAGGGGTCCCTTCCCCACAGAACAAGGCACAGGGAGGGGTCCCACCCCACATGGGGGTCCCCGGGGGGGGTCCCCGCACCCCATATGGGCGCTCGGGGGGGTTCCGGTCCTCCGGCCCCCCAGGGGGCTCCCGCCCCCCGCACTCCCCCGCCGCCGCGCTGTCCCGCCGGGGCTCGCGCCGCCCGCACCGCCCGGCCCGGGCAGGACCCGGATGGAGCCGCCCCGCCCCGCCCGGAGCCGGGCACGGCTTCGCCGCGCGCGCTGCGCATGCGCAGATCGGGTGACAGCATGGATGGGGCGGGGTGGAACCGAGGGTGGGAGGGGCGAGGGGACAGGAGCGGACAGCGGAGGGGGGACAGGGGGTGACACGGGGACAGGATGGGACAGGGCGAGCTGACAGGGGCTGACAGGGAAAGGAGGTGGCAGGGAATGGCACGGGAACGGGATGGGACACGGGAGGGGATGAGGGGGTGACACGGCTGACGGGGTGACAGGGAATTGGGGGAAGCACAGGGTGACACGGGACGGGATGGGACAGGCGGAGGTGGCGGAGGGTCGGCAGGGAGTGACTGTGGGGACATAAGGAGACATTGGGGACGTGCAGTGACACTGGGCAGAGGGTGGCACTGGAGACGGGGATGGTGTAGTGGGGACTTAAAGTGACTGTGGGGCGGGGGCTGGTATTGGGGACCTGGGATAATGTAGTGGGGACATGCAGTGACTGCGGGAACAAGGGCTGTGGAGACAGGAGGTGACTGTGGAGACAAGAGATGACTTTGGGGACATGAGGTGGCAGTGGGGGACAGGACAGGGTGGCAGTGAGCACAGATGGGGACAGGGCATGGCAGCAGGGACGGGGTGAAGGCGGATGACAGGGGTTGGTGGCAGTGGGGACGGGGTGGCAGGAGGGGTGACGCAGAGGGGACAGGAGGTGGCACCGGGGGTGGTGTGCGAGTGGGCACTGTCCCGCTCTGCTCATCGCTGCCCGCACCCCTCCAGTTGTCCCCATCCCTGTCCCTTTCCCATGGACACGACATCACTTTCGGGGGAAATGACATCACCTTGGAGCTGGGATGTCACCCAGAGCCGGCGTCAAGCGCTGGTCCGAGGATATTCTGGACGTGCAAGGGAAGCTGATCCTCTTCTTCCCCCCTTCCTTCCCTCTCCAGGCTGCGCGGAGGGCCGGACGCGGCGGTCCCGGGCGCTGTGACAGGATGGACACTGGGATGAGCACCCCGGGCGCTGTGACAGGATGGACACTGGGATGAGCACCCCGGGCGCTGTGACAGGATGGACACTGGGATGAGCATCCTGGGCGCTGTGACAGGATGGACACTGGGATGAGCATCCCGGATGCTGTGACAGGATGGACACTGGGATGAGCACCCCGGATGCTGTGACAGGATGGACACTGGGATGGGCACCCCGGGTGCTGTGACAGGATGGACACTGGGATGAGCACCCCGGGTGCTGTGACTGCAGGGACACTGGGATGAGCATCCCGGGCGCTGTGACTGCAGGGACACTGGGATGCGCATCCCGTGCTCCCCGCCTGACGCGCTGCCGTGGGAGGACTCGCCGGCCCTGACCTCGGGATTCCTGAGCGATGAGGCAGGAAGCCGATCCGCTGGATGTTTTCTCTGGGTGAAGCCTTATTCCCGCTGTGGGAATCCCCGCTCGGCATGGGAGGGTTTCGCCTGGACATGCTCGAGCTGGGAGTCCTGGTGTTGGGAAGAGACTGCGGAGCCCCGCGGGGGAGCCGGCAGCTGACGGGACGAATTTGGGAAGCAAATGCACTCGGAAATCGAGTTCTGCCGTTCCTCCCACGCGGGCCGGCCCTGGGCACTCCGGGGCAAAGCCTGGAGCTGCAGCCGGAGGGGAGGGAGCGCTGCGAGCCTTGTCCTTGGCACGGAGTCATGGAATTGTTTGGGTGGGAAGGGACCTTAAAGCTCATCTTGTTCCACCCCCCTGCCATGGGCAGGGACAGCTTCCACTAGATCAAGTTGTTCCCAGCCTGGCCTTGGACACTTCCAGGGATCCAGGGGCAGCCACAGCTTCTCTGGGCACCCTGTGCCAGGGCCTCGCCACCCTCACAGGGAAGAATTTCTTCCTAATATCGATCTAACCCTGCCCTCTGTCATTGTGAAATCATTCCCCTTTTTCCTGGTGAGAAAAGTGCAGGTTCTTATCCAAAGTCCCTCTCCAGCTCTCTTGGAGCCCCTTTAGGCCCTGGAAGGGGCTCTGAGGTCTCCCCAGAGCCTTCTCTTCTTCAAGTGAGCACCCCCAGCTCTGCCAGCCTGGCTCCAGAGCAGAGGGGATCCAGCCCTTGGAGCACCTCCATGGCCTCCTCTGGACTCTCTCCAGCAGCTCCACGTCCTTCTGATCTTGGGGGTTCCAGGGCTGGAGGCAGCTCTGCAGGTGGGGTCTCACCTGAGCAGGGCAGAGGGGCAGAATCCCCCCTCCCCTGCTGCCCACGCTGTGGGATCAGCCCAGGGCACACGGGACACAGCCAGGGCATGTCCAGCCTCTTTCCCTGGATGAGAGAAAATAAAAAACACCCAAAAATGGCCCCACGGCCCTCTGGACATGGGCAAGGCAGGGAGTCCATCGTGACTCCGGTGCTGGCACAGGGCTCCTGGACACTGCCTTATGCCCAGGATCTGCTGCCCATTACAGAGCAGCTCCTGTGGTGGACCACCCTCCCTGCCTCAGTTTCCCTTTGGGAAGCACTGCTCCCTGTGTGGGGACATGGCCAAGGAAGTCCCTTCGGTGGAAAGGGAAGGCTGGATGGGCAGATCCTTCCTGCCTGCATGCTGACAGAGGGAGGATACGGGATGGGGGCACCCAAACTCAGCTAATTGGGGGTGTGGGGATGCATCTCCAAGCTCTGATTCCCTCCCTGGCCACAGAGGAACCACACTGCTCACTTTCTCCCTGCTCCGTGTGTTCCTGCTAATAACACCTTGCTGTATGTGTGAGAAAATCCCAGTTTTCCTACTCCATGAGTGAAGGCAATTGTGATCCAGCCCGGCTGCATGCCTGGATCTTACGGAGATGAGGTGATGAGGGAGGATGGGTCTGTCCCATGGGAAGGTGGAAGATGTCTCCTTTCTCCTCTCATTCCTCTCTGGCAGTGCTGGACCACGAATGCCATGGCAGATCTGTTGTCACCCCAATTCAAATGGGGTGACAAGGGCAGGGATGGGACCGAAGTGTTCCTGGACAGTAGGTGGAGGCTGGAGTGGGGGCAGCAGCCCTGTCACTGCCTCCTACAGCCTCTCAGGATCTCCTGCTCCTCTGAAAATTTCTTCTCTGAAAGGGTGGTCCAGCCCTGGCACAGCTGCCCAGGGCAGTGTTGGAGTCCCCATCCCTGGGAGGATTTAAAAGCCGTGTGGATGTGGCACTTGGGGACATGGGTCAGTGGTGGCCTTGGCAGTGCTGGGTTAAGGGTTGGACTGGATGATCTCAGAGGGCTTTTCTAACCCTTAATGATTCCCTGATTCTCTGATTTACCCCCACATCTTTTCTCTTCTGGTCAAGGGGACCTTCAGCCTCACAGGCCTGGCCAAGCCAGGCTGTTGTGGATGCTGTGTTGTGGATGGGAGACCTGGTGGGCAGAGGAAGGGTTGGGTTCCTGCAGATCATCCCGTTCCCTGGTCCCATGGCGTAGCGCTGCCAGGTCCTGGACATCTTCACAGTCCAAGCACCCTCCCCCAGCTCCTTCACTGGAAAAAAATCCACTTCACTCTTCTGTTTTTTCCTTTCTTCATCCATCCTGACTGCTTGCTCTCTCCATTCCTTGCCTCCCCTTCTCTCCTCCTTTCACTTGAGGTCTCTGGGATGGCCTTGCCAGCTGATCTGAGAGGGACCATGGCCTCTCTCAGACAAGGGCACTTGTTGGTCAATGGTTGGGCTGGGTGATCTTAGAGGGCTTTTCCAACCTTAATGTTTTTATGATTCTATAAATATCAACGTGTGCCCATCCCATCCCTGCCCCCGAAATGGGATGTGGGGATCCTCCCTCGCTCCCTCCCCGCTGCGGTGGCATTGCTCAGCCGGTGTCACCGGCGCTGCTCCCCGCTCAGGGTGCTGCCCTGCTTCCTCACACCTCTTCTCCACCCCTTCCACGGTGTCAGGACTTGGGTTCAACCCCTGGCCAGCCCAATGCAGAGCCGGGTGGAGCAGCACACTCTTCCTCTTCCTCGTAACAGCAATTACCCGGGAGCTTTGATTCATTAATGACTTTGTGAGTCAAGCAATGACACTGCTTTAGCAGGGCTTGCCCGAGGCTGACCCCCCTCCCACCTCCCTCCTCAGTCCTTCCATCCACCCAGGGAGATCCCGCTCCGAGGATCATGCCCTGCTGAGCAAGTGGAGCAGGTGTTGCTCCTGGGTGGCAACCAAAACCCTGCGGCTCTTCCTCTTCATCACGCTCCGAGGGGCTTGGCTGCAGCACAGGATCCTGCCAGCCCCATAGGAAAGGGGAATTCAGGTAGTCACTGCTCGCATCCAAGCTGGGAAGTAAATTGGGTTGGAGCCTGTTTGCAGGTGGCTGAAAATGAAACAGCACAGCCTGTATCCGTGTGGGTCCGTCCTCATCCTCCTGCTCCTGCCCCAGACCAAAAATGTGCCAGGGAAAAATGACCAACCTGGACATCACCAGGCAATGCTGAAAGTTTCATTTAGGGGAGATAGGGCTGTGGGGCTCAGAGCCACAGGCTGGGACTGATCCTGCTGGGAATGTGCCTGGCAGTTTGGGGTGTTTGGCACAGCCTGGAGCTGGGCTCAGCATTGTCAGGATGGAGAGCCAATTGCCGTGGGGATTTTCCTACCACTGAGGTCAGGAAAACTTTTCAAGTGCCTTCTTCTGGAGCAGGAACCGTTTGCTGGAGGATGCAGGTGGTTCCTGAGAGGCAAGGAAGCAGTCGGGAATTCCCGTCAGGCAGCCTGACCCTCTCTCACCCCATTAACACCACTGGGCTCTGCCTGCACCCTCCTGCTCTGGGAAAAAGACCCTCATTGAGGCTGAGTGTCCTTGTCCTGGCAGGAGCCAGCGCTGGCACAAGGATGGGCTCTCAGGGAAGAGCAGAGGATGGGTGGCAAATGGAAAAGTGGGCTCAGGTGGATGCAGCCCCAGCGATGGGAAGATTGCAGAGGGGAGAGGGCAGGATTGCTCTCACCCTCAGTGATGTACAGACTGTGGATGGATGGGGAGGGAGATGGATAAAGGAGGGTGTCTTTGGAAAGAAAAAAAAAAAAAGTATTAATAGTAAATGAGGAAGTTTCCTAACGGGAGGTCAAAGGTTTGTTGGAGACACCGTGACCATTGGCTGCGTGGTGACTGGGAATGGGATGTCCCACTGCACCCGTGCTGCCAAACCCATGTCCCTGGTGGGGATGGGGCATTGGAATGTCACTTCAGGGACCAAACTACAGCAAAGAGCTGAGGGAGGGGAACCAGATTCCCCCTTATCCCTTAGGAGTGCACCAACACCTCATCCCACTCGTCGGAGACACAGGCAGGGAGTGAAACCAGCTGGATCCTTGGATTCAACAAAATCCACTAGGAATGGACAATATGGACAAGGAACATGCATGCACAGTGGGATGGGAGCTCCTCCTGGCTCACAGCCATGGTCCAACTCTGCTGGTATCCATCCCCTGGCTGGGACTGGGGGGAGCTGCTCCGCAGGAATGCGAGGTGAGGGCCAAGCCAGGGGAATGCTTTCCACATTATATTCTCTCAGTTTCCGGCAATTTGCTGCTTCGGGACTTCCTAAGCCAGAGGTTGTATCCGTATCTTTCTGCTTTACAGCACTTGATGGGCTTGTGGAGAGGGGGTGATCACACGTGTGGTGTTTCCTTGGGAAAAAAGAGTTCAAAAGGAAGAGCAGGCATGGGAATAGGCACTTCTGGGGCAGCTGTGGTGCATCCCAGGGTTGATTTATGCTTTAAACATAAGAAATGATGTGGATAGAGCGACGTAAAACCCCCCTCCTCCTCCCCTCTGCCGGGTGTAACGTGGAGGGCTGAGCAGGATTCAGCCCTGGGGCCAGAGGGTTTCCACATGAGGCTGCAATACAAAACATCTGGAGAACATCAGCCATAAAGAGACAGGAATGCTGCAAGCTGGGAATGGGTCCAAGCTGTCCCTTGCAGGCTCAGACAGTCACACGCACACACTCACTGTCTCATCCCAGAGCTCTGCCAGCCCTTGGGTTGGGTTTTTGCTATAGGAACATCCTGTCCAGGAGCATTTGGAGTTTGCAGGTGGGATCCATCCCAGGCACATTTCTGGGGCATGCTTGGTCACGAGACTGTGCAGGAGCTGGAGTTGACAGCTCCAGTGATCTGCCACTGGCATCCTCCCAAGACTCAGCAGTTTCAGGGATTTTACTCCCCTCTGGGCAGCTATGTTGGGAATAGAAGGCAATTCCCACCTCACCAGGAGCAGCCACTTCCCTCTAACACATGGATTTAGTTGTAGGGTGGAGTGACAGACAAAAATTTTGAGTTTGAGGGTAATGTGCTTTTTGGAATAATTTTTTTTTTTGTGGAAGTAGGGATCTTGGAATCAAAGCAGGAGGAGGGGAGCAAGAGAGTCCAGAGCAACTTCACTAAACAACTTCCCTTCCTCAGCCTTCTTCCACAGATTGCTTTTGTTTGGGACCACACTTGATCAGCCAGAATTGATTTAAAATTAAGCTGGGAAAAACCTTGCAGGAGCATCCACAGGGCTCCTGGATAAAGCCAGGGACAACTTTTAAATGGGGAAAATTTCCCAGGAGGTGATAATTGGAGGAAATAGATGGTCTTTAAGGTCCCTTCCAACCCAAACTGTTCCATGATTCCCTTAATCTATAACTTGGGAGGATTCAGAGGGGAGCTCATGGGATGGACAACATGAAAGGTCTCTGGATATAGAGGGCCACCATCCAGGAAATGGGGTGACCAGAGATCTGATGGCTGAATGCTTTTGGAGCTGAGGACACTGAATCTGGGACCCACCACACTCTCCTGCCTCATGGGAAGAGCGGGTCCTGCACGTAGCAAATGCTTGTGCAGAGCAAATAATTTCTATCTAAGATAAATAAATAACAATACAAAAACAACCTAAAGGAAAATAAATCCTCTGGAGCCTCTGCAAGAAATGTCATCTCCAGGCCTGTTCTCTTGGCTACCACTGGGCACAAGCCAGAGGGGCTGATTAACCATGTCTGAAAATCCATGGAAGTGGTCATCAAACGCCTGTGCATTGAGGAGAGCAGACACTGAGGCAACTCTTCTGAAGTTGTCTTTAAGTTAGGAGAGAGGAAAGTCCCCACCCTTCGCACCGAATGTGGATTTACCTCCTGCAAGTCCAGGCAGAGCCTCGACTCCCGATAGCATCGCACGGGGATGTAAACACAGGGAGCCGGCCAAGCCTTCCCGTGGAGCCGGATGAACCTGGTTGGGAGAGCGGGGAGAAGGAAATGCTGAATGCATCAGCAGTCACCCGAAAGGACTCTTCTCTAAGCCTTCCTCCAAAGGGTTTTTGTTTTTTTTTTTTTGGCCAAGGTCTTGGCCTTTCTCAGAGCTCTTTGCCTTGTGGTTGCAAGAACTTGCTGAGTCAGCGAATCCTGCCCATGGGTCATTTCTAGGAGTTTGTTTCTCTTCCTCAATGTCCACACTGAGCCACCAAACACCTGGAAAACACAGTGCTGTGCTGTCAGCAGGATTATGATATGCTCACCCCGACCGTCTGGGTCTGTCTTTACCCCCCAAATGAGGGTTTGCAGCTCCCCACGCCATCACCACCCCCTGGCACTGAAGTGAGGTGAGAAGGGGCTTCCCAAGCTGTGTCCAGACAACAGTTATGGTGCTCCTGCAAAGCTGCCCCGGCCCTGGGAGCCATGGAGAGGAGCAGGTGGTTTTTTGGGAAGTTGGCATCAGTGTCACTCAGATATTTTTGTGGCTGAGCAGGTGGGAAGCGGCGCTGGGTTTGCAATGTGAGCCTGGGCAGAGTAACCCAGATGTCACCCCGTGCTGTGGGAAGCGATCCCAAGCCTGTAATGAAAGAAAGCTGACTCCTTATGGGACTCAAAGCAGGTAGAGGAGGCAGTGGTTGAGGAGGGAAGGGTGGGATCCTCTTTGGAGCTGTAATTAAGGCTGTTGGCCAGGGAGAGAGCGGATGGGGAGATTGGCGTTTATTTTATTCCTTGCTCTGCATGAGCTGGGCAATAAAGTGAGAGAAGGTGCAAGATCCCACCTGCACCCCAAAATCCTCCAGTGCTTGCAGAGCAACAACAGCTGGGAGCCCTCTGTCCCAGATACATCCCCGTGCCTCAGTTTCCCCAGTGTAAAATATGGATTAAAACCCTTGAGGGGGGTTTCCTTGGGGCTTGGGGCTCCATGAACACTGTGATGCTTATGGCATTTTCTCTGTTTTGCTATGAAATCCTCCTCAACCAACTCTCCCTCAGGAGAAATCCCAGCCCAGAAGCACCTTCCCAAAATGGAAGCTGCGCTAGGAGAGGGCTTCACCTCCTCTCCCACCCTGACAGGAGAGCTGCACGTGGCAGGTCTCACAGGGCAGGCGTGGCATCGGCTCTCTCCCCGTAAACCCTCTCTGCGTTTACTCTCTGGATAAAAGGGGAGACTGGAATAACCAGGGCTCAGCAAGTGGAATAATTTCTTGGCACAGGGAAAGCCAGCTCGTCACACGTCCACACCCGTGATGTCCCTGCCTGTCACCAGGCTAATTGGGGAGGTGATGCTCCACCACCTCTCCTCTTCCTGGGCAGTGCTGGGAGCAGTCCAGATAAGCTGCTGCCTCTGTGAGGCTTGATCCTACCCCAGGAGTGTTTATTCCTGACATCCTGGAAGTGAACTAATCCTCTTTTGATAGCTGGGGAAACTGAGGCACATCCCACTGGGGTGACCTGTTCTCCCTGGGGACATCTGCCTTTGCCATGTTGTCTCTCTCAGGGCACTGAGTGATGCTTCTTCACATTGCCCTCGGGAATAGAGGGGGAAAGATCAGCAGTTCCCAAGGGAAATGTGTGGGACACCATCACACGGAGGGGAGAGAGCAGGAAGCTCTGGAAAACATTGCAGCTCCCCAAAATCTCCACAACTCAAGGTCAGAGCCTTGGCTTGAGCTGAAGAGGATTATTACCTCTGCAGAGCAGGGCTGGGAGACCTGCACTCAACACAAAGTTGTCCCAAGGCCTTGGGAGTGGCCTTGACCCAGAAAACTTGGGATGTGTCCTCATAATTTTGGGGCTGGTGTTGGTCAGTGGTGTTGGGTGACCGCTCTCAGTTGTTGGCCAAAGCCCACCCTGAGCCCGGGTGCAGAAGATGCTCTTCACCTGCTGTCCCACCAGCTCCAGGCAGAGCCAGGAGGGCTCATGATGCCCTTCCAGCCACCAGCTTTTCCACAGGGCAGCAGGAATTTTCGAGCTGAGCATCCCTGGGGTTATTTATGATCTATGGAGAAGGCTGGTCCGGGGAGGAGCCTCCTGACTCCATTCTCATATCCCGTGCCTTGTTTTGTGCACGGGTGAGGAGCGCTCGACCTGGGCTGCGCTTCATATGCCTCTGGCTGGATGCCTTTCCCATAAAACTGGGGCACACTGCATCCAGCTGGCAAGCTGGGAGGGAGCTTTGACTCAGCTGGACTTGGCTCCAGCTCTGAGACTTGAGCCCAGTCCCTCATGAAAACCTACCCTTGGCGCTGGAGGAATTTGCTGGATGGAGGACTGCTCAGGTCTTGCAGTGCCTTTTTATAGCTCTCTTTGGGTGGGGAAAGCTGAGCCACCACGTGGAAACGGGAAAATGGAAATTCCCACTGGAGAGAAAAGGGGTCCGGATGCTCGTCTGGATGATCCATGGGATGGAGTGGGACATTGAGCTGGGGACCCCTCTGAAGGCACCACAGGGTGGGACACCAGCAGTGCTTCTGCTACCACCTTCCTACGGGGGGAACAACCTCTTCCCAAGGGCCATCCATCCCTCCTGCGCCCGTGCCAGGATGGAGGCATGGCTGCAAGGATGGAGGCGGGGAGCAGGGAGCTGGAGTTTGGTGGATCTATTTCCATCCCTGCCCTCGATGCGGCGCGGAGCCCTGGACACCTCCAGGTGTTATGCAACTGCTCGGAATCGAAACGCTGACGTCAGAGACTTAAATTAGCAGCAGAAAAGTGTTTCAGGGATGCTGTGGAAGGATTCTGTGCCAACTCGTCCCCCTCCCCAGGATTGGGATACATTTTGGGAAGGGTGAAGTCTCACTGTGCCCCTCCAGCCCCCAAAAGCAGCCAATGGTTTGTGCAGATGGTCCCCAAAATGGGTGGGGCACTCAAGAATCTGTATTCCCTTTTTCCCCAGCCTCTGAGGTTTGTCTTGGGGATTCTCAGAGCAAACGGTGGGTCTTTGTAGGCTGGCCATTCAGCAGGATGGAGGATGAGGCCCACAGGACCCTGCTGATGTTCAGCAGAGGCAGATGTCACATCCTGGGACTGGTTGGACACCTGCAGAGCAGAGTCTGGGATCACTGCAAGACCATTCCTGGAGACCATGACCCATTTTGGGCTCCCCAGTCCAAGAGAGCCCTTGGTGTGCTGGGGCCAGCCCAGCAGATCCACCAGGCAGGGTGGGATGCACTTGGAATCTTTGTGGAATGGAAGGGGAAAGCCACAGGTGACCTGTGAGAAGATGTCACCATCGCTGCCAGTATTCACTCCAAGGAGACACGAGCAAATCCAATCTATTTGCATACTGAGGCCAATTTGCATATTGAGATAATGAATTCTTCCCGATGTCCTGGTTGCTTTGCCCAAACCCGTGAAGAAATGGAGATTTTCTCCTCTGCTGGGAGCAAAACACTCGCCCCATTGGGCAGAATTCAGCCCCAGGGAAGCAGGGAGGTGGATTCCCAGTGGATTGTTGAGGATCTCTGGCTGCAGCAGGGTGATGGACCCGTGAACGAGGCAGCCCCAAGTCTCATCACACTCATATCCATGATCTCATTTTGATACAACTAATGATGTTTTATTCCCCAACGAGCTCTTGTTCAAAGCTCATCTCGTTCTGCAGCTCAGCTTGGCTGTTATGCTTCCTCAGGAGGGGGAATATTCCTCCAAGCTGTGGCTCAGACAGGATATTTTTGCCATAATTTGGCTTCTACTTGACATTCATCATTTCCAGACATTTGCCTTGAAAATCCCCTCCAAGGTGTCCTGGGGGGACGCTGGGGTTGAGGTGCTGGGCTGCCTCCATCTCCTTGGCTCATCAGGCTCTGCTTTCTGCTGGAAATCATGACCCCATGGAGAGCCCAGAGGGCAGAACCTCTGATGGTGGATGCAGGAAAATTGTGGAGGTGGCAGGAACTCTCTGATAACGGGGCTCTGACCATCCTGTGGTCACAGAAATTGGAAGGGAGACACAGTAAGACCTGGAAATACACCAGGTAGCTCATCAAAACACACCCACCCATGTCCCAAGGGGTCCAGGAAGCACGTGGGGGCTGATGCCCTGTAAAATCCCAATTTCCAGGCTCCAAAGGGCCTGCCTTTACTTGGGATGCGAAGCAGAGCTGAGGGCTGGGAATCTCCAGCTTGTGATTTGGACTGGAGCGACTCGAGGTGGATATCTTTGGGGCCCTGGCAGTGATGGGATCTCCGTACTGTCGGTTTCCAAAGCTGGATCGCAGTGATTCCCAGCGTGGCCTGGGACACTGCCATCCTCTAGTGGCTGTATCCAGAAGCACAGGAGTGCTGGTGTGGAGAAGTCTCCGGAGGCACGAGCAGCAGGCAGGGAAGGGGCTCTTCCCTGGGGATCTGGAGGGTGGGATTTGAGGACATCCATGGATGTTCCCCTTTCCTCCACCCACAGCAAATGTTGGGGGCAGCTTTTCTTGCTGCAAAAGCGCTTGGTGTCCACTCCCAGTGGGCTTTGGAAACTTGTATTTTTTTTTGTCAGTGACACCAAGCTCCTCCATGGGCTTCATGTCTTGGGTCTGGCCCTCCAAGGAGGGGTGGATTTGGGGGCAACCTGCTAACTCAACTCATCCAGATGAATTCCTGGGGACTGTGTGGAATGAGGAGCTGTGTTAGATGTGAATGCAAGATCCCATCTTTGGGAAATTTTTGTAGGTTGTGGTCTTGGCATCTCCCCCTTTTACTTCAGCCCCGTCTTCAAAGTGTTCTTGAGCTGAACCCACTGCTTGGACCTGCAGCTGTGCAGAGGTTGTGTAGTGTTGGGGAGGACAAAAAAGACCCTTCTCTCCTCTTCAGTGAGGGATATAGGACCAGGAGGAGGTCGTAGGATGGTTTGTGTGGGAGATGACAAGGCAAAAGGGATGACTTCAGAATCATGGAATACCCTGAGCCGAATAGGACCCACAAGGATCACTGAGTCCAGCTCCTGGCCCTGCATGGGGCAACCCCAAAAAACCCCACCCTGTGCCTGAGAGCATTGTCCAAATTGTCCTTGAGCTCTGGCAGCCTTGGGGCCGTGACCATTCCCTGGGGAAGCCTCTCTGGAGGGCCATGGCTTGGGTGGCTGTTGGGGTTCAGCAGAGGACACCAGCAACTCAGTGCAGTGATGGGAGGGAGAGTGGCAGGAGCGAGGGGACAGAAGAGAGATAACCACAGAAGGGAGCTCTAAAGCAAATTTTTATATATGTAATATTTAAAACAGGACCTGAAATGGGGCCCTGAGCCAAATCTCAGAACCCTGGTGAGGACATGAGTGTCACAGGGCCTGTGATGGGGCTGGCACAGGATATTTGCTTTGAATCCTGAGAGTCTCGTTTTCCCTGCCTTCCTTCCTCTCCCAGACAGGGTCCCTTGTCACAGCAGGATTTCCTGCAGGGATGGACACAGCTGTCCCAGCTACAACTGACCTCCCCTCTCTTCACCCACTGATGGAGAGGGATGCAGCAGTTGGGGGAAGAAGGGATGGGGATTGACCATAGAATTCCAGAATGGTTTGGGTTGGACGGGACCTTATGGACAACTTGGTCTCCATGCCCCTGCCATGGGCAGGGACACCTTGCACTAGACCAGGTTCCTCCAAGCCCCATCCAACCTGGCCTTGCATGGATAGATTGCCAAATATCCTTTTGGATCCTGACCCTGCTTCTGTATCACTCCCCTGTCCAAGAGTACAAAGGTTTGAAATCTCACTCAACCCTTGAAGTTTGGTGCAAATTTGAAATACAGCTTGAAAATGTGGTGGAAATCCATCTCTTTGTACGATAAACTGCATTTTTGTTGCATTGCATCTTGCACAACGTGATCCTGGTCTGTGAAAGGAGAGCTTAGGGATCAAAGTAATAACACCAATTAATAAAGAAATTATCATAGCAACTAATTCAGAACAATATGCCAGGGATTCAGATGATGTGGGCTGTTAGCTGAGATCCCTTGTGCTTTTTCCTACTGCCCTGACTTGTGTGAGTGTCCACAGAAACACTGCAGGAATGGATCTTCATGCAACAAAAATGCCTGGTCCCCTCAGCTGCACAGAGGAGCCTGAAAAGATGGTTCAAAAGCAAGAAAACAGACCAAAAAAACCCCAGACGAGATAGTTTAACATGCCAAAAATTCCTGAGTCAGTGTTCCTGAGGCCTGAACGTGCTGGCCTGTCCGTGCTGCTGATCCCAAATGAGATGTAAATATTCTTGGCCAAAGCAGGGTTTCGGGTTGCTCACAGCTTTTGCTGCCTCTGCAATTCCGACGTTTTGTGGTTTCGATGGAAATCTGCTTCCCTCCAGCTGCCTGTCGCTGGATTACATCTCCAGCTGCATTTCCCACTGCCTCTGCCCTGAGCAAGAGCAGAGCTCTGCAACGATGTTCCCACACGTGGTCAGTGGCTGAGCTGGCTGGAAACCCCAGGTCAGTCCATGACATTTGGGACGTGCACTCTGGTGAGGCTTTTCGTGGTCTTATTGGGGGCTTACAGGTCATGATCCTGCTTCTCCCAGGGCAAAGAGGGCTGATTTGTGCCTTTGGAGCAAGCAGAGCCGTGTTTGTGGAATTAATTCAGTTGTACTCTGCCCTTGCTGGCTCCCAAAACACCCCTTTTATTTTGTCTTCTGCTGAGGATGACATTTTCCATGGTCCAAGGCCATGTGTGATTTCCCTGTGGTTCTATTCACAGCTCAGAGAGAGCATCACCTCTGGGAATCCTGGTGCCCCAGGAACTGCTCGTGGTCTGGAGAACACCAAAGGCTCCTGTAGATACTAGAAAACTCTGAACTGGATTAGTTTGCATTTCTATCCCTTCTCCCAGTGAGATGAAAACTCATGGCACCATGTCTGATGCCCACAGAGAAGGGGCTGAGAGGACCTTCTCTGACTGAGGTTGTGCTTGTAGGACTTTAGCTGGAGCACGTGAAGAGTACCCTGCACTTTGTCTGGGTGAGAAATGGGCTTTTCTGCCTTTTTTCCCCATTTTCATCCATCCATCCGTCCATCCATCCATCCATCCATCACTCCTTTCAGTGGCTGCTGAGGTGCTGCCTGCCTAAAGGGAGAGCTGGGATCTATCATTAACACACTCCTTGTTTTTCTGAGACTTTGCCTTTAATTACTGATAACTCTGCCAGACTCTACTCTTTTTTCCCCAGGCTGGCTGGCTGCCTCCAGGCTGATATGTTTTTGGAAAATTTCAGCTAAAATAGTTCAGCATTTTGCAAGAATTTGATTAGGAGGGGGAAAAAAAACCCAACTGTTTTGCTCCAGTTGGGTGGGAAGCTTCCAGCTGTTTTCTGCAGCCATTTCATTCCTGGTGTGCATCCGAGGGTGCCCTGAAAGCCGGGGGCAGGGAAGATCCTTGAATTCACTGAACCAGCAGAGCTTGCCAAGGATGGGACTGTCCTTGAGCAGATCCTGTCCTTGTCTGGCAGCCACTCGCCTCTGCTGGCCATGAGCCTGCTGTGACTGCTTCTGGTAGAGCAAGGCTGCTCCTTCCTGCACTGCTCCGCCAGGGAAAAGGGGGAAAGGGCTGTTGGAGACTGCCCTGAAGCTCTTTCCATCCTCCTGGAATCCCTTATCAGTCCCAGAGAAGTCTGTATTATGTGCATTCTGCGGACCCAGCGCTTCCTCCCTCCCTAAGGATCAATTCAGCAGAGGCAAAATTGCCCTGGGGAGATGCCCTGGGGCACCCTGTGGAGCTGGTACCTTCAAGGTGCTGAAGCTCCTCTGGAACAGCAGGTGGGATATCCCAGTCCAAGACCTCTGGCCCACTACACAGTTCAGCCAAGCCCCTGTGTCCTAATCCATGTCCTGTAGTGGTAGGATGGGACTGTAACGCTGTGCCAGGATGAGTGCAGGGTCTGTGACCCTCACTGGAGCCTCGGGGTCTTCATGTTGTCTCCTTTTTTACATCTTGTTCCTCATGCAAAGGGGGTGTTGGTGGACAAGAAGCTTGACATGACCCAGCCACGTGCACTCACAGCCCAGAACCCCCCGTGCCCTGAGCTCAGCCCACAGCGTGGGCAGCAGGGAAGGGGGGATTCTGACCCTGTGCCCCACTCAGGTGAGACCCCACCTGCAGAGCTGCCTCCAGCCCTGGGTCCCCAACATCAGAAGGCCGTGGAGCTGCTGGAGAGAGTCCAGAGGAGGCCACGGAGATGCTCCAAGGGCTGGAGCCCCTCTGCTCTGGAGCCAGGCTGGGAGAGCTGGGGGTGCTCACCTGGAGAAGGGAAGGCTCCAGGGAGCCCTCAGAGCCCCTTCCAGGGCCTGAAGGGGCTCCAGGAGAGCTGGAGAGGGACTTGGGACAAGGGATGGAAGGACAGGACAAGGGGGAATGGCTTCCCACTGCCAGAGGGCAGAGATAGATGGGATATTGGGAAGGAATTTTTCCCTGTGAGGGTGGGGAGGCCCTGGCACAGGGTGCCCAGAGAAGCTGTGGCTGCCCCTGGATCCCTGGAATTGTCCAAGGCCAGGCTGGATGGGGCTTGGAGCCACCTGGGCTAGTGGAAGCTGTCCTTGACCACGGCAGGGGGTTGGAACAAGATGGACTTTAAAGGTCCATGAAACCCAAAGCATTCCATGATTGTCTGCCTTCACCACACTCCTGTCCTTGCAGGGTGCCATGGGCAGCACGGGGACTCTGGAGGATGAGAGAAAGGCTGGGACACACTGTGGCCACCCCTCCTGTCCCAGCACATCTCGCGTGGCACGTCTGGGCTGTCCCCAAGTGTCTGTCCCTACACCCTCCATCACGAGGGGCTCGTGCTCTGCGGGGCGGGCGGGCAGCTGTGCAAACAACCCCGTCTCGCCCTCAGCCTACACTGAAAAATCAAAGGGAGTTTTGGGGCTGAGTCAAACAAAGTAAATAAACAGAAGTACCCCCTCCACTGCAAACACAGACTGGAAAAAAAAAAAAAAGGAAATCTGACCCAAACCAAAAGAGTTACTTTGCTTTTGTTTCTAGCCCTAACCCTGTTTTGATTTAGTACTGCTGGTGTGAATAAACTGTGGCAGATGTTGACTTTTTTTCATCTGTTGTGTATTTTTTCTCCTTTTATTTTCATCTGGCTAGAGAGATTTGCCAGATTCATGCATTCTTCTGGCCACTTAAATCCACTTTTTTGCAGTGGAAAAGGCAGAATGAGCCAGACCCCGTTAGATGAAGGTGCAGTGGCTCACGTAGGATGCTGGTGCAGGCACAGACTGTAATCCTGCCTCAGCTTTGGCCTCCAGATGCTGCTCTGGAAGGGTGTGCGTGTCCCTTCGTCCCTCTCTGTCCTGTCAGCCGGTCCCTTGCAGATGGTGACCTCAGATTCTCCGTGAATCCAGCAGGTATCCCTGCTGGGTGGCTGCATCCCACCCCAGATCCTGCTGCCACTGCCAGGCTTTGCCATTCCTGTTCTGGATTCCACCTATTTTGGTACTCCATGAGGTGGCACAGCTCACAGGGCCCAAGGAGTGATATCCCCCTCCTTTTTAGGTGTTGATGAGAGAGGACTCTGGAGAAGAGGAGGAGTGGTGGGTCAGGGTGGTTTTCAGGGGCATTTCTGTGGCGCAGGATAATAAATACACCCAGGCCTTGCTACTGCAAAATGAGGCCTGGGACAAACTCTGGTCATTTCAGTTTTGCAGCTGACCTGAAGGAAGGAAGGAAGAGGATTTGGCAACAAGAGTGAGCTCCCGAAGCCTTGGCCATGGCATTTGGCCTGACAATAATTAGGACTGCGCCTTCCTTTGGCAAAAGGAACAAATCATCGTCCTTCCTCCAACCCTGCTACCCCTGGGCTGTCCCGTGGTGCTTCAGGCTTGGGAGAAGTGAAATGAGGGGAAATGTGGAAAAAGAGTAGAATCATAAAATCAGGGAATCAGAGAATCACAGAATGCTTTGGATTGGATGAGATCTCAAAGATCTCTCGTTCCACCCCTCTGCCATGGGCAGGGACACCTTCCACTATCCCAAGTTTCTCCAAACCCCATCCAGGCTGGCCTTGGACACTTCCAGGGATCCAGGGGCAGCCACAGCTTCTCTGGGCACCCTGTGCCAGGGCCTCCCCACCCTCACAGGGAATATCTTCATCCTAATATCCAATCTAAATATCTCCTTTCTTGCTTTAAAACTCTTACCCTTGTCCCATCCTTACCTGTCCATGTAAAAAGTCACTCTCCCTCTTCTTCATAAGCCCTCTTTAGGTCCTAGAAGGTCCTAGAAGATCTCCCTGGAGCTTTCCCTTCTCCAGACCAAACAGCCCTGGAGTAGGACAGCACAGATGAGCACAGGGGCCGTGGTTGTTGTGAGGCAATTTGGTGGAAAAGCAGAAACCAAAATGAAACCACATCTGGAGCTGACCCTGCAGCACACCCAGCTGCCTTGCAGCCAGGAACGTGAGGTGTGGGGCCAGGACGGGGTGGGAAAAAGGCACGAGGGGTTTTTTTATATAACTCTGACAGAGAGAGAAACTGAGGCAAGGTGCCCTGACTTGCTGGGTGGCTTTTGCTGGGAATCGCAAAGTCCTGCTTGGTCGGGATGCTCCTGGGGGAAGCTACCTTCCAAGGAGGGCTGGGGCTTTCTGCAGGGTTAGCAGGAACTCACAGGGATTCCAATAAACCCTGTGTGCTCCAGCAAGAGCAGGGTGAGCAGTTTCCCAGCTCGGAGAGGAACTGCACAAAGGAGAAATTGCGTTCCAGGCTCTTTGTCAGGGAAAACCAACAAATTTTGGGGCAGTGGGAGCAGGTAGCAGAAGAAAATGACCCAGATGTAAGGATGAGATTTTTCTGTCATGAAACCGGATCAGAGTGTGCCCTCACAGCCCAAGTGTTTCTGGGCTCCTGTTCCACGCTGCTGGGTAAACAGGATGTTGATATAATTAGCTTTCCTGTCATCAAGCCTATAGTAGCTGTACAGTGGAAAAAACCCTCCTGGCAGTGTTGGGCCATTTCACTATGGAAAGATCCAGGGTCTGATTTCAGCTCCCTCGTTCTTTCTCCTTCCAAGCTGCAGGTGGGAGATCCCAGAGGTCTCCTGCTTTGCCTCCTTAACACTTTGCCTTCCTCCCCATCCCTGTTTGAACCTGAGAGGTGGGAAAAAAGACACTTGGAGCTTGGCACAGGGAAAAAAGTTGGCTTGGAAGATGATTTCTGAGAGGGTGGGTTTGGGCTGTGCTGGTGTCCCTATGGAGAGCAGCTCTGCCACGTGAGGAGCTTGTGGGACAGACCAGACCCACACTCTCATTGCCATGGATTTATGTGGGGAATATGGGAGCAAAGGGCCCTGCAAATACCCCTGAGCTGGAAAAGAAACAGTCTGTGTGTCCTAAAGGAAAGGTTGATCTTCGAACCTTTTTCCCAGGGGTGTAAACCACCCCAAACTCTTGGTGTGATGACAACTGCAAATGCAACAATAATGGTTGAAATATGAAATAAACCAGCAAAACCACACCAACAAACATCCTCCCCCCTAAAACATTGCATTTTAGGAGGATGCAAAATGAGGTGTGTGCAGAACCTCAGCCCTTCTCCAACTCCCTGAGCTGGGAAAGGCAATGAACCCTCCTGAGATAGATATCTATGAATTGTGTAACTTTTGGGGGAAAGGAATAAAAGTCTGTCCAAATATTCCTGACTGCCTGAAGCCTGGAGGCAGTGGGCAGAGCCCTGTAGGGTCTGCAGAGGAGTGGGTACGTGCCCACATCTTCCAAACGATGTCCTTGGCTTGTGGCTAGATTTGGGGGGAAAAGGGACAAAACCAAGTGGAATGAAAGCTCCTGGGCAGCCCCAAAACTGCCTTTGGGCCAGGAAGAAGCATCCCAAGCCTTGACAGGAGACTGAGTGGAGGCTGGTTGGGTTTAAGCCCTGTGGGGTTTTATGTTCACGGCAATCATGGCATGGTGGGGAAGGGGCTGATGCGAGCCAGGATCTCACCTGGGTGTGGCATGAGGAGGGTGGGACCTTGGGTGGGCTCTGGGGTCCCTCAGTTTCTGTGCAGACATTGGGTTCCAAAGGATTCACTGCCCTCAGACCTGCTCCAGGCCTCACCCTCTTGGGACAAGCAGGATGGCATCTTGCCTGGGTAGGGATGGTGTGGCACGGGGATTAACTTGTTCCTTCCTGGGCAGCAGCACCTTCACCAGGGGAACCACAGGGCTAAACTGGTGCAACTCTCAGCCTACCTGTGCTGAGGGTCTCGCTCAAGCCCCTGCTGTGCCACCTCCCCCATTGCTGATGGGAAGTGCTGTGGAGTCGAGCTCTGTGTCCTCCACTGGGGCACTGCCAGTATCCAAGGTCTGGCTCATCCTGGCTGTAGGGCAGAGGCTGAGGGGCTGTAGGGGCTGTCCTGGCCTCACTTCACCCCAGCACGATGGAAACAGCATGGGCTGTGCTGCTGCTCTGCAGGATCCTGCCCAGGGCTCAGCCCTGCCCGTTCTCGAAACACAAGGAGCCGGTTGACCCTGACAGCTCAGTGCTCTCCCTCTTTATTTTCCTCGCAGAGACATCCCTCAGGGTTTTCCCAAGCTAGAATAAAACCAGAGAGCCCTTGGATTACAAAACGGCGCCGCAGCCACATCTTTTTCCTGTGCTATTTTCCTACCCCCTGCCCTACCAACTCCCCCCAGCACCGTCAGACCAGCTGGAGCCACTGGCACTAAAAAAACCCTCCAGGACCCAGCAGCCATCCGTGGGCTCCCAGCCAGCCAAGACACTTGAGCTGGGCTCAGGAGCTGCGGGGCAGAAGCAGCAGCCAAATTTTTGCAAGTTCAGGCTGGAGTGAGCAGGAGGTCCCTGGAGGAGGGTGTCCACAGGGGCTTTGAAGCAGAGCAGTGAGTGACCCAGCTGAGGGCAAACCTAATCATCCCACTCCTACATTGCCAGCAGAAGTTTGTGTCCTGGTGGGTCTTTCAGCTTTCCTAGAGGTGAAAATCTCCTGGGAAAACACCAGCTAGAAGCACTTCCTGAGCTGCTTCAGGCAAAATCTGATCTCACCATCATCAATGTGTCCTTCTGACAACAGGAGAGATGCTCCTGGGCCCAGGAGCTATCTTCTGAGGGCCAAATTCCTTATCTATTTGCTGGGCAAGCATCTTGCAGTATTCCCTAAGGGAGGAAAGATTTACTAAGGCCCACACCACCCCTGGCTGCAACCAGAGAGGAGAGAGAAGCACCTCAGCTCAAAATGATACCTGTGAAAAAGGGGAGGGAGGTGGAAGGAATCTCGTGACTGTAACAAAGTGCAAAGTCTGGGCTAGTTCAGCAGGTCTCAGTGGGGTGGTGACTCTAATCTGAGGTGGTGGCTTTCACCCTGGGCTTGCAACTCAAGCCAGACAAGCAGGGGAGTCTGTGGAGTCTCCTGCAGCAGGAGGTCAAGGCCAGAGCCTGTCTGCTGTGGAGGCCCTGCTGAAAAGGCAGGACCTTGCTGCTGGCCAAGATGCAGTCGTCAGCAGGACCTGTAGCAGTTCATACCACGAGGTACTTGTTATTACCTCATTTAATTTGTTTTTCTTCCAAATAAAGTGGTGATGTGCTGGTCTGGAGGACATTTCCCCCCATCCCACCAGGAGTCACCTTGAAGAGCTCTGAGTGCATCATCTCCAGAACATCCCGATCCAGAGGTTAATTCCATGTCTGTGCTGCCAGGGCCGTTGAAGATGAACTCAAATCTCCTCCAGGTTCCTCCTTCCAGGTTCCAAATGTCCTCCAGGACCAGGTTCCTCTTTCCCCCTGCATCCCATCCATTGGTTATGGAAACCAGAGGCACCCTGTGCTCCCATGGGATTCAGGCCAGGTCTGCACATCTGGGGATGATTCCACGTGGAGAAGGGGGAAGTATGGATCTGCACAAGGGGAGCAGCCTGCTGCTGGTGTCATGCTGGTTCTTGAGTTACCTCCTCTGATCAGAGGGCAGGAGTTATCCTGGCCAGGGATGGGCTGGGGCTAGAGATCACCCACGGCGTTTTCCTTTGCAAGGTCTCTCACTGGTTCTCGAAGCCACTTGAGGTCCCCGGGATATTTGTTTCATACAATCCCAGGCTGGTTTGGGTTGGAGGGGACCTTAAAGACCATCCACTTCCAAACCCCTGCCATGGGCAGGCACACCTTCCACTAGACCAGGTTGCTCCAAACTCCATCCAGCCTGGCCTAGGATACCTCCAGGGAGGGGGAATCTGCCTCACAGCTCAAAAGTGGGCTTGGGTTAGGTGATGGGGAGCTGGGATTTGGCTCTGCCCCTTCCCAGTGCTGGAATGTCCCTGGAATGTGGAGTCACAACTCATTTCAATGCCATGAAGACTCCTGGGACAGCTCACACTGTCATGACATTGGCTTTGTGAACCAGCAAGAGGGTTTTGCTCACTGTAAAGTCTCCACTGCTCTCTCACATAAACCAAGGTCTTCTGAAGGACTGAGCAGCCCCTTGGCAGCAGTGTCACAGCCCATGATCCTTCCTGCGGACACGGAAGCTTCACATGGATGCTTGCATGGGAACTGACCTTTCCTAAAGCTGAATTTAGAATCAGTTTTTAGTGTAAATGCATAAAAAGACGACAGCCTTCCTTCCTTGGGTGGGACTCTTTCCCCTCCGGCCACATGCCTTTGTGTGCCCGTGGGTATTAATGTTCACAGGAGATAATATCCCCAAAGCCATCGGCTGGCGTCAGACCTGCATAATTTCCCTGCTGGGCTGCAGTAAAAACAGGCACTTTGGACATTAAAATGCCAGGATTTCGAAGTTCCTTAACTTCCAGTCACATTCCCCACTGATCAGATGATTTCCAGGGAGATGACACAGGTTTGTGGGCTGCTCTTCTGGGCTGAGGTGGCACCACTTGCTTGAGGGTCCCAAAACCATCACTGAGCACTGTGCAAGCCCTGGAGTTGGAAGGGGGTGATGCTGAAGGGAACCACTCCTAAAATACGTGAGATCAGCAGGAGAGGTGAAGGAGAGTGTTTGTAATATGTGAAAACAAGACATTTGAGCATTTCTGAGGGCTCCTGCCAGGCTTTTTGGAGCTTGTGTCACGTTTATGGCTCAGTCACCTTTACTCGGGTGTTCTGCTCATGTGGCTGGGTAGAAAAATGTAATCCCAGCTGTTATCCACCAGGAAAGGGCTCCATTCAGCTGCCCACCTGCAGGTGTCTCTGCCTTCAGGGACATCCTCGGTGTCAGGGCTCTGAGGGCATGAATAAGCCTTAATGACCAGGACCAGCTTCACCTGCAGCCTCCACCCCACCCCGGTCCCTGGAGCTCTATTTAAGCTCAGACTGGGCCCATTAGAATTCTTTGGGAAGAGTATGGGTCTCTGGCTTGCTCATTAGCTGATTTTTGTTAGTTTGGTTTTTGTTGGTGTGTTTTTTTTATTTTTTTCCTGTCTTGAGACTTTGTTTTCACCTCTCTTGGATGTCTTCCAGCCTTGACCAAAGTACAAGAGCCTGAAGTACCCCCTGGTCCTTCTTTGCTGGCCACAACCGGCTCCGTGCCAGCATATCCAAGCATCTGTGTGCAGGGACCAGGTGTGGGAGTTGTCTTGTGAGCTGAGGCCCCTGTGGACAGGGGCACCAGCACGCTGGCTTTGTGTGACCAAAGGTAGGTGAGGGTAGAGTGGGAGATGGATCCATTGCCTTCAGGGTTTGGAGCTAGAAGACCTTTAAGGTCTCTTCCAACCCAAACCATTCTATGGCTCTGTTCCATTCCAGGTGGCTGAGCCTCAGCCTCCCAACCCCTCTGCCGTGGTCCTGCTGATATCTCACACCAAGATCCTGATAAGGTGTTTCCTTCTGCAGAATCCCAACTGTTGGAACATCCAGCTGCTCGCTCCGCTCTGTGAGCGGCAGCTGTGTGTGCCCCAGTGTCCCAAAGTGAGTGAGGAGCCAAGGCAGGCTGGCCAGAAAACCGTCTCTGTGCTCTGCAGGGTGGGATCACAAGCGCTGTGCCTTGGCAAAGTGCCACCCAGAGCTGAACCAGGGCCATGCTCCTGTCACCAGCCAGCCCTGGCACAGCTGGCAGGTGCCCCCGGGCTTTCCCAGGCTGGTGGTTTCAGTGCAGGGTTTGTAATGTGAGCCAGCACAGCTAAATTTTGCCTGCTCTGGGATTGAGCTCCTGAGAGGGGCACTTGGTGCAGCCTGGAGCTGCTGGATACGAGCACTGAGGAGTCAGAGGTTTGCAGTGGGGCAGTCAGCACATCCCAGGGACTGAGGGCAATGGGATTGTTGTCTCTTAGGATGTCCGACAGCCTTGCCCAAATGCTCCTTGAGCTCTGTCAGGCTTGGGGCTGTGGCCACTTCCCCGTGGAGCCTGTTCCAGTGCCCAACCACCCTTTTCCTGATATCCACCCTAATTTCCCTGACACAGCTTCACACGTTCCCTCAGGTCCTGTCCCTGGTCACAGAGCAGAGCTCAGTGCCTGCCCCTCTGCTCCTCCTTGTGAGGAAGCTGCAAACCACAATGAGATTTCACCTCAATCTCCTCTTCTCCAGGCTGGACAAACCAAGTGCCCTCAGCCACTCCTCACATGGCCCTTCCAGACCCTTCACCATCTTTATGGCCCTCCTTTGGATGCTCTCTAATACCTGTGTAAGTTTATATATTTCTGTATTTATGTCCTGCCTTTCAAGCCTGTATAAGCTTTCCCAGATTCCCCTCTCTCCTGTCCAACACCATTGAGGGTGTTGCCCTTCACACACACCTCCCCTCCTGTTTCAGGTGACTTTGTGTCACAGTAGGAGAGGTGGCTGCAGAACTTGAACCCAACATGCAGTGGCTTAAAGAGGGAAAGCAGCTGTCCTTATCTTTAATGTCCCACCCCTCACATGTGACACTGTCCCTCAAACTCCTTGGAAACCTACAGACCCTGACTTCCTATGACAACATTCAGATTCAATACCAGAGCTGCTTCATCCCAGCAAGGTCTTGCAGGGACAAGTGTGTGACAAGGTTTGCACACCTCAGTACCCAGGGTGAGGAGGAGAAGTTCACCAAATGAAGGCATCTCCCACCATTTTAAGGTCAGCACCTTTGTTTCACCTAAATGTAGATTATTTTTTTTTTCTTCTGAGTACTCTGACAAAGCTGAAACAAACCTACAGGAGGGAATGTATTTCAGAGAATCACAGAATGTTTTGGGTTCAAAGGGACCTTAAAGCTCATCCCATTCCAACCCCCTGCCACGGCAGGGCCACCTCCCACTAGACCAGGTTGCTCCAAGCCCTGTCCAACCTGGCCTTGATTTAATGCAGAAATCAGCTATACATAATGAAATTTAATGCCTCCAAATCTTCAGAAATACCTTCAGCAGTGAGTTCCACAGATTAACAATGGCTTGTAAGTAAAGCCTTTTCTTTTTTTCCAAATCGCAGGTTTTTTTCCCCAGTTGCCTACCAGGACAAATTTGGAGGCACATGTGATGTGTCTGTCTTCCTCTTTTTACTGTTCTGGAGAAGCTAGCTGCTCTCAAACCATGGGAGGCTTTTGTTTTGGAACTCCTTGGTTTGCTGGGAGCCAATTTTCCCAAATATCCAATCTAAACCTCCCCTGGCCCAGCCTGAGGCCGTTCCCTCTCCTCCTGTCCCTGTTCCCTGGGAGCAGAGCCCGACCCCCCCGGCTGCCCCCTCCTGTCAGGGAGTTGTGCAGAGCCACAAGGTCCCTTCTGAGCCCCTTTGCTCCAGGCTGAGCCCCTTTCCCAGCTCCCTCAGCTGCTCCTGGTGCTCCAGCCCCTTCCCCAGCTCCGTTCCCTGCCCTGGACACGCTCCAGCCCCTCAATGTGATCTTCATGTTCTCAGCTGGTGATTGTCTTTCTGTGCCCTGGAGCATGAGGGCTGTGAGATGCTGCAGCTGCCTCGGAGCTGGAGTGACAGCAGATGCTGCTTGTGGAGACATCAAAATATTTAATCCTTTGTTGGAAGTGATCATCT
The DNA here is from genome assembly GCA_013397115.1 of Edolisoma coerulescens. Taxonomy (NCBI): domain Eukaryota; kingdom Metazoa; phylum Chordata; class Aves; order Passeriformes; family Campephagidae; genus Edolisoma; species Edolisoma coerulescens. The sequence goes on along the minus strand of VWZW01002516.1, from coordinate 1,285,997 downwards.
GTGGTGTCACTGCGAAGGTGGAGATCAAAGGAACACAATAAATGTGTCAAAACAAAACCAGAGATGAAGGGAAGCGGCTTGCAGAGGATAATCAGCAAAAAAAGCATTGAGAGCTTTTAAATCTCTGGAAATTCCCTGTACTGTAAAACGTCACCAGGTGGAACTTGGGGGCTATCGAATTCCTCACGACAGCTCTGCTCCCTTCCCTTGGGAGAGAAATGGGCTCCCTGCTCCTGCAGGCCAGGAAAAGCAGTGCTGGGGTTTGGAATGTGCCCTCTGGGGTTTTTACTTCAGGAGTCCTAAAATACTATTGATTTTATTTTTTTTTTTCTTCTCCTTATTGATTCCCTTTGTGTGAACTTTGTATTTCCTTGCCAGACTGCAGGAGGCACAGGGCCCTCCTTGCTGGCAGTGTCTTATCCCACACTTGATCAGTCATGTCCTTCTGCTTCACACAAGCCTGTTTAATCCCAAAATTATTGCCTCTGGATGAGGGATGCTGGCAGCACTTGTACACGTATTTTGTATTGGGTGTGGAGCAAGGCAGTGCCCACGCCTCCATGTGGGGCTTTAATTCCAGAATATCCTTCTGCCCTGAGCAGACATTGCCAAAATCACCTTTCTCAGGGATTCAGACTTGGATTTAACTGCTGCCCTCCTGCATAGGCACCTTTCCTGGACTGGAAGGGGGTAAAAAGACAGGGGATGCTAAACCAGCATATTTTCTTTCCTTATAGAGATAAGTTGAGGCACTTGTCAGTTTTAGGGGATTTTTTTCCTGCCTGTGGGATTCTTCTTAGCCATGATGGAGAGGGACTCTAAAATGATTACAGGCCACAGTAAATTTTGGGTCTCAATCTGTCCCTTTGTGTCCTGAGCAGGGATCCCAGGAAGAAAATCTCGGTGTCCTCAATCCATGCACACTCCCTGTCTGTTTTCCCTCTGTTTTGTTTAAATATGTTTTGTTCCCTTTCCCAAGGGATGTGGCTGTTTTCTCAGGCACCTGTGGTAGCAGGGGACTGACCTGGGCTGTTTGTTTGAGGTAGCACACGCCAGTTCAACAAAAACCACCCTGTGGGATAAACAGCCCCTATCTGCCTCCACAGGCTTGTTTGGGATGGGAACTGCTCTCTGCAGAGGAAATGTGGATCGTGCCCCAGCAAAGTCTAAAGGGACCATGGATGGGAATGTTTTCCCTATCGAGGTCTCTCCAACTGTTTGAGCTCTGGCATGATCCGAGAGATCTGCATACGGCATCTGAGGTCTGTCCTGCACTGGGGGTTCATTCCTACCCCAACCAGTCTGAAAAATCCATTTAAACATGGGATGTTTGCCATCTGGGGATTCTTCAAAGCAAGCTCCTCCTGCCTCTCTGCCTTTTCTCAGTGTAAATCCCTCTACGGGTCAGGGTGGTGAGGATTCACAAGAGGTGATCCAGCTGGTGATCCAAATCACCCCTCCCTGATCCCACTCTGCAAACATGGCATGCCATGAGGATGGGCTCTGGGGCCCTTTTACCTGGGTGTTTGATCTCCCTCCTCACCAGGGAAGGGCTGCCAGGTGCTTTCCTGTGGAGCTGGGGCTTTGTCGCTGCCCGTCCCAAGGCTGAGCCCTTTGGGATGGTTCTTCACAGCTCTTTCCCACTGTGGTTCACCCTGCACTGCTGGGAGTCCCCTGACCCAGCCTGGAGGTCCCATTTAAGCATGGTGAAACCACCACAGACTCAGGAGGGTCCAGGAATTGGGTTAGAAATTAGAATTTTTTTTTTTTTCTAGAATTAGAAAAACAAGAGGGAAGGATGAAGAGCTGAGGTTTTTCCCTCTGCAGCTCTGCTGGCTCAGTTGCAGGTGGATCTCAGCCATGGAGTTTATTTTGCTCAAGCAATTTTTGAGTATGCCTTGGGAGGAGGCATCAGGGCCTGAGCAGGTGGGTTTGGTGGCCCAGATCTCTGTTACAGCAGGTCTCTCTTACTCCATCAGACAGTGATTTAGGGGCAGGGATGCTCATCAATGTCCTGAAAGCAAATGTGGGTTAATGCTCCAGGGAATGTGAGAGCTGGTTGGTGGCACTTCTCAACAGTAACGGGGGGGGAACAGTGCTCACCACAACATCCTTCTCATGACAATAAAGGTCTGACTTTGAGCAATGAAACCAAGAACATTTGTAGCTGAAGACTGTCCTTAAAATGCCTCTCAAGGACCTCTCTGGCTGCAGGTGTCAGGGAAGGACAGGATGTTTTGTGTGTGATCAGCACACTCAGTTTCACCCAGAGGAAAGAGCTGTGAGAGGCCTGGAGCAGAATCAAGACCTGTTTGCTCTGCCTGGGTCACCTCTTGTAGCTGTGAAGGAATCCTTCCCTGTGAGGGTGGGGAGGCCCTGGCACAGGGTGCCCAGAGAAGCTGTGGCTGCCCCTGGATCCCTGGAAGTGTCCAAGGCCAGGCTGGACAGGGCTTGGAGCCAGCTTGGATGGTGGAAATTGTCCCTGCCCATGGCAGGGGGTGGGAATGGGGTGATCTTTAAGGTCCCTTCCAACCCAAACCGTTCTGATTCTATGATCCTTACCTGAGCTCTTCCACCAGCCCTGTCCCTGTGTAAGCCAGACTTTGTTGCTGACTGTCCACTCTTCTTCTCCTGATTACGGATATTGAGAGCCCAGCTTTTAAAAGCAAAGCTTCCTGCTGGAAGCACAGCCTGGTGACCGAGGGCAGCCAACACAAACACCTGGCAAGCTTCCCTGGCCAAGTTTCACACCTAGAATAAATCAAAATATCTTCCTTCCTGCTCAGGCTGCTCTCAAGGAGCTGCTTGCTCCTGCCACACGCACTCTGTCCTTTCCAGGAGAAAACTTGCTTCCTCAGGAAAGTTCACACCATGAAACCTTTTATTTTAAACTGGCCCCCTTGACCGTGGTTCCAGCAGAGAGGTGAGAAAAGGGAGGGCTGGTCCCTCTCCTGTGCTGACTTCAGGCACGGTTAGCCTGGGAGATCTGTGCATTTGTCATTAATTAGGGGTCCCCAGTGAAAAAATATGGGAAAACCTCACATACAGGTCAGGGTGAGGAGAAACACCCTCCTGATGGAGTTTCTTTGGGTTTGTGGAGCCTGGTGTTTGGTCATTGCCCAAAAATGTGGAGTTGGGTGGGAGTGACCAGGTCCCCTCAGCCTGCCTCCCTTCTGGTGTCCTGTGTCCAAGCTTGCTGGTTTCAGAGGGGTGGAGTTGCTCTGAGTCGCCAAGGTAGGTGGGCCTTGATCGGTTTTATTTTTTTTTAATTTTAATTTTTTGCTTTACAAGAACCGCTACTTGCAGGAAAGGATGAGAACGATGGTGAGGAATTTAGATTTCAGAACAAATTCACCAGGAAATAATCCTCTGTGCTCCAATGGAGGAAAATCACACTCTCTGCAAGCCAACAGCTGCCTCACCAATGCCTCCACCATCCCTCTGGCTTCTCTCAATGATCCCCATCCCATCCAGCTCATTCCAGCTGCTGAAGTGGGAGTGCCAAGCGCTGTTTGATGTGACCTGGGATGCCCTGGCTGTTCCCTGGCTGCTGGCTCAGGAGGACACTCTGCAGGTGCTCAGTCAGGTGTCTCAGATGCCCATGACCCCATGGAGAAGGTCTGGCAGGACTTCTTAGCTGGCAAAGAAAAGGGGAAACACAGTAGGTCCATCGATCCAGTGTGACACGGAGTGGTGGGAGGGATCAACTTGTTCATCCAGAAGTGACTTCTCAAAGGAATTTCTGGCTGAAGTTTAGGGAGGATTCTTCCTACACCAGCACTGTGTGCATTTCGCATTGCTGGGGAGGATTCCGTGTGCAAAGGAATTCCCTGGCTCAGCTTTCCATCACGAAAAACGGTGATTTCCAAGAGTGCCCTCATAAACATTTCCAGGCAGCAACCTCTTTGTCAGCCCTGTCAAACTTCAAAGCAGAAGGAGGAAGATGCAGCTGATGCAATGAGATTTTTTTGACCAAGTCTGCACTTGGACAAGAAGAGTCCCATTGTATTCCTTCGGAAGAGGGGTAACTCTGTGCTGCTCCAGGAGCAAAGGGGCAGCATCCTGCTGCATTTGCAGCATTTTCACACCCTCAGGTGAAAGTTGACACAAGGCTGCCCTGTGATGTGATAGAGGAGGAGGAGGAGGATTTTTATCCTGCTTCTTTTGCAAAGTCTTCCTCCTGAATGACCTGGTGACATAAGATCTTAAATTTGGAATTATCTTAAGAGCTGCTTTAGCCTTCCCTCTGCCCCATGGGGAGGGAGACAGCAATTCCATAGGAAATCTCTTTTAGGATCACTCTCCTGTCAACAGCAGCAGCAGAAAGCACGGAGGAGGAATATGGGCTGGATTTTCTTTTTTTTTGAATCTCTCAATTTTTTCTCCATTTTAGAAGAAAGTATTCCTTGCCTTAGCTATTACCTCAAGTGATTAACTCATTGTCAGTGATTTATGACTCCTCTCAAGATATTCTCAGGGTTATTGGACTGACATCACGAAATTGCTCCACTTAAGGGCAGGCAGAGCCAGCAGATAAGCAATCCTGAGGAGCTGCTACTGTTCCAGGCAGGATTTGCTGGGATGACAATGCTGTGAAATGCAGAAGCTGAATTTTCTCACCCAGGGTCCAAGCTCTGGTGGCGGAGCATGAACTTGTGCTACAATAATTTTAGATGCCTCCAGGAGCTGAGAGCCCTCAGGCTATGAGAGAAAAGTGAAGCATCCTAAGATTGGCTCCTCCTCACACTCCTGAGAAGGGGCTCTGTAGCTGCTATGAAGAGCAGAACTTGCTTTTATTTTATCATTTCAAATCTCTTTGCTCCTCTGGGTCTTCTGCCCTGTCCAGGATCATGAATCTCTCCTGTAGGCACAACTCCTCCCTGCAGCTGTGGGACACATCCCTCTCCCATCTCCTCAGCTCTTCCTCTGAGCTGGCATCTCTGATCTGAGCACCTCCTGTGCTTCCAGATCAACCATTCCTCCTTTTCTGGGGGGCCAAGTCCTACTTCCTCCCTGTTCCTTAGTGGCCACAGTCTGCAGGCAGGAGAAGATGCTGGAAAAAGATGTTGAGAGCTATGCAGAGTCCCAGGGTGATGGATTCAAGGTCATGCTGAGTCCAACTCTGCCCTACAAACCCAGAGCTTTGCTGTCCCACTCCCACCTGGAGCTGTGGTGGCACAGCCCAGCCCTAAAACAGGATGCCAGCTGTTTTCTTTTTAGGGTGGGCACCCTTGTCAAAACAAACCTTCTGAGATAAACCCTGCTGCCATTCACCCCTGGGTCACTGCTTCACACTGCCCGAGGTGACCGGGTCCAACCTGGCCATGGGTGGGAGATGACCCAAACACGGGCACGTCCGGCAGTAGTTGGGTGATGGCTCCTCCATGTCCCTGGAGGGTGGACACTCCCTTGCACCTCCATGCCATCCTCAGGGCTGCCAGGGAGCTGCTGGCATTGCTGCCAGTCCCTGAGGAAGAATTAAAGGGTGACTGGGTGGCAGCCTGCACATCCCCCTGCCTTCCCCCCGGGCTGTCCCTGCCACAGCTGGACCCTCCTGGCATCACCTCACTCCCTGTTAAACACACACTGAACCAGCCACGCTTCTGTGCAGCTCCATCCTCATGGCAGAGCCTGGGGGGCACGTTTTTAGCTTACCACTGACCCATCCCAGCCACTTTGTGCCTCAGTTTCTCCGTGTGTGATTTGGAGGTGGAGGCTGTCACCCCTCTGATCCTCAGCCCGAGCCAGGCTGTCTCTGCTGTGTCACACACCCTGTCCAGCACATCAGGGGGCTCGGGACTCCTGGGGACAAGTGGCTGCAGGATTGTCACCACAGGGACAATGGTAGCTCCTCCTGGGATGGACAATAAGCCAGCAGCTCATTTTTCTCACCTGTCCACTGCCAATCCCCGTGTTTGGCAGCTCAGAAGGTGTCTGACGCCCCCCAATCTCCAAGGGCCAGGAATGCAAATGCCAGGTTGATAAAACCCCTTGGTTCAGGAGATGCCACGGAGATTTACACTCCTATTGAAGGCAGAGAGTGCAGTGGTTAATGCAACACCTCCAAAATAAACCAGGAAAAGGCTCTGGTGAGACCCTCTGCCCAGGATTTCTGCTCATCTGATCTGGGAATGGTCCCAGTGAGGAATGTGAACACAGAGACAGTGAGGGAGATGCCAGAGGATCTTTCTGCACTCAGTGATGCAGTGAAGGCTTTTGCTTGGTCTTGGGTAACCCTGACATTTTTTTTTTCTTTAGAAACACCCCCAAAGGCTGGAAAATAAACCAAAAAACTTGGAGTTGGTCTGGAGTCTGTTCACATGCATAGTGGGGGTGTCCTGGGATCTGCTGGCCTCGAGCTGTGGTGGGTCTCCTCCAGGACCTGGGACATCTGCAGATGTTTCAGGTGTCACCGAGCATTTTGTGTGTCACCGGGGAGCCAGCTGCTCACTCCATCCCAGAGACTGTGCTCTGCCAGCCCACTGCTGTCCAAAATTCATCCCACTGCCTCCCGATCGCAGTTTGGGTCAGGTTGGAAGCAGCAGCAGCAGCAGAGGGAGCTGGTTGGCCGGTGGATGGTGGAAAACTGATGCTCAGAAGGTGCTCTTGTTTCACTGAGAGCACTTGAGGGGCTGGGCAGTGGCTGGCCTGCAAACACCCACCCTGCCGCCGTGGTGACCGGGAAAATGACCTTCTGTCCTCGCAAATCAGCCCGGGAGGCGGAGGCGGGACCGCGGAGCGGGATCCGGCAGCTGCTGGAAGGCAGCAGATGCAGGGCTGAGCTCCACGAGAACAAGAAGTGCGTCAGCACAGCCCGTGTTGGGTAAATAAACCCGTCCCGCGTGGATCCCCCTGAAGGGCAGCCTTGGAGCAGCGCTGCCGGTGGTGGGGATAAATCCCACCGGTCCAAACTGGCTGGGTTTCCCAGAAAGTGGGATTTTGTCTCTGCTGCAAGAGAGGGTTGCCTAAACTCCTCTAGACTGAGCTGTTTTTCCACTTCACTTGAAAAAGCATTTAAGTTTAAGATGCCTCTCTCCTTTTCAAGTAAAATCTTTTCAGATTATCTCTTTCTCAGGAAGCAGATTTTGGCAGAAATCTGAATTTCATGTCACTGAAGTTTGCTTTGATTTTATTTCTATTCTGTTTCTGAATTTTTAAAAATTTTAAATTTTTTTTTAATGATCACTTATTTTAAATTACAGAGTGGAAGGCTGGCTCCACAATTTAGAAAAATGTTTCATTCGGGGAAAAAAAATAAAACCAGTCCCCTGGTTCTGCTGTAAATCTGAGTGATCTTGGTAATTTTATAGGACATCAAGCATCGATAGTCCATTAAAGTTAGGTCCTTAAATGAATGACCATTCAGCCAAGGGACTTTGAGTACTTTAGGGCTTGGGTTTAAATCTCTCCTTGCCCTGCCTTTGCTTGCCATAATTCCTTGTAGCTGTGAAATGAGAACTGCTCCATCTCCCAGTGGGCTCTTGGGAGGATTTGTCCGTGCCTGCTGGAGATGCTCAGGGGTCTCTGGAGCTCCCACCTGGGCAGCAAGGCCATGGGTGAAGGGCATCCCCTTGGTCACATCCCCAGATGTGGTGTCATACCCTGTCCTGTGATGTCCCCCAGCTGCCCCATCTCCTTGTGGCTTGACAAAGAGGTTCCTGGAGTGGAATTTGCTTGGCTGTGAAGGCTGATGGAAATCTCTGACGAGCTCCTGCCTGCTCTGTATTTCCTGCACATCTTTCACGATTTCTGCGCTTTCAGGGAGAACTTCTCGCCTGCTTAAACTTGATTCCCTTTTGGGTTTTAAATATTGAGAGCAGATCAATACCTCATGAACCTCCTCGGTGAAGATGAGCATGATTTGCTGGGAGCTGTATCACCCTCTTCCCCCTCTCCTCTCCTTATTCCCACTACAAGCTCATTAAGTCGTGCCACAGGCAGAGATCCATCAAAGGCTGTAACTGCTGTGGATGTTTCCTCAAGTGCCTCATTCAGAGCATGATGAGGTTTGAGTGCTTCTCCTAATGCAGGCACAATCCGGAGTTACTGGTGTGCTCTTAACTAATAAACCTTCAATTGCAGCCCAGAATAGCAAACTCTGTAATCACGGAAAATTGCTTTCTGATGGGTGAAAATGCACGAGCCTGGGGTGGAGATCTGCTTCCCTTCCCCCTTCTCCTCCTTTCTGAAGGCAGTGAGTAGGAGGACAGAGAGGGGAAAGGGAGGCAGGAGCAGCTATCCTCCCCCTCACTGTCGTGATGGCTCTTTTGGCGTTTGACTCTGGTTATCATTACAAATTGAGATTTCAGGATGGATGGGGACCTCTCCGAGTCACTGTGAAATCTTCCCCACTCTGGGCTTCATCCTGGAGGTTTCTGAGCCTTCCATGGTGCTGCCAAGTTCATTTTTCCCTGGAAAAAGGTGCATGCTCAGCACCCTGAGGAGAGAAAACCTGCACCACAAGGGAAGGGATGGGCTGGGAGCCTGGTGGGTTCATCCATGGTGTCCGAAGCATCTGTGCTTCACCAGGGAGCTCCAGAGAGACCTGGGGGAGCTTGAGCTCATCCCATCCAGAGACATCCCTCAGGATAACACCAGACCTTGGCTGGAGAGGGGGTGAAGAGCTTTTCTGGTGGGTGGGAAATACCCCAGTGCCTCCAGCTGGAAGAGTGGTCTGCAAGAGGCAGCGAGGGAAGGGGCTGCTTGAGCTGCAGAGCAGTGCCTTGGGGGCACACCTGGGCTTACGGGTGTGGGCTGAAGAGCCATGTACAGTGTGGCTCAGCAGGTGACAAAATGCCAAGTTTCAGCTGGTCTAAGGGCAGGAACATCCCCCTCCATGTCCTTCTTGGGGGCTTTACGGCTCAGCGGGATGTGCGATGTGAGGCACTGCAGGGAGCTCACGTCAGCAGGACACCGAGCCCTCTCCGGGGAGAATTCCAGGGCCAGGAGCACCGTGGGGTCGCTCCCTCATGTGCAGAGCGGGAGGCACTCCCTGGAAGGGGACAGGGTTGTCCTGATGTCAGCCCGGGTGACTGCGGAGTGAGGGCCAGGATGTTCCCTTGCTGGAGCCCGGCCTGGCTGAGGTCGGGTTTCCAGGAAGGATAACGTCCCTGGAGACATCCGAGGCACTGTGTGCAGTGACAGCCTCCGAGGGATGATAAACACAGCACATGAAACACAGGCACGTGGCTGTGAGGGAGGATGCCCAGCAGCCACAACTCACATCTTTACAACTCCAAAGCTGAACTCAAACTTCAAATTCAGTGGGAAAAAAAACCCCCCAAACCTTAGATCCACATTTCCCTCTGTGAGGTTTGGCTTTAATTAGGGCTCCTGTGTTCCTTCTGAATTATTCATGAATAATTATTTTTCTTCATACAGGCTGGTTTTGGTTATCCTGCTTCACCTCAGGCTGGCTCATCTAATTAATTGGCACCTATGAGAATATGAGGCACAAAAATCCCTCCAAGCCCTTTCAAGAACTTCATATCAAAATTCAAAGACTATTCAAGGACTGAGGTTCTGGCTACTGAATATTAATACTCAAAAAGTAATATTTATCCTTATCCTCTTCCACTCCACCCCTTTCCTTCCTTTATGCTTCTCCTTCAGTAAATCAAGATAAGACCATCGATCGGCATCACCCAAAACCTTCCTGGGGCTCCCTTCTTTGCAGCTTAGCTGGAATAAGCTGTTACCTGTGTTTCAAAGCACCTGGTGAGCTTTACTGCAGAAATGAAGGTACTCTCCCAGTTGGTTTCTGGCTGAAAGGAGGAAAGGATGGTCTGGAGCACATGTGCCAAGAACGGGAGCAGAGGGGCTCAGAGAAAACCACACACTCTCCATGGGGACCATGACTGGAGTCATGGAATGTCCTGAGCTGGAAGGGACCCACAAGGATCATTGAGTCCAACTCCTGGCCCTGCACAGGCGAATCCCAGCAATCCCACCCTGTGCCTGAGAGGGTTGTCCAAATGCTTTTTAACTCTGTCGGGCTTGAGGCTGTGTCCATTCCCTGGGGAGCCTGTTCAGTGCCCAACCACCCTCTGGGTGGAGAACCTTTTCCTAATATCCCCTGAACCCTTCCCTGACACATCTCCAGCTGTTCCTTGGGTCCTGCCACTGGCCACCAGAGAGCTCCAAACCAGGATGGTCACCACTGAACCTCAAGGCTGTACAAGGCCGCGCATGGCTGAGGGTTGTCCCTGTTTTGTGGGTGCCTCGTGCCATTGAGTGGTGGCCGTGGAAGCACTCAGAAGACACCAGGGGATGTCTGACAGAGCCAGTACCAGGCCATCCGTGGCTTCCTCTGGTGCTGCTCCACAAGGAGATGAGTTTTGATGGCATGACAGTGTTTCCAGGCCATGTGTTGTGACTTTCTTCCAAGGCAGAGCCATCAAGCCTGAAGATCTGTGGTCTGTGGGAAACAGCAGTAGGTCCAAGGGTGAGTTGATGAGGTGTCAGATTAAGGTCAGGGCTAGCTGGGAGGGAGCATTTCTTTCCCACCATGGTTGCTGAGATGCTTGGGGGAATTGAAGAGGACACAGAAGCTGTGGGATGACGCCATGCTCGGAGGGCAGAGGTCTTGGACAAGGGGACAATCTCCAGTGGTCACAACTCCACCCACTCTCTGCCTCTCTTCCTCTCACTGTGTTTGGGCTGGAAAAAACCCTTGAATGCAAGAGGACCCTCTTAGCACCCTGCCAAGGTCTGGGAGGGTCTGGGCCAGGACAGCAGCTGCATCATGGGGCCATTACCACAGTGATGATGTTCTGCATGGGAAGGTGTTTGGGTCTTGGAGGGGGTTCCTTGGGTCTCCAAACAACAGACCTGGCCAGGACCAGCAAGAGCCCTCTCTGCAAGAGCTCTGAGCTGCTTCAGCCCTTTGAGCAGCTAAAGAGTAAACAATGAAATGAAATAGGCACAAACAAGCCCAGAGATCAGAATTCAAGGCTCTTCGGCACTTCTGGCCTGGGATTTGCAACAAAACCTTTTCTCAGCTGGCTTTGAAAAGGAAACCCACACAAGCTCCTTTTGCTATTCAGCCCAAACACAGGGCTGCTACTCATTCGGGCCCTCTGAATGTTCCCTCAGCTCCCGGGCTCCTCGGGCTGTGCCAAGAGCACAAACATTGAGGCCACTGGCTGTAGGTGGGCAGGAAACGTCAGCAGCCCAGCAAAGCATTTCCCAGAGCAGGGTAATCAGGGCACAGCCCAACACTCTCATGCCGTTTCTTGCTGTGGAAAATGGGGAGAAGGGGTTGAGAGAACATCCTGGAGGCTGCTAGGTTTCCTCCTGTCATTGCTATTAGGGGTTTGGCTCGGTTTGCAAGGCAAAGCCAAGCTGTTCATCCTCGTTCCGTTCCAGCAGGAGCGGGGCCGGCGCTGAAACCTTTCACCTGAGCCATTGGACATGGGCTGGGGGCTTGGCCAAAGCAGCTCCAGAGCTCAGCTGTTTGGAAAATGCTCGCTGCTGTGCGTGCTGTCTTCATCTCCCTCTTAGGAGGAGGGCATGGCACTGGGATGCTCTCCTTGGGATGCACGGCTTGGCTGTGCCTCAGTTTCCTTTCAGCCTTGTTGCTGCCTCACTGGGCTGCTGCACTTTTCATGAACTGATCTAGTGGAGGAAGGCCTGAAATTAGGCTCAGCCTAATGCTGGGTGCTAGTGCTGGTGTGCTCCAAAACCAGGTGAGGTTTTCAGCTCCCCTCCATGCCCTGGGGAGGTTGTGCTGCCTGGGTTCCCCCCAGGGATGAAGCTATGGACTGGTGTCCCCCAGATCGTCTGGGGCCACAGCAGAAAAAGAACTGGGATTTAACATGTTGCCTGTGTTTTCTTTTCTGCTCAGAAGGAGAAGATTTTGGCCCATCTCCATGTTTTGTGGCCACCTTCAGGGACTCCTGGATGCAGCTCCAGAAACCCTTCCTGGATGCTTTGGTTTTTTTAGCCCAAGGAGTATCAGCCAGGGACACGGCTTTTCCTCCTGGCTGGGTCAAGGAGAAAGTATCAGGTTGTCATCCTGTGCTCCTCCTTTTGCTTGTCCCTGGAGCCTCTGTGCTTTCCTTTTGTTATGAAACAGGGGTTACAACACTTCTTTTGGCATCCTGAAAGCCTGTGATCTTCTCAGAGGTGTGGTGCCATGTAGGGATGGGATCATCCACAGTGGTGCTTCTCTTCTGCTCTGTTTCCTACTACAAAACCAGCTCCAAGTATCTTCCCTTCTCCATTGCCATGGCTCATCCCAAGGAAATTCCCTCAGAAAACCCCTCCCACCCTATAAATGCATTTTCTTTTGATCCCTGCCTCTGCCAGGCATCACCACCTCACAGCACTGATGCCAGTGCTGCTTACATGTGATTTTAAATCCCGTCTTAGCTAACAACACAGGGATTTGAATTTCTAGCTTGTGAGCATGGATCATGCAAGGAAGGCTGGCCATGCCAAGAAATTCCTTGCATTTTCTTGGGCAGTTTGCTCCTCTGTGCCTCCTTGCTGGAATGGGCTCTGACACAGCTTTTGTTTGCTGCAGCTGCTGGAGAACAGAGCAATCATGGTTCCTCTCCTTCGTGGGCGAAGCTCGTTGTTTTGGAAGGAGAGCTGGCATTTTTAGAAACCTGCTGAATTGGTATCATCCTGGATCCCAGAGTTTTCTTGGCCCAAAGCCCAATGGATGGAAATGGATGCTGATATTTAGGTAGCTGAGTCCTGCCCCTGGTTTCCACGTAGTGAGGTTTTCACCTGTGAACTGAACCCCATTCCTGCTGACTCCAAAGGACTTTGCCCTGAAAGAGAGGAAGCATTTCACGGGGCTGCTGACACATCTCAAGAGGCTTTTCCAACCTGTCATAGTGCAGGTGACCCATCCCTACTGCCATTGCCTTGTAGATGATCTTCCAGCTCATTCACAAGCTGCATCCCTTTGGAAACCTCTGTCATCCCAGGAGATGCCAATGCCTGTCCTGATAGAGGGATGCTCCCACAAAAGGCTTTTGGATAGGGATGGAGGGGAAAGACAAGCAGCTCTTGTAATGTTTGCATGCAGAGAAGGCAGCAAAAGTGAAAATTTACTTAAAAGGTTGGGTGAGGCTTGCTTCATTCTGGTTCCCTTTGGTAGCTGGAGTAAGCTTGTCAGGAATAATAAGGATAATAAATGTTGCTAAGCAATAAGTGATTCCAAATCAGCTTTATCAGCTCAGCCCTGTGGGGAGGAAAAGGGATCTGAGCAGGGAAGAGCAGCAGAAAACACCTGGTAAGGGGACGGAGGACACAACAGCCATGGTCACCCTGGGGACAAGCCTGTCCCCATGGCCCTGCTGGGGGAGTGAGGGCAGGGCCCAGATGGGCTGTGGTTGTGCTGGTCCCCGTTACGGCACCATGGAGAAGCGCAGAGTGACCAGTCCATGCTGACCAGTCCTGAGTGATCCCCTGCCATGGGCAGTGCCAGCCCCTGTCCTCCTCACCGGATCGAGCTCTGGTGTGACCATCCATGAGCCTTCATGGACGAGGGGACCGAGAGCCTGCAAAGGGCAGAGGCCCAACAACGTCAGCACAGAGCTAGCGGATATCCAGAGGGGTTTTCCCGAGGAAGAACAACACAGGAATTGACCTCTCCTTCTTTTCCGCTCCTCTCGGACAAGCCGGCCAGCTCTTCCCACTGCCATAAACTCACACTGGATGCTCCCATCTCATGGGGCTGGGAGAGCACTGGGGGTCACACGCATGTCCTTGAGAGCTCTGTGTGAGCCCAAACGCTTTCCTGCCCTCTCCTGCACTGCCAGAACTCTCCAAGCTCCCAATTTATGTCCCAGAGATCTTGCTGGAGGCTTGTTTAGCTGTGACAGAGATGTGTCCGTGCTCACTGGCTCCTTTCCATGCATATTATGTGGGCAGGAGCGAGGATGGTTCAAGCTTCTCCAGCCCCAGCCCCATCCAAGGCACATTCCCTGCTGCTGAGTCCCTGTCCCCATGCCTTTCCTGCTCGGATAGGTTCCCTCTTGGGTGAAGGTGACTCCAGTGTGGGTGAGGTGCCAGGAACTGTCATGCTGGAATTAAGAACACAGGGGAAGCATCAGAACAGTCTGGATTCGGCATTATATGCCAGGGGAGTTGGAGCTGGGAAAGGTCTGGAGAAGGGCAGCAAGGAAGGTGGAAGCAGGGAGTTATATTCCCATGAGGAACAGCCAGGTAGTTGCTTCTTGGCTGTGAAAGATGACTGTGGGAGGACACAAGAGCAGCTTAGAAACTCACGGATAGTCTGAAGAGTGTGGATGAGGACTCTGCCTCATACAGCCCAAGAATTAGGGGTGATCACATGAAGCTGTCAGGACAAACACTTTAAATTCCAGGAAATCCCAGAGATGTTTCCCCCACCTTGCCGGTGTTTCAATGACTTGCCAGCTATTAGAATGAGCCTGATGGTTGACAGGCATCCCATACATCATCCTCCTGTTGTGGAAGTGCTCTTCCCAGTGGGAAATCCTTTGGGGATGGCTGCAGAGGACTTCACTGTCATTGTGCACACTGCCCTGTGTCACTCCTCCTCCTCTGTCACAGTGTGGAGTGGGGCTCCAGAGCCTCTCCTCGCTGTCTGCAGTGACTCTTGGCTGCTGATGCTGCTGGTGAGGGAGGGATCAACCCCATGGGGTTCCCCTTGATCCTGAGTGATGCAAGACACCCGAGTTCCTTGTCACCCCTGGGCTGCTGACTTCCTTTCTGCCTTCCAGTTTGATTCCTGCTCTCCTTTGCCTGCTCGCACAGGAGCACCGTGTGTTTTTCCAGCAGCACTGCAGGGGATTTTGTGTGAAAACATTTACACTCCTTCCCCTGGTTGATTTGGTACAGCTTTAGTTTTGGTCCCAACCCAGCACCCCACTGGGCAATCTTCACATTGTCCTGGGGGCCAACACACATCGTGGGGGGAAGCTGCTTAGTGGATGCTAAAGTTGAGTGGAAACCAAATCCTGGTTCCATGGGGTGCCCAAGAGAGATCCTGGGGAGAGGGATGTTGTTCTCAGTGGTGTAATGTTTTATTGTCCTGAGGGAGTGCAGGACATGAGACCTCATCCCTGAGGAGCTGCATTGTGCCTTCCAGCCCAGAAAACTCTCCCCTGGGTGTTCGTGCCCACCTAATTTGACAGGTGACTGTAGAGGTGTAGATGGGTTGATCTATATGGAGTTCTCCAGGAGAACAGGCAAAAATCATGGAATGGTTTGGGTTGGAAAGGAACTTAAAGACCATCAAGTCCAATGGGCAGGGACACCCTCCCCTGGACCAGGTTGCTCCTAGCCCCATCCAACCTGGCCTTGAACACTTCCAGGGATGGGGCACTCAATAGACAAATGTCACTGGATTCCACAAACCCACAAATGGATTCCACAAAAATGTTTGAGGATCAGAGTATTCCATTAAAAAACCCCCTCAAACAACAGCATAAAAGGAAGTGCACCCAAACAAACCTTGTGGGTTTTTTCTCTACTAAAAGCACTTGATCTCCACCTGGTCTCTTTGTGATACTGGTGCCATGTGCTGACAAGGGGAGAAGTTCTGCTGGACCTTAATTTTTATAGTTTTTTCCTACATTTTGAACACACAGTCGGTGAACTCTTGCACTGAGCTGCTGCAAATGGTTGGCAGGAGGGAGCAAGATTTTCCATAGAGGTTTCCTTGTGCTCCTGAGTCAACCTCTTACCACGGAGGAATAAGCCATGGATGTCCATGTAGGAGATGTCTCTGTGAAGGAGTGGTGGCCACTAGAGGGTGGCCATGCCATAGACAGCACTGCCCTTGGGGACAGACAGTGCCTTCCTGGGGCAGCTCCCTGCATCGGGAACCTCATCAGGATGAGTTGGCTTCTGGCTTTGGGTGTGTGGCCTGCCCAGGTAGCACATTTCTGATCTGAGCACGGCTTTGTACACCCTGATGGCTGATGGACAGGCAAGTGCTTTTCTTATCACGTGTCAGAGGAGGTGAAGAGGTGTCTGGATATCTGGGAAGGAAGAATAGGAAAGGTGTCAGAGTTGGGGGGTTGTCTAGGCAGGGCCATAAGTCTCCTGAACTTCTCGAGTCAGGGGCACCAAGGTGACATTTCCACCAGCTCAGAGCTGAAATGCCAGTTCTCTAAGCTCCAATTTTCATCTGCTTGCGCCACAACCTGACTTCACACCCAGGCCAGTGCAAACTCTGCCTTCTGGGCTATTGCTTGAAAGCCACAATGCTGTCAGGGAGTGCAATGAGCCTCCACCCCTCAGTTGTTGCAGGTCTCTGGGTAGGACTTGTACTGCTGCCTGTAATACACTGCATAACCTCGGCTGGAGGTGGCCATAGGCTAAGGCCATTGCTGAAAAAGTACAAAATAACTTCTGTCCTCAGTGCCTGGCTCTCTGCAGGTCCCCCAGGCCATCCCACCAGCCCTGGCCACCTTCCAGCCTCCATTTCCCCTCCTCTGCTCTCCTGCTGCGGGATATCTCGTGATGGAGCTGATTTCCTCATTCATCCTCCCCCCGTTTTGGCTCTTAACAGGAGCTCTCTGTTCCAAGGAGACTTTGGCAAACGAGCACATTTCTTCCTTTCCCTCCAGCAGCCCTTTCCTGCCCCAGAACTGTCCCCACCATCCTCCTCGCTCTGTCACCTGATGCTCCCTTTTGCTTTGGCTCTCTTTTTGCTTACCCTCCCACTGGCTTCTGGTTCTGCTCCTCACAGCCCAAACATATTTTAATCTTTCCCATCTGAAACAAATCTCCCTCTGCTCTGAATTCCTCCCTGATTGCCACTCCTGTGTGCACACCATGCCAAGACCCAGCTCATGTCTTCACTAAAGCCTTGGCCTGGGTCTGACAAGACCTCACGGATTTTGGGTTGTGCCCAGCATAGTTAATTTATTCCTCCTGTGCTTTCTTGAAGCCTGAGGACACCACTGGGTCTGCTGACACGGTGAATTTGTCCCCTTCTGCTGACATAGGTCTTATCCCAGCCCCTGAAACCCTGAAATCCTGCTGTGTCCAAACCCTGATGGCGTTTGCTGTGCTGTGTCCATCCCAGCCCTCTGCACAGTGGTGGGTCTCACCCACATCCCCAGGCATCTGGAACCTTCCTCACTACATGGAATCTCTGTGGCTGGTCACTGCCTTTCCCTGTGGAATGGTGGATCTCAGTTTCTGTTCAGCCCTTGGTGTTTGCAGCCTTCTTGCAGCCCAGGTGGGGAGAATTTCTTTTAAACCTCCTTATTCTCCTTAAGTATCTCCTTAAAGCACCACAACACTGGGATGGCAACAAAATGGAAGGTTTGGGAAGACCCAGCATTGTCTCTTTTACTTCTTTATAACTGGTTTTTATTCAGATTGGTGTCTGCTGATGGTTTCTGACCATATGTACTTGAGTCATGGACTTGTGGGGTTTTGAATGAACAGGAATTTGAATGAGCATGGAATGACAAAGTGGGTTTTAATCTGGACACCTCTTTTGGTGGAACTGTGATATCAACAGCAATGAGTCTCATTTCCTGGGGTGTCCCAGGCAGGCAAATCATAGAATAGAGAATCATAGACTATCCCAGCTTGGAAGGGACCCACAAGGATCAACAAAGTCCAGCTCCTGACAGGCAAAGCTGTGGGACTCTGCCCAAAAGGACACGAAGGTGCTGGGAGACAGACGGATGTTTGCACGGCAGGCAGGCTGTTACTGCCAGCCAGCACCAGCTGGTCCCAGACAGGATCTGCTGGTGATTTTGTAGCTCAGTTTGAGCCTCTTAAAGGCTTTTCTGTGTTCATGGAAAGGGCTGGTTGTGTTTGTGCACTCCTGAACACCCTGCAGTGCTGTGCTGCGAGCACCTCTTTGGATTCTCTGATTACAACAGAGAAGCAGGGAGAGGGGTGAAATGATCTCACACCAGCTCTGCAAGTTTGTGAGTTCTGTGATCAGGGGCAGAAGATACTCAACAAGCTCTCTTACACTTCCCACCTTCCCAGGCTGTGGATTGGGATCAAGGTGCCTCCTGCCTTGGCTGTTAGAGGTTCCTGGTGTGTCCATGTTTGTAAAACCAACCTGTCCCTCCGGGGCTGTTTCCTGTCCCTGCTGGCTTTGCAAACATCAGGCAGACACGAGTGTTTGCCCAGTGAAACACGTGTGGGATCTGCCCTGTCCTGGTTTGTGTAGCAGAGACGTCGCTTCCTCGGCAGTGTGGGGGCTGGAGAGGCTCTGCCCAGTGCAGGTGGAAAGAGAATGGGAATCATGGAGGAGAACATGGCCCAGAGACCCCCACATCATCCATCCTCCAGGCTCTCATTTAGGGAAATCACCCCAGGGAATTCAAATCTCTTCTACTCTTTCCCTCCCCTCCAGTGCCCCTGGAATCTCCTCCAAAAATATCGGCATTTTTCTTCCCTTTTGAAAAATGCAGCTTTTGAAGACTGTTTACAAACACTGTGTGCTGACTCCAAAGTCCTGATGGGAGCAAGAAGAAATGTGTCACCAGAGCTGGTAGAGCTGCTTTGGCCTCATGGGCTTCCATGTTCCAGACTGGGAGAGCTGGGGTTGTTCAGCCTGGAGAAGGGAAAGCTCCGGGGAGGCCTTCCAGCACCTTCCATGTACCTAAAGTGTGATTATGTAAAAGGGGGAGAGGGACTTTTAACACAGGTAGATCCTGATAGGAAAGGGGGAGAGGTTTTAAACTGATTTAGATCAGATATTAGGAAAAAATTTTTCCCTGTGCAGGTGGGGAGGCCCTGGCACAGGGTGCCCAGAGAAGCTGTGGCTGTCCCATCCCTGGAAGTGTCCCAGGCCAGGTTGGATGGGGCTTGGAGCAACCTGGGATAGTGGAAGGTGTCCCTGCCCATGGCAGGGGGTGGAACTGGATGTTTTTTAAGGTCCCTTCCAAGACAAACCTTTCCATGATTCTATAATTCCATGCTCCCATGTTTGGCAGCCCCTTTGTTTTGAGCCCACATAGGATAAACAGACCCTCACGGGAAGAGGCTTCAGCTGCTTATGGTCCCTTTGAGGGAGCATCTGAAAGATGCCTCCCAGGCCTCAAAGGGCAGGAGAACACAAAGGGAAGTTGGAAAAGACTCAGGACACCAAGATGCTCAAAGCTCATCAGGCTGGGAGGGAGATGTATCAGAAGGGTTGTGACAGAGGACTCTAAATCACTGGGTGGTGTGGGAAGGGTGGACAGGAAGAGTATGTTCCCCATCTCTATCTCTGCAAGAAT
Organism: Edolisoma coerulescens; assembly: GCA_013397115.1. NCBI lineage: Eukaryota > Metazoa > Chordata > Aves > Passeriformes > Campephagidae > Edolisoma > Edolisoma coerulescens. The sequence continues at coordinate 1,266,795 of VWZW01002516.1, read as the reverse complement.
TACACGACATCAGATGAAACCAGAAATTGTAAATCCAAAACAAACAAGAGGAGGTGGCTCTTCCCCCAGTGTGTAATTAAGCTGTGGAACTCCTTGCAACAGGATGTTGTGGATGTTGAAAATCGATGGGGGTTCATAAAGCAACGAGATAAATTGATGGAAGAAAAAATCATTGTGGGCAATTAAACATGAAATTGATCTCTACGGCACAGGAACCCACAAATTGTTGGAAGCTGACTGGATATTTTGGGGAAGTATCTCAAATTATTTGCTGTATTGTGACACTCCTTTCTAGATATCCATTTCTGGCTGTGGCCAAAGAGGAGTCACTGGGGTGAATGGAACTTGATGGTCTTTCTGCTGGTCCCACATTTTTGTGCCTCTCTACCTGGTGGTAGATCAGGCTGCCATTTATTTTTTAGGACTTGTGAGGATGTTGCAGAGTTTCGGTGGAATGCTGTGGGGTTTTCTCCTATCTTCTGGTGGATATAATGCTAAGATTAATTACTACCCAAAAGCTCTGCAGAGGTAGGGGTTTCAGTCACCTCCACAGGGACCATACATAAAATGGCTTGAAAACTGTTTGTGCCATCCCTGTGTCCTTAATTTGTCCTAAATTCCATGCTCCCCATGCTCTCCGAACATCCTAATACCAAGTCAAGGTGCTCGTTTAAGCTGCGCCTGCAGATCAGCTGTGGATCCCTTACAGTGGGACTCTGGCTTCAATGGGAGCCATCCCAGGTTAACTGCACCTCTCCTGGAGCTTGGTCACCTGCAACAAGGATGGCTGTGAGGAACATTTCATCATTTTCCAGATCCTAATTCATAGGAGTAATCTCAAATAATCTCTAAGCAAGGCTTAGACTAAGCTTTGCTAATTCTACATATTTCTCCTTTTGCTGTTTTGAGCAAACATTTGTTTTATAGCCAAGGCACACCAGAGAAGATTTTTTTGCCTTCTTCCCCAGCCTTGTGTGGACCAGCAGCATTGATCAGGTCACGCAGCACCTTTGAAACCTGAAGGCACATCCCTGCCCTTGTGTCTGCTTAGCCTGAGTGCCTCTTGTCTTGGTTTCAGCTGGGATGGAGTTAATTTCCTTCTTAATAACTGGTGCAGTGCTGTGTTTTGGATTTGAATAACATTCCTCAGTACTAGTAAAACATAAATATGCTCTCCCTTCCCAGTGCCCATCCTCATTTTTATCCCTTCCATCTCCTCTCTATTGACTGTACACAGATGCAATTATGGGAGTTGATCCACCTGAAAAATGGCTAAACATCAATGCCATCCATGTGGTGATTTTGTGGGTGGGGAAAGAGGAAGCAGCAATACTTTTGGCAGGTTTTTCTGCAAAGACTCCGTGCTGGGAAGCCTCAGATTCCAGGCACGTTGGCGTTTGCACAATGCCATAATCAGGGGTGCTGGTTTTGTGACCTCTGGCTCCACATGTCCTGAAACAGGACCTGTGTGTCGGTCAAGAAGAACGGGGGCTTGAGGTAGGTTTTAATTTCCTTGTAAAACTGGCCTCTCGGGGTGAATACAGAGGAATCAGCAGGGATGGAAATCACCACCCCAATTTCAGGAGGTGACCAAAGCACGCTGGGCCCTGCCCTGTGCTGGGTGCTGTCTGTGGTCCTTGCTAGCACTGTTTGACTTGGTGACATTTAGAGACACAGCACGTTCCCAGGGGGTGACCTTTTGAGCAAAGAAAGAGGGTCCTGTGCCTGGGAAGCTCCAGGCTGCTGAGTTTCCCCATGCAGAGCCTGGTGCTCCCATTTCCCACGGATCACAAGGGAAGGGGGAAGTCACGCTGCTGGCACTCGCTGTTTTGACAGCTCCGATTCTCGGCTTTGCTGCAGCTGCAAATTCACATCAGCTTTCCCATCTGGCTTCCCTCCACAGGGCCAAGGAGGGCATTTCAAGGAAGCCTGGGACAAGCCAAAGTGTGCATCTTGCTGACAGCACCCTGTCCAGTTCAGAGCCAAAAGTCAGAGGTGTGACTTTGTCCCCACGTTGGGACACGAGGCTGTTTAGCTGTCCTGTGAGAGCCTTGCAGATTTGCAGCTGGAGGGTCTGAAGGTGGGAGGTGAAGGCACAAAAGACAGGCTGAAATCTGGAGGGCAGGAAGAATTTTTCACAGTACTTGGTGTCCATCATCCCTTTGGGAGCCTGAATCTCTCTGATGCCTCTGGGCATCATCAGTGAAGCCACAACTGAGCAGAGTTGAAGGTGGCATTTCTTACATCCCAACTACTCCACTGGGACACCCCAGCTTCAGGTCCTTCTGTCTCTTAGGCTGACAAAAAACCACTTTGATTCAGCAGTTTACTTCATGTTTACCTTCCCAAGAGCTAAAAGGAAACATTTCTACCCAAAACTCTTGAGGTCTCTCTGTGCTGTTCAGATCAGAAACACCTGCAAGTTCCCAACCCATTAACCTTTGCGGGAGGGCTGGTGTGGGAGCTGCAAATCCAGAAATCAGCCTGTTAAGAGCTAAATCAACTTATTGGGATTCAGAGGCGTGAGGTTCATAGGGCATTTCCATAACAGATGGAAATTTGGAATAACTGCACACTGCAGCAAATGGTGTATTTACCTATAAGCTATTACTGCACGTCATAGATTTTAAGGTTGAGACACCAGGAACCTTTGTAGAAGGAGCTCTACAGTGTGCAGAGCTGTAGGTTTCTGTATGTTCCAGACCCATTTCACCTGGCAGCATAAAACACCGTGGAGGTTCTTCTCCTTTATCAGGATGTGGACACCATGAACTGAGGACTCAGGAGTCCAGGATTCAGCACTTTGATCAAACCTTGGCTTTTCTTCTCTTCAGCGTGTACGACATGTCTTGCCAAGTGTCACTAAGGAGGAACCTGAGACTGGTTTCATGACTCTTCTTATAACAAGTTAAACCATCCCTCCAGTCCACCCCAGTTTAGGTGTGCTGCTCTGTCCATGCCACATTTTAGGCTGAACATCTGAAATAAATCCACTTCCTCTTTGAGGCCACATTTTGGTATCGGGTATCAAACCACGGCACCAGATTGACAAGAGAGGTTTGTGTAGGGCAAGAGTGACTCTGAATTGCTCTGAAATTGTGGTCCAAAGGCTGTCATGGTTTGCAGTTCTCACCTTTGGTTGCACTGTGCTCAAAATCTGCTCTTCCCTTGTGCCTAAGTGAGACCCAGACCCTTTGGATGACGCAGGCATCGGTGTGTGATGGGGTGTGTGTGCACAGGGTTGCAAAAATGTTGATTCCTCTCAAATTTGGCTGAATTAAGGTGGAGCTGAAGGATGGTCATGCCTCTCAAGATGGTGATTTCCTCTTGCTTTCTTTCAAAAGCCACAAGAAGGATTTTTTTTCACACCTTAGCCAGAAGCCAGACTGCAGCACCCCGAGTCCTGCCAGGCCCTGCCAAGGCAGATGGCACTATGTGACCTTCTGCAGTCACTTCCATTTTCATCAGCAGCTTTGCAAATGTTTCTGGGCAAAGGGACATAATCTTCTTCTATGATACCTGCCAGGAAAAATCCTCCTGGAGACAGCCCCATATCACGTGCCTGCTCTCTTGTCCATGCTGGGCTCTGCCATAGTGAAGGGTGAGTGTCAGATTGTGCATCCTGGTTCTTCCTGGGAGGAGCATTCAGCCTCCTCAGCTACTGATTTACCAGACAAAGTCACTCCAAACAGGGGGCTCCTGACCTCCCCAGCCTTTTCATTTGGGCTTATCCTACTGTGATGAAAACTGAAAAACTCCTATTTTATAAGGAAGCAGAAAGGCTTCAGCTACAGATGAATATACATAAAAACTTGAGTAAAAAAGGTACTTTGTGGTAAGTATTATTTAATATTTACATGCAAAGACTTTCCATTGGGATTAATTTCCCTTACTTTGATAGATTCATAGAATCCTAAAATGGTTTGGGTTGGAAGGGACCTTAAAGTCCAGCCAGTTCCATCCTTCTGCCGAGGCAGGGACACCTTCTGCTAGACCAGGTTGCTCCAAGCTTCATCCAGCCTGGCTTTGAACACTTCCAGAGATGGGGCCATACTTCTGGCCATACAAAAGTCAGGAATGGAATCTAAATGTTGCCCAGGCTCAGATGATGGGCTGAGATTTATCCCTGTGCTTAAGACACTGATGAATCAATTCCCTGCCCCAGCTGTGGTCTGTGTGGAGAAGGTCTCTGCAGTGTCCCACGTGTGTGTCCCACCTCTGGCACGCTGCTTGCTTTGGTCTGAGTTTGTCTCTAAGGACATGGAGGGGGAGGAAGAGGACTTTTCTATTTCAACCCACTCACCCGTGGGACGGCTGCCTCTGCTGCTGAACCCAAACAGCAGCCAGAGGTCACAGCCTCAGACCCCAAATGTCCCAGAAGAGGAAGCGCTGTACATGCTGAAATTGTCTCCTCGAGAAAATAGCAAGACCAGAACTGCAGCTGGGGTTTAAATAGCCTGACTTTGAGTAACACAGGCTTGACAGCTTGAAGAGAAAGGTAAATGTGTGATTTGGGGTAGGAAGGCAACTGTGGGAGGGGAAGGTTTGGCTTCCAGAAGGGCAAATCTTTCTGGACCTTAGTGAAAATTTCTTCACTGTAAGAGCGGTCAAGCATCGAAACAGGCTGCCCAGGAAAGTGGTGAAGTCCTTGGGAGTGCTCAAAAACATGTAAATGTGGCACTTGGGGACATGGCTTAGTGCTGGCCCTGGCAGTGCTGGGTTAAGAGTTGGACTCGATGACCTTAGAGGGCTTGTCCAACCTAAACGATCCTGTGATTCCATGGTGATGCTCCATGGTGACAGCACAAAGAAAGGTGTGTAGGTGCCCTGCAGAGCACATCTGTGCCCCACGTGGGCATTGCCAGGACCTCTGGGACAGCCAGGCTGGGTGGGGGTTGATCTCCCAGCAGTGGATGTAGCTACTGGATCTGTCCTGGGGGTAGGAACTGGTCCCTGGATTGAGACCAGCAACCCACTGAGCTTGGTGACAGCTATGAGCTGCAGCTTGTAATGGGCACTGACACAATCCCTGATCATGGGGACGTGTCCTGGCCAATTTTTGTCAGCTCTGGGCTCATGCTGGTGCTGAGAAACCTGTGCCTGGGGGCTGCACACAGCCTGTGGCTTCATTCCATTCCTTCCTTGTTAGGGCATCTTGGCTTGAAGCATTCAAGTTGAAGTCTGGCTCTTGCCAACCTCCAGGGCTCTCCAGCATGTCCTGCACCATCTGCCATGTCCATATGCCCAAGGTTGTGTCCAAGGGCACTCTGCACATACCCTAGACACCACTCTGGGGGGCTGAGGACAGCCCTCGCAAGGTCTTCGAGCTGAAGAAATAACAATAATTTCATTTTGTGCCCGAAAGGAGCAGGTGACCCAGAAGAGACATGCAGCAATCCCAGTTCAGAGTGGACATGGTTAATCTATTCCAGGCAAGCAGTACAGAAAAGAGCCCACAGCATTTAACCTGGAGACCAGGAACTGCTTCCTGGGGAGGGTGACTCTGGCAGTGTGATCACAGTCCCGGTTAATTAGATCATTTGTAGCTGGTTCAAAGGGTGGGAAGGACCTGCTTGACCTTTTGTAGTGGAAAAAGTCCATGGCCTTGTTTTACACAGTGAAATGGGAAGGTCTCAGCCCTGGAGAAAGTAGTTACAGGCAGGAAATGTGACTGCACATATGGACAGGTGGCTGTAAGGACCTTGTTTGCAAAGAGAGGCTGGAGCACAGTAATGGACTGGCCTGGCCTGGCTTGGTTTGGGGGTTTCTGTGTGCTGTCTTGTCTTTGGAGCAGTGGGAACTGTGACAGGGCAGGGATTTTTAGGGGCAAAAGAAAGGGCAATGACTTCAATCAGTGCAAACAGATTTAGGTCTGTTTTGGTCATTGGCTTACCTGACTGATGGGACAGTAAAGCTCCCTACAGGACAGTCCAACAGCTTAGGGATAATGTGAGTTGGGATGGATTTGTAGGTGCTCCAGGGCCAAGATGATCCCAATATTTGACTAGGAGCTGCTGGAGAGACTTTTGGAGAAGCTTTGATCACATCAAGTCATCAGCCTGGGATCCTGACTGCAAATCAACAAGCCTGGCTCCCTGGGAGTATGGATGAGTTGATTTGTGAGGAGCTCCTCACACCATCCCATGAACTGGCAGTCAGGTTCCTGACAGGAATTTGTCCTGTCCAGTGGAAACATCTCCCTGGCTGTGCTGCATCAGAGGTTCATCAAATGCAACGTGTTTTCTTTGAAATATCCAGTGTTCCACAAATCTGCACATTCTGATGGGAAAAAAAATGTTTGCCTGGAAAATTCCCAAGCATCCTGACCGGCTCTGTATGGTGTTAAGAAATGTGACAGCATCATGCTGTCCATCCCATCCCTTGGGTGTAACCTCATCCCAGACCTGAATAACCTGTCACTCTTGGATAAAGGCTCTGGCTCTCTGCCCTGGCTCCCCTGTCCCCACTGAGCTTGTTTCCATGGATTTCTGCCATGAACATGGCTTTATCTTGGTCTCCTAAGGAAACATAACTTCTGTGAGCACGCTTTGCACAAGTATGGAAGAGGCCTGGCTTCATCTGTGACCTTTGTTCTTTACCTTGCCTTGAACCATTCGACCAACATCCACCAGATTTCATGGCAAGAGTCACAAATATAAAGGTTTCACAAGCTGGTGGTTGACTTGCACCAGAGTGAGATCACAAGGCACAAATCCACAGGGAATCATTAGGCATTATCAGCTTTGTTGCATATTGAACTACTTGTTCTCTCTCCACTTCTCTTTCTGTCCCTGGAGGGTGAGATTGAAGGGGCCAAGGAAGGTCCACATGTCTAGAAAAAGGAATTTGCAGGGTTATCTCCCCTTTCCCTCCTGTTTGGGGTCTGTAGTAGCTCTCCTCAGCCCAAAGTCAGGCTGGGTCCCTTTGCTTTCCTCTCGTGATGTTGCTCTGGGGAGTAGAGCCCATGAAGCTGCTCTCCAGATCCTGCATTGGCCTCCAAAAACCTCTAAGATTCAGCTGCTTTATAAATGAAGGAGAAGATACTTTTTCATGTTAAGGTAGCACTTTTGACTTGTTGTTGTGGAAGCAACAAACATTCCTGCTGTAAAATTCATGTGCTCCTCAAGGAATTGCAGGGAGGCTCCAGGAGCAACCTGCTCACCTGTTTGGAAGTCATAAGTCAGCCCTTCAGCTGAAGGCTGGAAAATTCAATGGATTTTGGTTTGTATGTGACTTGATAAAATCTGGGTTTCTCCACTAGTTGAGCAACTGCAAGGGTGGGGTTTAGGAAGGGAGATGAAGATTTGGACACTCCTGATGACAAGGTGTGCACTGGCGATGTCCCTTGTCCTAGAAACATCTCAAGTGGACAAAATGCATCAACACAGAAATGAGATGTTTTCTGGCATCTGATAAAACCTGTGAGCTCTGGCATCCCGACTCTGCCTGGGTTGCAAAATGGCCACAGTCACCACCAAAAGCAAGAGTCATGTGTTGTCCACACCTACACAGGATGTCTGGAATAACCTCCAGGAATCATGTCCTACAGGGATGCCAGAGTCATTTGAGGACGGAGTCCACTCTGCTGGGAATGTTTGGGATGACTGACACCTCTTGTTCCACCTGCATCTTGCAGGAAAGAGGGACTTTGTAATAGAGCAGCAAGCTCCATGCTGCCAGCCAGGGACCCTTGGAGAAATCCAGGTGCTGCCAAGCCACCCTCTGACCCTGCTCTTCTGGAGACACAAGACATCTCCTTGCACTCTTGGTTTGGAATAGGAGTCTCCTCCCCAGCCACCCAAATATGCAGCTGCGGTGCCAAAGAGGCTTTCACAACCTCCTGTGTGACAGCGGTGGACGTGGGGAAGGTGGTGATGTCAGGCGTGGTTGCTGCAGTAACCGCAACATCAGGGTGTGTGCACCCTTTCCAAGAATGTGGCTGTGGAGTGTGGAGTCACAGCTGAAGCCCTCGGACAGGGTGGACAGAACACAGGGACCAGCCCAATTTTAAACCAGAAAAAGCAGGGGGAGGAGAAGTGTAGGAAAGAGCCACAGAAGGAATTTGAGGGGGACGACGGGAATCCATGGAGGACAGTATGATTAAGGGCCTGATCCTGCTGCTACGTGCCACCTCTGGGAGCGGCCACCGGCTGACCTCGGTGTCAGTGGCATTTTGACCACCAAGCACTCAGTTTCTTGCTGAGTTGGTTTGACCAGGCAGGGAGATCAAATGGTGGAAGGAAGGCCACAGGCTGCTCTTGCACCCCTGACCGATGCTGAAGGCAGAATAGAGACTTCTATCTCATTAGAAGAGCCTTAGTTAAAAAAAAAAAAACCAATAGGTGAGGGACCCTGGCTTGTCTCTGTCTGGGGGTTCATGGAGAGGATCCCACTGGAAGGCAGAGAAAGACCATGGAGCAGCAGCGACTGGTGCTCTCTTCTCCTGGCAGGTTTGAACTTCCAGGTGCAAAGAGTGGGGGGGCACAGGGCAGTCAGCACATGGTGACGGAAAGCATGATTATGGATGGATGGCATTATTATGGATTATTGGGGCTGCCCCATCCCTGCAAGTGTCCAAGGCCAGGCTGGACAGGGCTTGGAGCAACCTGGGATAGTGGAAGGTGTCCCTGCCCATGGTAGGGGGTTGGAACCGGGTGGCCTTTAAGGTCCCTTCCAACCCAACCATTCTGTGATTCTAAGCATATATGATTCTGTGATCTCCTTGACGGGTCAGCTCAGGGACAGGTCTGGATAAAGGTCTGGGGATCCCGAGGGATGAATCTTTATGCTTCAGGACCCCACTGCACCCCCCTTTCCTGTGGGAAAAGCACCCTACATGCCCTTAATGTGGAAAGGTGTCAAAATGCTCTTTTGCACCTTAGGAAGAACCAGGCACAGCACTTAAAAAGCTGCATAATTCAAGAAGATCTCCAGGGTCTCCCCTGGACTGCAGCCCAGAGGTGCTTTGTCTTGATTCATTAATGCCCTCTGACGTGTGGGATTTAGTAAAAAATAATGTGGGATTTAGTAAAAAATAAGGACATATATCAAATTCCCTGAATGCAACAAGGAGAGGGGTCAGCACATTCCTGTTTCCCAACCTCACAGCTCAGTTCTGTGGAACAAGGATGTTGGAATGAGAGAGGTGGGCCAAAAGATAGGCCACCAGGCTCACCTTGATTTCCAATCCCTTCATTCCCTTGCAATCCCACAGAATCTCCAAAGGAATTCTCTGCCTTCCAAACACACAAAGGCAACAGACTGAAAGGCCTCTCCCCGAGTCTCTCCAGACTGAAAACCATTAGCCAGATAAGCTGAATATTCTTCTTTTCATTTTATTTTAATAGCCAAAACACACTATGCAGGTGACAGATGCGATGTTTCTTGGCTAGCAGGGATGATTACACCTCTATAACTATATGCTACGAAGTGCTCTTGCTACAATAAATAAAGGTCAAAGGCAAGACACTTCCTGCTACTTTTGCCGACACGTGGCTGCCATTTAGTGATTCATAATCTCTACACACGGCTTGGCACACGCAGGGGATCTTTTTTTCTTTTTTTTTTTTTTTTAATAGGAGCTGTTTTCCACTTGTGCAAACACAACAAAGGATTTAAAGGGACCTGCTTTGAGCCACCTCCACCGCCAGCGAGATTCAGCGAAAGGTAACAAAGATGAGCAGGACCATGGGCTGAAGGTAGAGCTATGCACAAGTAGGAGCTGATTCTCTGCTGGCTTTTAGGGGTCTTCGAGCTGAAAAACGTTTAAAGCTATGCCTATTTTTGATCTTTTATAGCATTTTCCTGCTGTGTATTACAGTGCCTTGTGCAACTGCATAAACACTGATGTGTCTGAGTGGCAGAAAACAAATGCTGGGAGATAAGAAAACCTGATGGTGTTTGGGTAGGATTGTGGTGGGCTCTGGTCCCCAGCTTGGGATTTAGTTGTGAGATGGACTCTGATGAGATTAATTTCATCATCTGGATAGGAAAAGGAAAAAAATAGTACAGGAATTTAATATTTTTCCATGTTGGGTCTGCTCTGTGGTTTGTACAATGTCTTGGTAGCAGGTGTACAGGGGCAATCACAAAGAGATATGAAATGCCCTTCACATTCAGGAAGAAAATTTGGCTTAAGCTGCTTGTTTCATCCATCATGCATTCTTAGTTTTGAAGAGTTAAGTTGCGTAAGATTGTGGTTATTTTATTTGAGACAAGAGTTTTCTGTTTCTGTGGAAAATATCTGCAACATTCAGACAAACCTGAAACGTCAGGACGTGGAGAGCTGCTGGGTGTTTGGGTGTTTGTCCTGAACACAGTGAAAAGGAATGACTTTTTTAATGCACTCTCACGATTTCTCAGACTGCACTAAAAATCTGCCTTGTCTCCTATTTTGATTTGTTTCAATGACCTCATAAGAAGTTTCCAGCTGGAGGTGGACCTGTGCATCTGTGAGCAAGTAATTCCCTGAAGGATTTTCTGTTACTTTTGGTGGTCAGTCCACTTCATTTCCTTTTGGTAACTTTATTTTTCTGCTGTGTATTCATGAAAAGTCCAGGGAAATGGTTTGAATTCTGTTGTTTGAGTGAATTCACCATGCAATCATGGAATTATAGAATCATGGAATGGTTTGGATTGGAAAGGACCTCAAAGATCATCTTGTTCCAATCCCCTTCCACTAGCCCAGGTTGCTCCAAGCCCTGTCCAACCTGGCCTTGGACACTTCCAGGGATCCAGGGGCAGCCACAGCTTCTCTGGGCACCCTGTGCCAGGGCCTCCCCACCTTCATAGGGAAGAATTCCTTCCCAACATCCCATCTAAATCTTCTCTCTTTCAGTCACTTTGGGGTTTGCATTACAGCCCAGCACTTAGTTGTGCAGCAAGAGCCAGTCCTTGCATGGGGAGCCCACAGCTGAGGGGCACAGGAGAGAAAAAGCTGGCTGGGGAAGGGGAATCTGGAGCAAGTGCCTGAGTGGGAGCCTTGCAGTCCGTGGTCCTACTGACTGAATCACACTGCTGATGTCATTTATTAGAACTGTTTCCTGCTGAGGAAGAGACTCAGCACCACACAGGTCTCCAGCCATGGCTGGCACACTCCGGAGCAGTGAATCACCCGTGCTGTTTGTTGAGCTGAGTCACTTGCGTGGACAGAGACCTCACAGAAAATATTCCTCGGTGAACAAACTACTCCAGCAACTCAGTAAAAAAAAATCCAGGTTCCTTTTTGGCATCCTTTGCGTGATGAAAGGAGAATTTTTCTCAGCGGAATATCTCTGCTCTGAGGTGGTGTCTGGGTGCAGAGTGACCTGTGTTTCCAGCTGGCAGAACAAAGGCAGGGATCGTGTTTGAAGGCTGTTTGTTCAGCGTCCCAGTAACAGGACTTTGGGCACCTGGAAAGTTTGGCAAGCAAAACCTGTATTTCATTTTTTTTTTCTTTTCTTTTGAATCCTAAAGAAACAGAGAAAAAAAAAAAAGGTTTTGTATTTTTTTTTTTTCTTTTCAACAAAAAAGGAAATTGTGCAAGGAGGGGGAAAAAGTTGTTCTAAGGCCAAATTATCACCTGTTCACTTAAACATTGGCTCAGATGAGATAAGTAAAAGAAGAACTGAAGGAGCACACAAAGGATGTCTGGAAAATCCTGTGTTCAAGGGACAGGGTAGTGAGGGAGCAGCCAGCCAGTGTCTTGGCTCTACAGGAACTAGTGGCCAGCAAATGAAATTAGTGGGATACCTCCATGAAGGTGGGTGCTCACGCAATGGGTAGCTGGGCTGGAAACATCCTTCTGAAGGATGTTGTGGGCACAAGAAGGTTCAGGAGGTAAATGGGCAAGTGAGAGATGATGGAATTTATTGAGAGGTATCTTCTGGGATTTACTAAGTAGATAAATCCCATCAGGCTCAGGACATCCCTTGAGCTGAATCTAAAGAAGGCAAGGAGAGCTTCGAGGAGATGTGTTTGGTGTGTTGGATCCAACCTCGAGCCACTGCTCGTGGCCCCTGGTTTTATTTCTTTTCATTGCTTTAACCTGAAGCAGCAGGAAGCAAAATGAGCTTGGCCACCAAAGCCACTGCACCTTGTGCCCTGTGATCAGTTGGGAACAGCATCCCTGGGCACATGGGGCAAAAAAGTGTCCTTTATGGAGGCAATCCCAGGTTTGAGGTGCCCCAAATGCTACCAGAGAGCACCTTATGAGGATGCTCAGCTTTGTCTTACATTTTCTTTTCCAAGTCCCTTCCCACCTTCATCTGCACCAGCCAAAGCAGCTTCCCAAGCTGGATGGAGCCTGAGCACTGTAGCTCTTTTTATTCTCCTAATGTGTCCCAGCAACACTGGGCAGCCAGCCTGGCATTTTGACTGAGATTTTAAAGGCTTGCTGTTACCAATTCCCCTTTTCCATTTCTCTCCCAACAACACTGGGTAATTTCACCTTTTTTTTTTTTTTTTTGTTAAACCCTTGTTTTGCCCTTCCTTTGGGGATTGGGGCAAGGGACATAGCTCCTCAAAAATGATTTGGGTGCCAGATCCCTGCCAGTGCCCATCACCAGCTGCAGTGTGCTGCTACATCTCTCCTTCCTCACCTCAGAGCCAGGCAAACACATTCTGTTCTTTTGGGATTATATCCTAGAGATCTGAATGTCACAGCAGGCTGTGCAGTTTAACACAGGAAACATTTGTGCCTGCTATTTAAGAGAAATAAGTTGCTCGTGTTTCCCTGGGAACCAGCCCGTCAATCGAGCTCGCTTGACTCCCCTGTTATTAAAATAAAATGTGAAAGAGTAAGGGGATATACTGCAAGTTGTGCAAGGGCAAAAATGCTATCTGGGTGTGTTTCATATCCAAAATACGCATCCTCATGTAAAGAAGGAGTGTTTTTTCAGCTTTTTCAGATGGATTGCTGTTCTTTTGGATTACTTTTGCTGGCAGTGTTGTATCTTCACACACAGAACTTGGAGCTGACTGTGAAAAAACCCCGGTGGCTCAGCAGTTGTCGTATTACATCTGCGTGCAGGTTATACACATCTCTTCCTCCCCAGGCCCCTTGGCACTGCTCTCCTGCCTGCCCGTGGCTGTACCGAGCCTGTGCTCTTTATTCTACCTCTTAGGCCGTTCCTTCTGAGCTTTCCTCTCCACCCCAGGAGTGTTTTTGCGCCTCATTTTGTGCGGGTTTATCCGAGGCTTTATCTTTAAGACCTGCCGCTCCGAGAGACAGCAGGTTATCCGTGGGGCAAGGCTATTTTTAGGGAGCGCAGTGCCAGGATGGCTCACAGCTCTTGGCAGCGAACGCGTGCGGAACACAAAGGCGGCCTCTGTGCTGAGGGCTGCAGGACTGGGCACCCTCAGGAGCTGGGAGCCAGGCACGGGCAGGGAGCTGGGCACAGCAGGGAAACAGAGCTGCTCTGGGCAGGGAGAAGGGCTGGGAGCTGCGAGAAGGCTGCTGTGGGCACCGCGGTGCCAAGGCAGAGGAAGGGAGGCAGGGGCTGCAGAGGCTGGGATGGAAACAGGGGAGGTTCTCAGGATCATTCCCTGCCTTTTGCAGGTATCAGCCCTTGGCTTTTAAAGGGAAACATCCAAACCCAGCCACAAATTTCCTGGAAGAGAGATGTATTGTCTGAAACACCTGGCCACTGCTGGAGATCCAAAACAAGACTCATAGGGCGAGTTTGCATTTTTCCACCGTGCTTTCCTCTACCTGCTGTGAGATAAAGGCAGAAGCTTCGCTGCTGTCAGCAGCAAAGCCTTCTCCCAGATTTCCACACTCAACCCTGTTCCTTTGCACCTGCCAAATTTTCATTTCCTGGATTCTTTCTGTGTTGGGAAGAGTTTAAGTGATTGTGGTTTCATGCAATCTGTGCTGAATTGGTGACAAAGGGATGTAAATGTTCACAGCTGCTTTCACAAGAAGGCATGTTGGGTGAGATAAGACTGGATCTCCTGGGAATAACCTGTGAAGGATGTGCTAGAGTTGCACAAAACAGTGATAAATTGCTGAGAATTCAGCTGTTCACTGTGTCACACAATAAAAGAACGTGAGGGCATCGAGGGCTGGAGCACTTCTCCTACGAGGAAAGGTTGAGGGAGCTGGGGATGTTCACCTGGAGGAGTCTCCAGCAAGAACTTAGAGCCCCTTCCAGTGCCTGAAGGGGCTCCAGGAGAGCTGGAGAGGGACTTGGGACAAGGGCATGGAGGGACAGGACAAGGGAGAATGACTTCACACTGCCAGAGGGCAGGGAGAGTTGGGATAGTGGGAAGAAATCCTTCCCTGTGAGGGTGGGGAGGCCCTGGCACAGGGTGCCCAGAGCAGTTGTGGATGTCCCATCCCTGGAAGTGTCCAAGGCCAGGTTGGACGGGGCTTGGAGCAACCGGGGATAGTGGAAGGTGCCCCTGTCCATGGGAGGGGGATTGGGACAGGACGATCTTTAAGGTCCCTAACAATCCAAACCATTCCATGAATCCATGATTCTTCGATGAATGAAAATAGCCAGCTCCCTGCAAAGCAAAAGAAGTGCCATTGACACTGTTCCTTGAGGCATCGTCAACATTCACCTGAGGAGAGCAGACCAACTCATGGAAACAAAATCCAAAGGAGGTTATTAAATACAGAGAAACCCACAAAGTTCCTGAGCAGAAAATATCTGGGAGCTGAGAGTGGTGAGTCCTGTTCTCCCACTTGTGGAGGCTCAGGCTGTTCCCTGGCCAGCACACAGGTGTGCGTAGGAGATAGTGCCACCTTCTAACCTGCTTTCTGCCTGTGCTCCAGGGAAAGCATTTCCAGTTTTCCTCATCCAAGTGAAACCAAAAGGGCACTTTAGGTACAAGAACTCCCAGAAATGGAATCATGAAGGATTTTTAAATTTAGCAGAGAGAAATTTGCGGTAAGAATAAGTAATTTGGGACTTGAAGCTTGACAGAAATAAGCCAGACACAGCAGCACATTTCAAGCTTTCAGGGTGTGTGCTTGCTACAGCAATTTATTGAGGACTGCAAAGGATCTTTCACACGTAGATTTTTTTCCCCATTGCTGAGATTGGATACTTTTCTCAGCAGCTATATCCTTCCAGAAATCCATTTAGGCAACTGTTAAAGCCTGTAGCTCTCAGGATATTAGAAGAAATTACAGCTTGAGCAGTCTCATTCTGGAAATCACCTTCCTAGAAGGGAAAAAAGATGAACAAACCTGTGAGGGGAATTTCTCCTCCTCACCTGGACTAGTTTTATTTCTAACCACAAAGGTGAGCTGGGAGGTAGTTCTGTGTCCAGATTGTTCATCATCACAGGGAAATATTTATGAGAGAGCTCCCTGTCACTTGGACAGCCTGTCAAATGATGACTGAATAGCAAAGGTCATTGTTACTCATTCCTATGAACTGCTGCAGCTACACTGGGATGACTGGAAGGTCACAAAGGCTTTTTTAGCAAAGGGCAGACTCTCTGAAGTGACTTTTGAAACTGCCTGTAGCCTGAACATACTTTCAAAGGGAGGCTGCTGGGCTTTCAGGTTCCCTTTGTAGTCTTGGTAAAACCTTTTATTGACTGATTGTCAGGGGATTGTGAGGAAAAGGGGAAAAACACCCACAAGAGGCGATACTGTTTGATCTCTGCCCTTCCTCGTTGTGCTTGTGATTGGCAGCCTTGCTTCAGAAAAAATTTCTGGTGGGATTTTGTGTTTATGTTAGAATGCTGCTGTCTCCTGCGCCGGACGTGGGTTTGGTTTTTCTCCTGGGAATGTATGTTTTTGTTTGACTGCTCAAGTGTTCCTCAAGTGGGTGAATGAATCATGGAAATTCCGTATTGCGGATGGATGGAAAGATAATAAAGCATTATATATGGGCCCTCATGGTAAGTTTGCTTTGCCTACTTTGCAGGTAAAAGGGATTAGTCTTTCTCTAGTAAACAAACAGTGTAGAGGATGGAAAAGCCAGCTGGGCTGTTTGGAGTTGCTGTAATTATTTAATAGAACAGGTATTTTCGGACTCTATGTGGTGTCCTGCTTGGGGAAACACAAGTGGCTTTGGCACTGTGCATCACCCTGCCCAGAGCAGGAGCCAAAATCAGTGCCCAGGTACCCTTAGGATAACAATTCCTGGGTTAGAAAGTTGGAAACCCCTGTTCTGACCTACATATTTTCTGTTTGAGTTATACTTTAACTTCATGGGGGTCCTGCCAGATGTCAGTGTGCGAGTGGATCCCCAAAAAACTTGAGCCAAACTCATGAGGCCTTTTCACTGCAGACACCCTCTGAATGCCAAAGCCAAACCTTGGCAAGAGTGAGCAACCTCTGAAGCACAGCACACCCTGTGGCTCCTATCAGGGGTCTTCGTACTGAGATTCCTAACGTCAAGTAGATAACAGCACTTTTCCCAACATTTTTAAATCTGAAAATGAAAAATGCTGCACGAGAAGAGAAAAACTCAAAACCTTTTTACGCCAAACATCAGGAATGTGGCATTTTGGAGCACAGGGGAGTACTCTGCTGCCTGTTTTTATTTGCCACTCCTGCTCTCTTTTTCAGGCAGATGGATCTTCATCTCCCTAAAAAAAGCTTCATGCTTATCTCACCTGACAGTTCTGGGAATGGGGCATTATGTTGGTCAATAGGAATCTAGAGAACAATCACTTAACGGCTTTAAGTCATTATTTTGCTTGGCAGAAAATAAAAAAAGCAACATCGATCCATCCAATAGATTGTCTTGGCCAGAAGTACAGGTTCATAGGGTGCCCAGGTACCATCCCACCCTCCATGCTCTCCTGATTTGTTTTCTGGAATTCCTTCCCCACCTGGAGGTGTGTTTTGAAGGACATGGGAGCTGAGCTATTTCTGTCCATTCTGTGGTGCAAAAAACCCTTCCAGAAAGAGACTTTCCAGGCAATCACTCACTTTTCTTTCTCCATGTTGATTATGTCTCTGGATTGCAGCTCTGGGCAATCTTTTCAGGTGTGTTGCACAAGGAGGTCTTTCTCCTCCCTAGTTTTTAGGTTAGGCTCTCCAGACTTTTTCCATTCCCTCCACATTTCATTCATAAACCTGTCCTTCATGAGTTCTTCCCAGGAAAGATGCTTTATTCACTGTGTGGTCTGCTCATAGAAAACAAATGTCAAAGGCACAAAAAGTGCTGATTTTAGGATTTCATCAAATTTCCTTGGGACTACTGTCTGCACAAGGCACCAGCCTCAGTCATATCTGTCAATTCCTCTTCCTTAATGCCTCGAACACTGTATTAAACACGGGCTTGCAAGGCATTTTAGCTTTATTTTCCCACAGGTAATTGCATTTCTGTGTACCCTCAAAACGCCTCACAAGCACTCCTAGGGTTTAGGGCTGGCTCTGTTGCCAAATTTAAACTGGAGAAAGAGGGTAGAGCCCAGGGGACTCCTCATACCCAGAGCTTTCTAGATTTAGTTCAAATCCTTCGCACTGCAGCCAAGCGAGCTCAGAGCTGGTGCAGCCCTGCAGCACAGTTGTTTATTTGCTGTGGAGGAAATAGAAGTGCCATTCAATAGGAATTGGCTCACCAGCTTTCCCAGCTGCTGGATGAGAAGCATCCCTCATGGGTCAGCTTCTCTGTGGGAACAGGGGGCACCAGTCTGTCCTTCGTGGCTCCTCCCTGGCTCTGAACAAACACAGCCTGGATTAGAGGCAGCCCTGAGGGGCAGGTGTTGCTCTGTGAGATGCTGAGGACTCCGGGCAGGAAATCCTGGCTTCCCCTCCATCCTCTCCAGATAGGTATCTCCAAGCTGGACCATCAAACTGTCCCTATTTCCTTATCACCTCGGACTTCGTCCGGTCTGGTGGGAAAGGCTGCTCTTTCCAGCCAACATAACCAACCTCATTGCCAATTCCTCTCTTTCCAGATATAGCTGGGTAAAACAGGGATATGGCTCCTTTCCCTGAAGTCCTTTAATTTGCAAAGCTCTGCTTCCATCTGTAGGCTTGGTGGCGACCCAACGCTGAGGCTGTGAGGCACAGGTGGGAGGGCAGAGCCCACCACCAGGCACAGGCTGGCTCCCGGGGTGTGCTGGATGGGCACGGCCGTCCCGATGGCCGGCAGGCTCACAAACCACATCCCAAACAGCGTGTGGCCACAGAATCATAGAATGTCCTCAGCTGGAAAGGATTCACAAGGATCAACCAGTCCAACTTCTGGCTGCTCTGGCACATGACACCCCAACAACCCCACCCTGTGCCTAAGAGGGTTGTCCAAATGCTCCTGGAGCTCTGGCAGCCTTGGGGCCGTGCCCATTGCCTGGGGAGCCTGGTCAGTGCCCAGCACCCTCTGGGGGAAGAATCTTTTCCTAATACCCAACTAAACCCCACCTGATACAGCTCCAGCCATTCCCTTGGGTCCTGTCAGTGTCACAGAGAGCAGAGATCAGAGCTGCCTCTCCACTTCCCCTTGCAAGGAAGCTGCAGACCATGGTGAGGTCTCTCTTCAGTCTCCAGCTGAACAAACCAAGGGACCTCAGCCGCTCCTTGTATGGCTTTCCCTCTAGACCCTTCCCCAATTTCATGCTGCTCCTTTGGACGCTCTCTAACAGCTTTATATCCTTCTTATATTGTCCCTTGTCCTATACTGACTGTCAAACACTGCAGTGGCTTCAGCATCTGGGTGCTCCGAGGGGCTTTGAAGAGTTTCGAGTCCAGTGGTGATGGCAGCACTGAAGGGCAGTCAGGGAAGCTCAAAGTCTGGAAGAAAACAGCCTGCAAGCACTGTATATATGAAATTGAAAAGTTTGCACAGTTGTCTGATATCTGATGAAGCTGGGAAACCCAAATCTATGTTATTCGTGCTGTTTTCCCCAGATGTTTCGGCTGGCTCAGCAACCTCAGCCCAGCCATGCAGGTGCAAACCTCTGGCAGGCGGCTGAGTGTGTTTTATAAAACCTTAAAATGCTTGAAGGCAGCGTGCAGACATGACTGATTTCCATCCAAGGCGCAGTCTTTCCTCCAGACTTTCCCTCCAGGCATCCAAAAGCAATTTCAGCCAGCGTTTAATGGGAAGGCTGCGGGATGTCTGAGTGTTCCAGCTCCACGGTGGACCCACATCCCGTGAGTTACACATTGCTCAATCCTCGACACAAACTTTTTTTTGGAAAGAAGCTGTAATTTAATAAAACCTGTGTTTACAAGGCTGCTGCTTGGACAGAGACTTTTATCCTGCAGCTGCATGAAAGGCAACAAATTCAGAAGGAGCAGAGACATCTTGCTCTGCTTTAGGGCCTTGAGTGCCATCTCCCAGATTGTGACACTGGAATTGGATTTTTTTGGCTCACCCCTCCACTTGGGAAACGTCTCCATGGCAGAATCTCTGTGCCCAGAGTCATTGAAGAGTATTTTTATCAAATAGAGAATTGCAGAATGGTTTGGACTGGAAGGAACATTTAAGATCATTCAGTTCCAACCCCCTGCCATGGGCAGGGACACCTTCCACTAGACCGGGTTGCCCAGAGCTTTGTCCAACCTAGTCTTGAAAATATTCAGGGATGGGGTGCCCAATATACATTTAGTATATGTATACATATATATTTATATGTATAAAAATACGTGTGTTATAGTATATATATAGTATATATATGTATTATGTACACATATATTTACATTGCATATACATTATATATTAGTCTTTATATATATATACATATATATATATATGGAGAAGACCCTTTGCTAGTTTTTAGGGCTTTCAACTGAAAAAAGTTTAAAATTATGCCTATTTTTGATTTTTTTTATATAACTTTTTTTTTTTCAGTATATCACACTGCCTCGTGCAACTGCATGAACACTGATATCAACGAGTGGCAGAAACCAGATGGTGAGAGATAAGAAAGCGTGACGGTGTTTAGGTAGGATTGTGGTGGGCTGTGTTTTTCTGGTCCACAGGCTGGGCTGTAACTGTGAGGTGGACCCTGA
>VWZW01002516.1:1179625-1243667 GCA_013397115.1 Edolisoma coerulescens | reverse complement strand
CCGGAGGAACCAGCCCTGTGCCCCATCCCACACACACGGCACCCTGAGGGGCCGTTCCCCGTGCCCCATCCCACAATCCCAGCTCCCCAAACTACTCCAGGGGACGTTCCCTGTGCCCCATCCCACACACCCCAAACCACCCCAGGAATTTGCTGACCCTCATTCCTCGGCCCCTTGACACCCCCAACCCGGGTGCAGAGCAGGTGTCATCCCTGCCGCTGTTTTTGGGGACGGTGGGAGAAAGGATCGCTCTCTCGTCTGAGGGCAGGACACCCATGGTTGCGTTGGGATTTTGGGGTGGTTTGGATGGTTTTTTTCCCCTCCGTGCGTTGATGTCAGTGTGTCTCCCGCATGTGACACCAGTCCGCGCGTGCCTCCGCATTCCCCGCCTCGGCGCTCCCGGTGATGACACGAGGAGGAGAGGTTAAGTGGGGAAGTCACCGTGGTGCGGATGTGAATGACGAGCGGTGAAGACTCACTCGCAGCTTGGTTGTGCTTCTGGTGTTTTCTTGTTTATACAAAGCTGTTACAATACCGGGGGCTTGGCGGTTCGCGCCGATCTGGTGTTTTCAGTCGAATCCATTGACTTCTGTGGAATTGCTCCGTCTTTGAGATCGGTGTGGTAGATGAGGGATTAGTCCTGGATGCCGGGTAGTGAAATGCACGAAGCCAATTGACAATTACCGAACCTGACCTCAAAACAAAGCTTTTATTTACATCCTCAACCCCAGACACAGAGCTGCTCTGCTGCATCCTTGCTCTGCTCATCCCAAAAAATGCTTTCCGTGGATTATAGACACGCTGTCTCAAACCTGGTGCCGGGACCAGCTGTAATTGCCTGATATAATAGATGTAAACACGAACTTTACGTAAAAGTGAAACCATATGTATCGGCTAACACACGTCCACTCTGTGATCCTACACAAACAAAGTTGAGCCCAGAGCCCTGTCCTTAGCTCACCCTGTTGATCCACTTTTCCCGTAGCCTATATGACACAGTCCTGTTCCCAGAGTTACCAGACAGGTTTAGTGGAGAACAAGAAATCAGCCCAGGAGCGTTTCTGTGTGTTGTGCAAGAATGCTGTTATGTTCTCAGTCCTTTACAGATGTTGTTTTATTGACTTAGTGATAACATTTTGCTCTCCTAGGTCCTTTTCCCTTTCCAGATTGTTAGGCCAGCACTTACTAATTTTTTATGGCACTGCTGTGGAACAGATGTACTGTGTTTTTTAGGGAGTAGCAAGCTCTGTGGTTTCAGCTGGCTTTGCCTCTAAAAAAAGCCAGCATTGCCTTTCCCTCGTGCCACTGTTGTGGAGTGGGTAGCCAGACTAGGAAGCCTGTGTGGATGACTACTGAGCTGGCAAAAATCCAGCAGGCTTGGGTCTGACTCAGTGCCTGGATCCAAATCATTGTGTGGCTGATCAAATGTTTACCTGGACATCTTTGGGTTTGGAGCAGCATCCAGCTGGTATTTTGGCTAAGCTCTGTGTGTGTGGAAAGGGATGTAGAGGTCTGAGGCTTTAAATGCTAAAAATGCTGGCTGCTGCTGGGTGCTGCGGTCGTGTATCCCTCTCCATCCTTTGGCTCCGTGAAACAGCGGCTCTGGAGCTGTTCCGCTTTGTGCCACGCTTCCCTGAAATGCTGGAGCGTGCAGCTGGAACACCACAAACACCATGCACGTGTCCTGGGACCCCGTGTCCTCGGCCCAGCTGCTGCTGCAAGCACTCGTGGTTGTCTCTCTCTGGTTTGAGCTGGAAGGACTTGCTCCCTGTTGTGTCTCTCCCGCCAAAAAGTGCCTGAGTGCTGTCATGAGTTAGCTGTGGCGTCTCTGAAACTCAGTGTTTTCCTGGGATGGAGGAATCTCAGTTGACTTGGTGGCACTGGGGGGGGTTGAGGTAGAGTTTGGAAAGCTCTGTCAGACTGTTAACGTTCCTTACAAACAGGAGACGTGGTTGTTTCTGGGCTCCCTACAGCATCTAAAAGCTGTGATGGTGCTTTTACTGACCTCCGCCTTAGCCTAGTAATGTAATTTGGGTTTTTCTCACTCCTCCATCCTCAAAAGTTATCAGACCCCTGCCCATCTCTGCCTCAGAAGCTTGGAGGAGTATTCCTGCATCCTGCTGCCAGCCTCAGGAGTTTATCTGCTTGTCTCTCAACCCCACTTCCATCATTTCATGTTTTCTGTTCCTGTCATCTCACTAAAAAGTAATCCCTTCTAATCAAACCTGAGGTTCTCCGACTAAATTCCTGCTGGCCCAAATGAGCGTCTATGGAAAATTGTGATGCTGACTTCTGAAGTATGTGGATTTACTTTGTATGATTGGGTTATACAAGAAAGAGAGAGAAATTATTTTCCCTGTTCTTTTTACAAATATCAAAACGCAGCCTGCTGTGTTTCACAAATCTCACCGCTGTCTCCTTCTCTCAGTAATTGTAATTAACAGACCAGAAAATGGAAAAATGTAGAAATACCCTTTCCCACTGGCCACAAACATTAGTCTTCTCCAGAAGTTAATGAAGTCAAGTCTATGGAAATTAAATAGCTGATTTTGTTTTAGTTCTGTTGGTGAGCTAAAACGTTGTGTCAGAGTGGTAAATAATAAATAAAAGAGCTGTAAAGATTGCCTCTTGGAGTTGATGTGGATGAAGAATGGATTTGAACTCTTCTTTCTCTGGAGAGTCTAAACCTCTGGCTTTAAGATGTGGCTGAGGGATCTGTCCTGCTCTGCTTGCGTGCAAAAACTAATCTCAGCCCAGCAGTAATGTGGGTAACCCACCATGGGAATACGGAATAGAAGCATAACCACAAAAAAACCCCAAATGCAACAAATTAATCAAATTACTGAATCCTAAGACGCAAATAGTTTAACAAATGACACTTCAAAACCTCCTTTATGGTGTTTCCAGACTGTGTTATCATCTTTGTTGTCTTCCTGTTGAGGGAACATGAAAATTTTCAGCCACCTTGATTCTGGGTCCCGTTTTTATTGGCTCTGTTGATGTGTTGGCTTTGCTGTGTCCAGGCATTGCATGCTCCGTGTTGAGGGCATGTGGGTGTGTGCACAGTAATAAATCTTGAGTTTACAGGAGTCACCGTGGAAATTGGTTACAAATCTTTCCTCATTTTTTTTTTTTCCTTTTTGTAATCTAATATTCCAGTGGTTTCTTTTGGTTTTAACAAAAGATTCCAGAAATACCATGGGTGGGAATATGAACCACTTGGAAAATAAATCTTCGTGGCGACTCCTGTTACCGCCGTGGGCTGGGTGGCTCCTGAGGAGCACAGTGGTGTGGTGCAGGTGTTTCACGTGGTGTGTGGTTCTGCTCTGGAGAGTGGCTTTGGAGGAACCTTGGTTTGGGGTCCTGTTCTTGTGTTTGCACGAGATCCAGTGCCCTTGAGGGTTAGGGCTGGGCTAGGGTTGGGCTGCAGGCTGGAGGAACAGTGCAGGTGGGTGGCTTAGAGAGCTGGGGGTGTCCTTCTGGAGAAGAGAAAGCTCTGGGAATACCTTTGACCACCTTCCAGTGCCTAAAGGGGCTCCAGCAGAGCTGGAGAGGGATTTTGGATAAGAGCTTGGAGTGACAGGACAAGGGGGAATGGCTTCCCACTGCCAGAGGGGACTTTTAGATAAGATATTAGGAAGGAGTTCTTTACTCAGAGGGTGATGAGGGCCTGGCACAGAAGCTGTGGCTGCCCCATCCCTGGAAGTGTCCAAGGCCAGGCTGGACGGGACTTGGAGCAACCTGGGATAGTGGGAAGTGTCCCTGCCCATGGCAGGAGGTGGGAACGAGATGATCTTTAAGGTCTCTTCCAACCCAAACCAGTCTGTGAGTCAGCCAGCAGCCCTGAGCTGTGGATAACACAGCACCCTGGGTTTTTATAACAATGTATTTGCTCTCTGAACCTGACAGCAGCATGACAAGGACGTTTGCTCTGGGAGATGTGCTCTAT
The DNA here is from genome assembly GCA_013397115.1 of Edolisoma coerulescens. Lineage (NCBI taxonomy): Eukaryota > Metazoa > Chordata > Aves > Passeriformes > Campephagidae > Edolisoma > Edolisoma coerulescens. The sequence goes on along the minus strand of VWZW01002516.1, from coordinate 1,239,718 downwards.
ATTCCGGTGACCTTTTCCTCTGGAAATCTTTAAATGCCGTAAATATGGTGGTGTTTGGTGAATTTTAATCATGCCCCTTGGTTTTAAGTGTGGTTTTGGTGTTATTTTTCATGGCAACTTGAAGTTTTTGTTTTGTGACATCTTGGGGCCAGGGCTGTGAGGTTGCAAGGATGGGATGGAAGGGAAGCTGTAAGGATGCAACAGGGAGTGGTTTGGCTCTGGAAAAGGCCTGGGTTGCTCTGAAGGTGATGAGCTCAGGAGCAGGAATGTAATGCAAGAGGGGGTCAAAAAGCCCCTCCCTGCTTTTCCCGCTGGAGTTTGATCCCTGAGCTATTCCCGGGTAGTTCTCTGCTACCAGGCCCTGCTTTAAGTCTCAGTTAAACAAGGCACTTATTGTTGGTGCTCTCTGATTCCAGATGATGGTGGCTGGCGGCTTGCTGGGTCTGAGGGAAACAGATTTTGCAGCCCCAGAGCAGTGATTTACACTGGGTTGCTGTTGGATATTCCCTCTTCGGGGCATTTTTCTACATCACGCTCTGAGACCACTTTTCTCTCACTTCCTGGAGTAGAAGGATGGAGGGAGCACTGGGGGCCACAGAAGAGATCAGTGCCAGAAATGGAGGGGGCTGTGAGTGAGGAGATCTCAGCTGGGGGGAGCCCAAAGACCTGAACTGATGTAAACCCAGACAATTTCAGCTTGTGGGGAATTTTTTGTTTGGTAACTTTTTATTTCTTTTGTCCAACAGGTCTTTTAAGGGCTGCAAAGCCTTTATAATGGCTTGAAAAGTTCATTTAATTCTACTTTTTTTTGTGTGTGTACTTACTGAGTTCAAAGGCAGGAACCACCTTTTAAGAAATAAGAAAATATTTGTTTTCCTGGCCGATGAAGTAGAAAACTAAATGGATGTAGATAACTTTTGAAGAATGGATATTTAGTTATTCATTTCTTCACCATTCGTTATTGTACATAATGCCAGATTTTCCTTAAGTGTGTCCTCTAGATTGAGCTGAGTGGCATGGAACAGTGTAGGTTGCTGGCATGCTTGGAATGACTGAAATATTGGACAGGATATGGTGGTGTTTGCCCACTTGGAGAAGGGGGGAAACAAAAAGCATGTTGGTTTTGGATCATTTGTGTTGTGAAGTATCTACTCAAGCTCCCTCGCAGCTGATGCATGCAGAAAATGCCTTGTGCTAAGTAAAGCAGGTATTCCTGGCTTATCCCTAAACTGGGAATTGCAGAGGAAAGGAGGAGTTTCTTTTGCTTTATAGGGGTTGGTTCAGTTAAATTAATTTTTCAGGGCAGGTGGGGAATGGATTTGCTCCCAAAGAGGTTGCACAGGTGCAACATTCAGGCGTGCTCACCTGATGTTTCTGTTGGACGGGCATTTAGTCTGAAACTGAATTAAAAATTCTCCCATCCCATGGGATGCATGTTCCAGGATATAAATGTAACCTCCTGCTTTGATCTCCAGTCTTCTAACAGGATTTGCCTTTTCGGAATCAGTCCGTGTTGTGATCCCAGAGGACTCTGCCAGGAAGATGTGCCTGGTAATCCTTTAATTGAACTCCTGAAGCTCACAGACCCTTTGGGAAGGCCTGGCAAGCTGGCACGAGGGTTGTTTTGCAAGAGACTGGCTTCAGGAGTGGAACTGCCCTGAAATGTTTTCTCTGAGCTGTCCTGTCTCAGTCTGCTTGTTTCCTCTCTTGCATAACTTTTCCAGCCCAGGCTGATGGGTGCCTTACACAGATCTAAGATGCTCCTTCTAGGAAAAGGGGTCGTCCTATTCCTGTGCATGTTCTGTTGTGACTGTGGGTGTGAGATCTCAGTCAGGGAGCTCACACACCTGGCAGAAGATTATTATTATTTTTATGGGGTCATTTTTCAGTTGGATGCAATCCCTGGCCTGTCCCGTGACAGTGCTGCTGTCAGCATTACACGCACAGTCAGGGCTGTCCTTTAAGGGCAGTACAAACTGGGATCTAAGTTTTCTGTGATTGCATAACCGTGCCCTCAGATGTGCCAGGGTGTACTGACAAACACACACACGTGTGGGTATTGCTGGGTTGTGCTCCCAAACACACACACACACACACAAGTGTGAGTATTTCTCCCTGGGACCACTTCTGTCGTCTTCCTCCCTTTTTGTTCCACAGACAGACATGACAGAGCTCGAAGGTTGACTTTGGATTTACAGGAATGAGCCAAGGGGAGTTGTGAGGGAGGCACATGAGGAAGCAAAAATTCTTAAAACCCCGTTGATAGGTTGAGCTTTAATCCTGAGGTAAAGGTTGGTACTTCAGAGTTTGCAGTTTACACTCTGCTGCTTGGATGCTCTGATCCCACGGGACACTTTGTGCCGTTCATTAATGCTTGCAGGAGCATAAAGTCCTTGCAGCAGACTAAATTAAATGTCCTTTTCTAGTCGTGGGGAGCTCACACCATCGCTGCAGTGTCACAATGGCATCTGGTGTCTCTGTTTGGGCTTTGAGAGAACTTGACAAAGGGCTGAGTGTGACCGTGGGCTTTGGAGTGAAGCCCCGGGTCATTACCCTTTTTGTCCCCTGATTCCTTTGGGGTGGGATCCAGGGCTGCGTAATAGGCAGGGATCCAGTCCTGAAGATCTTACACATGGAAATATTCCAGGGAGGAACAGAAGAAGTGCTTGAAGAGAAAAAAGAGAGAACTGCTCTGACTGCAGGGTGAGATGGGAAGGGGGCAAATGGGAGGGAGGGTGGGATGGGCTCCTGTTAATAACTGTCCCCATGCTGTGGGATGTGAGAGGGGCTGTGCTGTTGGGAAGGCTGTGCTGGGGAGCTCCTGCTCCCCTGCCTGTTCTGTGAGTCCAGCTCTTTGCGTTCTCCCTGTATTGCTCCTCCAGGAATGGAGGGAGGATGCACCATGTGGGAACAGGCAGCTGCTGCACGTGGGATCTTACAGTGTTTCAGTGTATGATGGAAATGTTAGGGAGGCTTGCGTGCTCTGGGGCTGCTGCTGACGTGTTCTGTTGTCATATTTCTGTTACGAGCAAAGAGCAGCAGGGCCGGAAGGGACCTTAAGTTGTCTAATGTGACCTCCTGCCCCAAGGCTGGGTCAGATCTGTCTAAACTTTCCCAGCAGATGTTTGTCCAACGCAGTTGTTAAAAGCCTCCAGTGATGGACTTTCCTCATCCTCCCTGGGAGATCCTTGAAAGTCCTTCATTGTTCTTGCCATTACCACGATTTTCTTAGTTTCTGACTTTGATTTCTTGTGCTGCAGTTGAGAATTGCTGCCCTCTTGCCCTTTTGTTACTGTACAGAGTGAGCTGTTCAGTCCTCTGGAGCTGCCTTTGGGAATCTCTGGGCTGTGTCTTCCTTGAGCTGCAGGGCCCAAAACTTGCCTGGAGTGCTCTGTGTGATACCTGCCTGTACTGAGCCAGCAAACACCATTTTGTGACTCTCATGTAGACTTTTGGGGTGTGATGGGTGCATTTTGGTTTTGGACAGCGCACCGATAATGTGTTTTGTCGTGGAAGGTTTTGTTATGGCTTCGTCTCTTTACCCACTATGAAAACAAAGCATGTGCTCTTCTTGCTCAAGTGCTGTCTTTTCCACAGGGATGTATTCTGGATCTCTGACTGTTCCAGAATAATTCCTCCCTGTTGTAAGGTGAAGTCCTCGCCAGCTGCCCTGACCAAGGCTTTCCCCATGATTAGCTCGATTACAGCTCAGCCATTGTGCTTTCCTGCTCTGACCTGCCAGCTGTAGCTCAGGAGTGACCTTCCCTTCTCCCTCCCTGCTGTGATTACACTCTGTGCATCTGATTTTGTACCTCCTGTCCCTTTGTTCCCCTGAAGGATTCAGTTATTCATGCATTTCTAAAGCTGGTAAAACGTGGATGTGAAGATTATTCTGAGAGGCCGCACTCAAATATAAAACATGACAGAAAACAGACCAGCACTAGAAGCATTATTTGCTAAGGTAAACTCCTTCACTTTATTTTTTTGGGGAAAAAACCCCCCTTGCCTCTGTGTATTGTTCCAGGCATTTTCTCTGGATCTATTAACACCTCTTATACCTTTCAGTGGGAGAGAGTAGGAAGTGTGTGTGAAAGGTTTGTCTGCACACAGAGAGCCTTTGTCCTGAGACAACTGAAGAAGCTCTCACCACAATGAAGGCTGGTCTGGACAGGTCTGAAGCATCTTTTGGCATCAACTCGTGTTTATTGCTGTGGGAAGAGCAGGTAGGGAGGAGCAGTTTGGTTTTTGTTGTTTGAGCTATCAGTATGTATCTTTGAATTCCGCAGTTTTCTTGCAGAGCTTTTGTATGATAACTTGTGTAATGTGAGTCCCCAGTTTCTCTTGTTCTGTTTCCAGTTGCAGTGAAAGCTCTGGTGTTTCATTCCTTACTTTTTTTTTTTCGTCACCTGCAGATAACTGGGGTCTTTAGTCATGTGGAAGGTATTTTATTGACAGCTCAAGAGTCTGAAGTACTTGTTAGCACGGAACAGGTGTAGAGTGTTGTAGACTCTTGGGCAAAATCCCTTTCCTAGTGTTCCTTGATAAAGATTTCTTAGAACTGAAGAGCAAGTGAAGTGGCACAGGAGATTTGAAGCTCTCTCATCTGACCTCCTGCTCCAGACAAGGCCAGGATCAAAGGTAGGTTTCTTGTGAACTTTTTTGGACATTTCTTAGTCAAGAGTGGCAGGTTGATGCTGTGCTTAGTGCTCTCGTGGTGAGGAATATTTTCCTCCTGTCTGATCAGTATTTCCCTCGCTGCCAGTCATTCCCATTGTTTCTTGTCCTTTTGTTTCTGCCATCCAGTCTGGTTCCATCTGCTCAATAAAACCCAGTTAAGTAGATGAAGACAGTAACTGGATCCCCCAGTAACCACCATTTTCTTCTCCAAGTTCAACAACCCCTGTTCCCTCATTCCCTTCTCACATCAGGTGTTCCGGTCTGTTGGCTGCTGCCTTTCCAGCTCGGTGATCCAAGCAAATCTGAACCACAGAGTCATGGAATCACAGAATGGTTTGGCTTGGAAGGGACCTGAAAGACCATCCCATCCCACCCCTTGCCATGGGCAGGGGCACCTTCCACTATCCCAGGCTGCTCCAAGCCCTGTCCAGCCTGGCCTTGACACTTTCAGGGATGGGGCAGCCACAGCTTCTCTGGGCAACCTGTGCCAGGGCCTCCCCACCCTCACAGGGAAGGATTTCTTCCCAATATCCCATCTATCCCTGCCCTCTGGCAGTGTAAAGCTGTGTGTTTCACCCATCCAGTTGGTATCTCCCCTTTTTTCTATGTTGGTAAGTCCTGGACTCTTGTTCTTTCCACCCATTGATGGCCATTATCTTGTTTTCAAACAGAGATTAAAGCCAGAGGGTTCAATTCAGAGGAGCCAAACTCTGAATTTTCCTGCTGGATTTGGAAGGAGAGGTCTCCCCTCAGGCTGTGTCCAGCTTGCTTGCCTGGACTAGTCTGTTCTTAGGAACATTTCTGGCTTAAATGGATCCAGCTTAATCTCACACCTGATGTTTTTTAATTTTGTTGTTCTCCACAAGGTTCTCTCAGGTCTGCTGTTCCAAAAAGCATGGCAGTGAGCAGCTCAAGGCAGGACTTTGCAAGGCATAGCTGAGTGCTTTCCATGGCTTATCCCTTGGGCTTTGCCTTCTTGCACCTATTGGACATTGTTGAACTTCACCATTTTACCTTGACCCTTTAAGAGTCTTTTCTGGAGTCTTGCCTAATAGGGAGTTGCTCCTCATTTTTGTATTTGTACCTTTGGCTTCTCTTTCTTAATTATTTCCTGTTGTTGATATTGGACCAGTGCAGGAAGATAATTTAGAAATTGAAATCTGTGCACCGTGGTGCTTGCAAATCCTCCCAGCTGAATCATCTGTTGGGTTTAAGGCCATACATTCCAGTCTGTCATCCAGACTGGTAATGAAAATATTGCAAGCTCTTATGCCTGGCTGGACCTGCTTTCCAGTGCCCTCCCAATTAGATAACAAACCCTTGATAATGAAGCTCAGAGAAGGATGTTGTCATGCAGCCATTTTATGGTGATTCCATCTAATTCATGTTTCCTTAGGTGGATCTTACGGGAATGTCATGTGGAACAGCATCAGATCTAATAAGGATTGCATTTCTGAATCTGCTTATCAATCCTGTACATTTTTTTCCTGGTGATGCACAGATCCTTTATTGCTCCATAGATTTCTGATGGTAGAAGGGACCTTAAAGGTGATGAGACCTGCCCCTGTCCACACTGAACATTCAACTGAGCAAGTCACACCAGATTGATCAGGAGTTTCGTAACGGGACTGTTGTGACTTGACGGCTCCAGGAGATCAAGAGGAAACAAACGTGATGTGTTTATGGATCCCAAACAAAATTAAACAATTACCTGAATCCAGTCTTCGGAGCAGCCTTTGAACGAATCCCAACCCTTTTTCTGCAAGGGCCGGGAACATAAAGAAGGTGTCTAATCTGTACTGCTATCAGGCAGCAGTTATCAGTGCCTACGTGCTGTTACTCAGATCTCGTTAGCTGCCTAATTGGATAACAGGCAGGACACTTCACAACTGCATAAGTGTATTAAGCTTAATCTGCTCTGGAGCAGGGAGGGGAAGATGCACTCGGTGACAAATGGACACAAGAAGATGCACAGTGGGGCAGGGGTGTAAATAAGGGGCTGTGTCCCCATCCCTTCAGTCCCAGTAACTTTCTGAGGCAGAGGCTCTGCGTGTCTGCGGCGTTTACATCAATACTGGAGTCCCAGAGCAGAGAGTTAGAGCACTGTCAGACTTTGCCCGTGTTGGCCAGGCAACTTCACCTTCAGAAGCACACTTTTTCTAGTAGTTAAATCCCTTTCTAATTTCTTTTTAATAAAACGTGGTATAACTTAATCCCTGTTTTTAAATCCACCACGATAGGACAGAGAGAAGCACCCTGTGTGTTTGTGTGACACCTCGACTTCGCAGCACGTTCCTGGTCCTAAAGCTTGTTTCCAGTACGTGCAGATGCACGGTGGACAGGATCAGAAAGCTTCCACAGTTCTGTACAGGGAGAGGAGAAGTTATTTGATTATTAAACACTCTTCCCTTTCTTTCCTGAGAAGATGCAGTTACTGCACTTACGCAGTTTTCAACTTTTGGAGTGGGTTGCCTCTTTCCAAAGGTGCAATGAAACCTAAGTCAGATTCTTGTAGAAGATGTGGATATGAGCACATTTTGTGAGTCTTCACCACCTGTTCTGTTCTCAGGAGAAGGTATCTGCAAGGGACATTTCTGGGTGCAAAAGATGCATCTGCCCAGGGGATCTTTACCTCAAGGTAATGGAGAGTGACTATGTGAACTGTGTCCTCTCCATGTATTTTCTGGATTCCCTTGGGACTGATGGAGGATTTTCACAGAAACCTCAAGTTGAGCCCAGCTTTTGGCCCTGTATCTTGTGTGAGGTGCCTACAGCTTTTCATTCATTTCTTGCTTAACCTCATAGGAAAAATATCTTCACCTTGTGCTGTCCAGCATCTGCCTGTAGCTGGCAGGAAAGACAGGAGCCATCCTCTTAGTCTGTAAGTGTCTTAAGGAAATGTAAACTCCATTAAGTGTGTTTATCACTGAGCAGCTCATTCCCAGCTGTGCAAAGCACCTCGTGACTGGTTTGTATGGGATGTGCAGAGAGTTCTCTGCTGCCTTGTCCTGACATCTGTGTTTGTGACCAGCAAGGGTTAAGAGCAAGGCACTTGTCTGTGTGAGGGAACTATTCCACTGTACTGTGAATTAAAAGCATGCTGACTTTCATGTGGAAAATGTTTTTTAAAGACAGAACCCCTAATTCACTTTTATTTTGGGTGAAGGGAAAACACTGTGGGGTGTTTGGTCCATTTTGGTGTAGACAAACTCCCAAATGGATGAACTAAAGAACAGTGATTGAATGGAGAAGAATTTTTATAGTTACCCACACCTCATCTAGTACCTGGACTAAAAGTGTGGTTGGCAGGGAAAAATAGCATTTTTTCCAAAGGGCAGCTCACATCTCAGCAGCCAAATTCCCAGGACAGGCTCTGGAGAGAGTCTGTGTCCTTGTTTTCCTTACGTGGTCCCCCTGAGGCACTGGTCGGGGGTAGCTGCAGGTAACTCTTCCCTTCTGTGCCTGGGTCGTGCTGCAATTGGAGGCATCCAGAAGAAATGAAGGAGAGTGGGCTGCTGCAGATGGTCTCCCCAAAGTGTTGGATGTGTTGATAGCATGTTTTCTGTAGCAATAGACACCAGTATTGCCTTTATCTCCCATCCAAATCTGCTGGGTATTGACGTGGACTCAGTCCGTCATCAGATTCGAGTTAGGCTCAACTTCAACCTGTACTTATTAAAGGGTGAAGAATGCTCTGTCATATGCAGTTGATAAGGGAATTTAGAAATAAAAGTGCATATTAAACTGTCAGTAGCATCTTTCCCCTCTTTATCTGGAAGAAAATAATGGCATGGGTTGTTTTCTTCGCCCTGCGTGGGCAAATATCTAGACATGCCCAGCAGTTGCAGGATTGTTTCTCAAACCCAAGATAACCCTTAGGGTGGTCCTGTCTGGCCCCTGCCTGCTGCAGATCAAACCCACACCCAGACAGGCAGGAATCAAAAGCAGAACACCTGCTTGGTTGGTCTCTAGTGTGCTCTTTCCAGAAAGTTTTAAAAACGTGTTTTTTCAGGAAAACGAAGAGGTGAGATTTGTGACGCTGTGGAGCATGGATGAGCTGTCCTTGTAGAGGGAGCCACGGTAGGATCGTGTCACTCTAGGTCTTCATGAGGGTCTTTAAGCACTACTTTAAATTTCCTGAGCTTAAGTCATAGAAGATCTGATGTCTGGAGTCAAGGCCTGGCCTGTGACAGGCAGTCCTTTGGAAAGCTGCGCAAAGATCCTCGTGTCTCTCCAAAGCAGTGCCCTGTATTTCAGAAAGGAACATTGTGAGCGAGGAGAACAAGTTTCAGATCACATGTTCCCCAGCAAATACTGTCCTTTCGATAGGAAGACTTGTTGGAGAATTTTAATTGAGTCCCTTTTTAAATGAAGGAGGCTTTGCTTCCTTCCCAAGTTTTCAAAACAAATTTTCCAAATACAGTGCCTATGTTTCATTCAAGTGTAAATCCTTTCTCTTTAACCTGGAAGTTATCCCAGAAAAAAAGCCTATCCATTCACTGCAGGACAGACCTTTGTGGTTGTAGGGGAAAAAAAAGAAGTGGATCAAATTGTCCAAACAGGAAGGGAATTAAGAAAAGCCTTTGCTCAGTGAGCGGAGCTCTCATTTCAGTCTAAATGGTGTCCTACAAATTCCACTTTACATCTCCATTGCTTTTGAAGCATCACACAATGATTGAGGTGTCTGCTAAATTTAGAAATGACAATTTTTTTCCTGCCAACACGCCAGCCTAGCTAGAGGGATTTCAGCATGTAGTTATGGGATGGATGCAAGCGGTGATTTGAAATTTACTGGCTTGTTATCTCATCTGACTTGCACATAGCTTGGTCCTGGTGGGGATTTAATACCTTACACTGATGCCTTTTCATTCGAGGGTGTTAATGGAAATGCTTTTCTGGCACAGCCAGGTGCTTGTGCTGTTTTACATTCGCTGAAGCTGAGGTACTGAAAGCATTGAGCGTGGTGTGCTGAATAAAATGAGTTCCCACCTAAACACGTTGAAATTGTGCTTTATCTTGAGCAAGTTATGGGTAGGACTGTCACTCTTTTACCCCAGTCACATGGGAAGGCTGTGGAAGAAGAGATAAATCACAAGTGTCCCAGTTCACAGTTTCTACTGTTTACCATATGACAAATCTTCCTGCTCTGTGAAAAATCTCTTAGATATAAAATACATGTTTTTCTTCTTTCCTCAGCCTGTGGTATTTAATTCTTCTCTTTTTGAGCAACATTTTATCTCAATTCTGTGAAGCCGTTTGAGGCACAGTTTCAAAAAGAGGATCAATACTAAAGTAGACTTCCCTTTGTTTTGGTAAAATGTCTTGATTGTTGCAGAGAAGAAATGTTTTGAGTCCAGGTGTGTCGGGAGAAATGAAAGGCACCTTGCAGCAGTGATAATCCATCACTGGAGTGCATCCCATGGCACTCCAGGCTCCACTTTGCCTGCAAGGCACTTAGGAACCTCAAAGCACAAGAAGTTGACTGGAGGAGGTTTTCTGTTGGAATCTCCGGACAAAATTTCGTCCTCGGGCTTTGTTTTGAAGTTTGCGACAAGATGGGAACAAAGGCGAAGGTGTCGCTGCTGTGTTTTCATCTTTCCTCACCCACCCTTCTGTTTCTTGCCTTTGATTTCGTTTGATCTTTAAAGGTCCTTTGCAGCCCAAACTATTCTGTGACTCTGTGATTCATGAGCTGTTTCTGCTCTCTGCTCCGTTCCGCACTCAGGAGGAAAATCACTCAGTGGGGGGAATTGTTCCTGTTGCTTTACAGCAGGGATGTGGTCCTGTATAAGAGGTTTTGCACAGCAGTACTGATTTCCTTTTGGATATCTCTGGGTGACCTGAATGCAGACAGTGTGCAGTGAGGAGAATGTCCTTGCTTTTGTACTGAAATATTTCTTATTGCCATACGCAAACCCACGGGGAAAGTTCCCATCTTCTTCAAGGGAAGCTTTTGGTGGGACCAGGCAGCCAGTCTGGCAGCCATAACCCAGCCTTCAGGATCTAAGGACCTGCTTCCCAACCTGAATTTCCCTGCCCTGGGCTCTGTGCTGCTCCAGGGGTGTGTTTGTGCAGACAGCAGGATGGAGAAGGCTGCGTGAATCGCAGCGTGCCGAGGCCAGCCCTGGGTACGTGTCTGCTGCCTCAAAGCTGGAACATGTGGTTTGTTTAATGCTCCAGCAAAGCACGAGCCCAGGGAAGGTCTCTTTGATACAGCTGCACCTGGAGAGACATATTTTTTCCTGGAGTCACGTCTGGTCTGTTCCAGGCTGAAGTTGATCCAGTTACTGGGGGAGTGAATCCATGTGGTGTTTGGCTTTTTTAATTCTGGTTCTCTTCCCATAGTGTTGCTGTTGGATTTAATGATTTTCCCTGTGGCTTGAATGGTAAAGATGTGGTAACTGCTCAGGGATGGCTTAAAATCAAAGATTCAGTGTGGGTGTTGCCTTCAAAAAGAGAAGAAATAATGCTATTTCGAGAGCTATGCTGCTATTTCAGGGCAGTTTGGTAGGTCTGGGTTCTGAGAAGTGGTGAGGAAAAATAATTGCTTTTGGGCTATCGTGTCTCATATGGTGTGTCCTGAAATGATCCTCATGTACACATTGAGCTGGAGCCAGTACTGAGCCTCTCTGCATGGGGATTTGTTCCCTGTCTCACCCTCCTGGTACAGAGGATGGGAGGAGAAGAAAAGATTCCTGTTGAAACTTTGCTCCAGAGCTTGCTGCAACAAATTTAAAACCCCAAACCACAGCAAATTCCCAAGTGTAATATGGACACCAGTGTTTATTTGACTGAGACACGATTGTGTTCTGAGTTTTGCAAACACAGGCATATTTCCTATTTAATTAAGGCTCGTTTTATGAATTAAGATTCCCAAACAATTGGAGAGAGAAGGAGGGTGGAAGAGATAAGATCTCAAGGTTGTGCAGACGGGGTAGGGTACAGTTCTTTTTGGCAGCCGGAATATGACTTCTGCAGGAAACTTGTTTGCAGCATTGTTCTATCAATTATGCCAGTGTTTTTAGCTTATAACCTTTTTTTCTCTGTAGTTTACTGTCTGTCTTTCCTTCCTTTTACAGTCCTGAAACACCAAACTCTGCTTCTGCCAGGAGCGTAGGAGTGGCAGATACCCCCCAATGCTCAGTGTGATTGAGGAGCTGGAAATAGGGGTCGGCAGAGCTGGAAATAGGGGAAAATTCCCACCATGGGTGCACCAGAGCCTGGCAAGCTTGCAAAGACACAGGAAAAGGCAAGCCAGTTTGGGACTGGTTGTTGCTTGTCCTGGTTAGTTCAACAACTCTGAGCTGTTCCTGAGCTGTCAACCCTTTGTCCTGTCAGAGGCTGACAGAGCCAAACTGCATCTTGATGCACTGGTTTAGGTTCTGGCCAGCTGTTGATAGATCCCTGGTGGTCAGTAGGATTTGGAAGCCAAAGGCACTGGAATTTTTGGCCAGATCACAATTTCTGTCACCAGAGTTAAGATGGGAATATCCCATTCCCTGTGGCAGGTTGAATACAACTGGTGTCCGCATTCTCTCCAGCTTCTCCTGACACAGCAGGAGAGTGTTCTGGCAGTGACAGCTGTCTCTGTGATGGGTAGATACTGTGGGATGCCTTCTGGGTAGGTGGGACCTTCTACCTATCTGCAACCTTCCAAAACAAGGGGATGCTGATGTGCCAGCTACAGCATGTGCTTGTTCTGTCTGCAGGGGATTTGCAGAGCAGTGGATTTACTGGATTTGGTCCTCTGTTGCCCAAGGAAAGTGCCAAAGCTGTGCTTTTTGTCATTGCTGTGGAACTCCTTTTAGCTATGTAATACTGTGGCCTCTGGCACATGAACCACATGTTACAGCTCTGATCTTGCTGGATGTGGGGGCAGGAGAAGCTCCGTGGCCCAGATTACATTCTCAGCCCATTTCTCTGGGAATCACTTGGGGATGATGACTGCCTCCAGTGGGAGTTTGTGATGATGGAGAGAATCCTCTAGTCCTTTATTTTATCCCCACACTGTAAATCAAGATGCTGTCCCACTCTGTGAGGTGTGTTCCTGGTAGCAGCTCCCATCCCAGCCCCTCAGAGCCGGCAGAGCCTGCCACGTTCTCACGGTATCCTTCAGCCGGAGGAACACAATTATTTTCATTTCTTTTCCCTCAGATGAGGAGGATTTGAAAAACACATAATGGTGCATTTTATCAGCGAGTTTTAAATGGTGTGATTCATCCCCTGTGTTCTTGGCGTGACGTTCCTTGGTTTATTTTTTTGGATATCCGTGCAGTTCTGTCAGTGCCAAGCACTGTATGGAAGTGCCCCGTGGCAGACAACCTGCTCTGCCCATATGTTCCCTTTAAAAAAAATCCCCAGCTCATAATAGGAAGTCTTTATACTGCATGCCAAGACGCTTGGGGCTTGTTAAATATATTCTACTTGTCAACAACTACCCAATTTAAAAAGTAGCCTTGGTGTGAATCAGCTTTGAACAAGTTCATTTGACTCAAGGGATATTTGCAGGCATTAAAACAAGTTGGATCACAGTGGTAAAAATGTGCAGTGGTTTCCTGATCAAAAGCACCATCCAGTGACCCTTTTTTTTTTGTTCTGTTTTGTTTTAATCTCCTTCAAACCTCCAAAAGTGCAGAGGTTTTCCCAATTGGTGATTTTGGAGGGTGGAGGAGATTTATTGGGGCGAGTGTTTCGGAGGTCCACTCAGTGTGTTGCTGGAAAATGAAATGGCAAAGGAGGTGCCTGGTGCCTCCAAAGTAGCAGGAAATCTTATCCTGGAACTTGTTCCACCATCTTTGCTGATTCAGATTATAATTATAAAATTTCAAATGTCATGGTTAAGGGTCTTTTCCAGCCTGAGTGGTTCTCTGAGTACTGTGGTTTATTCTCTGTCTCCCCGCTGCGTTTTTCCTGGATGATGGTGTTGTGGAAAGATGCAAAGGGGATGGCTGTCTTGGACCATACTTGCAAAAAAATACTGTTTCTCAGAATAATTTGTTGTTGTTTTTGTTGTTAAAGAACTCAAACATTTCTGCTTCCCTTTCTGGGCCATCAGGGCAGGACCACAGAGTGGTGCCGTGGTGGGAGCCTGTGCTCTGCATAAGGTCTGATGGCCTCAGCTTTAATATCCACCAGCTTTGGGCTTCTTCTCTTTCATAACTTTTGGAGTAGTTTACAGAGTTCATTATTTGTTTTGTGTGTACTGAAGAAGCACAGCTTCTTCCCAGCTTGGGAAGAGGAGACAATTTAGTATGGCCCCTTCTCTGTCTCTCCTGAGATGAGGGGAGGGGATATTCCTGAAAGTGAGGGGGTAAATGAAGTTAAGGCTTGGTAAGGTCATCTTCTCAGAGTAGAGGAGACCTGAGTTTGGACAGGCAAAGGTTAATGCTGTATTTCCCTGTCTCTTTTGGGGTGTGTCCAGAGGAAGAAGAGCACAGTGCCAGCCTGAAAGTCCCTGTTGGCTTCAAAAAACCAGTGCTGAAGAGGTTTTGGGAGCGAGGCTGCAGGTTTGGTGTGGGAAAATGGGAAGCATTTTGGCACGCTGCTGTCCCAAGAGTACACGTGGTGTGTCATTAATGCCTTTCCTTCCTTGATGTCTGATCCAGCCTGCACTCCCTGTGTGTCAGTCACTGGGGTGGGTCAGTAATTTGTAAATGGAACTGGTAGATGCTGATGTAAGATCAGCGTTTTCAGTGCCTCGAGCCACGCTTGATGGCTTGGGCTTTTACAGGGATAAATTGTAGTGGATGGTAGCATTTATCTTCAGTTCAAAGTTGTTTTTCTCACACAGCCTCCCCTATAAATTCCAGCAGCTCTCTGGAAATCAAACCACTTCAGTTCAAGTTCTGCCTGTGGAAATACAAGGCAGGACATGAGTTGCTTGTTGGCACAGGAGAGCTGGATTGTTTTTGTGAGTCTGGGTTCCTTGTACCACCACGGTGAGAAAGATGAGCGTGGTCATCTCACCAGGGCTGGTGGGCAGAGCTCAGGCATGCAGGATAAATGGTGTGGGATGTAGCAGGGAGAGTGCTGCAGAGATGATGGGGATGTTCCACTCAAAACCTGCTTGAGACCAGGCAGGATTGCTCACTCAGGCTCACCTGTCCCCATGCAGCAACTGCAAGGCTCTTCACTCTGGTCAGGCAGGAAGAGGTGATGAGGCAGGGGTGAAGTCTCACTGATAGGAAAAGCAGGGATTTTGCATCTGTCTCCTTTGTTTCAAGTATCGGAAAACACTGTTCAAGGAGACCATGCTGGTGATGGTCCTGCTTGGAGCAGCAGGTTGGAGTAGAGCCTTTCAGGGGCTGTTTCTGACCCACACTTCAGCTGCTGTGAGCTGTCAGAACAGGTCTCCTCTGCCAACGCCTGGCAGCTGCCCCTAAAAGAGGGGAGCAGAACTGGGCTGGGGCCGAGTGACTTGTTCCAACTGCTGCATCCACCTGGAAAATCTGTTCAGACTAAAATCCTGGCTTGGATAAAGCCTGAGCACGAGGCTGACGAGGAAGTGCCGCTCTGCAGGTGGTTTCAGCCCAGCAGCTGGAGGTGAGCTGCCAGCATGTGCAGGTGTAACACGAGCTAACCTTGATCCCAGTGGTGCTGTACGGTCGGTGACACAGGTTTGTGAGCTTGGGAGGGGCCCTGGCATGCACAGGGAAGGCTGTGGACCATCACCCTGCTCCTGCAGCTCTGCAGGTAGCTGAGCAAACGAGGTGTGTCTGCTTCCAGTGCAATAAAGCTCCCGTGGAGCCGCAGACGCAGCTGGCCCGGGCTGGTGTTTGCACAACGCCTGTACAAAGGCAGTTTGGAACAGCAGGCTGGTGTCACCCCTGCGTCTGACTGACGTGGAGGACCTCGGACGATTAATAACACTCCTGCCTTCTCTTGAAAGGGTGTAAATGGTGATTTTGAAAAGGGTTGTGAGTTTGGCGTGCAGCCTGCTGGGTTAAAAAGGAGGGAGAAGAGAAAAAGAGACACATCTTCCAGTTTGACGTGTTTGCAGCACGGAGAGCTTGGAAAGAGCATCTTGAAATAACAGGCAGTGAGGATTAATGTGCTCGTGTCTGAGAAGGCTGATGAAAGGGGGAAGGAGGGAGAAGTTACAAAATGCTTGTTTGTTGTGCCAGGAGCTGTGGAGAACCACAGCTCACAGCATTGGGAGGCACTGACAGGCAGTGCTGGAGCCAGCCCAGAAATCCCTTCCATTTCAGTTCTGTATCTGCT
Organism: Edolisoma coerulescens; assembly: GCA_013397115.1. NCBI lineage: Eukaryota > Metazoa > Chordata > Aves > Passeriformes > Campephagidae > Edolisoma > Edolisoma coerulescens. The sequence goes on along the minus strand of VWZW01002516.1, from coordinate 1,223,821 downwards.
CAGACATATGATCTGTCCTGACCTGTGCTCAGGGAGCAGCCTGAGTCTGAAACCTGGAAAGGTGTTAAAGGAGATAAAATTGCTCCAGCCAGAATAATCCTTCCAAGCACTTCTCCCTCAGCTTAGGGAAAAAGGTGCATTAGAGATGATGATTGAAAATTTTGTTATTGCAGTTACTTAGATGAGGGTTGCTCACTACAGCCATGCACTTGCTCAGCACAAGTAGTGCTGGGCTGTGTAATGAGTTAATGGCCTAACAATTGGAGTGTTTTTACATCTGCTGAATAAGTCACCTTTCTGCTTCTGTTGTGGAGCTTTTGCCTTTCAGCTCAGCTACCGGTGCTTTCAGATAAGCACTTTTCCTTGTGCAGCTGATGAAATAATAGTGGTTATTACATCTATTGAAAACAGGCTTTTGAAACTCTGGATCAAAAAGTTTGCTGGGGTTTTTTTTTTGGTTTTTTTTTTTTTTTTTTTACTGTTTTCATCATGGTAGATTCCAGGTTTTGCAATCCTGGCCATCTCCATTGAGTGGGCAGGATAATTCCCAGCACCACAGCCTGGTCTTGTGGTGGGACTGGAGTGTAAATGTTTATGACAGATTGGATCCTGAGTTGAAAGCTTCTACCAATATCATCTCTGTCTTTAGAGAAAAATATTTCAACAGCTGATTAGTGTCACTGTTAAAATTAGATAGTTTATTTTTGTTGTGATTTTTTTTTCTAGCTTCTGCTCTTGGTTTCTCAATCTCACTTTGTCTCTGCTTAGATTGAATTAATTCGGTGTCAGATTTTCTCTGTAAACACTTTCAGGCTGTGATGACAAACCTGCATTATAAACACATGTGTGTGCAGTGCCCCTTCATGTGTTGATAGTATTTTGAATAGCTGCACTTAAAATAATGAGAAAATAGTAGTGTGTTTATTTCTTGTGCTTCCATTTAGTCTTTCAGCTGACTCTTGTTGCTTTTATCCCAGTTCCTTTCAGACACATGCAATATTGTTGCTTAGGTTTCTGATTAGGGATGATGCTTAGTTCTCATCAAATAAAAACCTGCAGGGAATAAAGTGATTCTGGTAAATTTTTATGCTGGTCTATGTGGTCAGCAGGGAATTTGTTTGTGTTGATGATGCATTTCTCACCCTCCAGACTGGCTGTTACACTTGTTAATGTGAAGGCTGTCAATTCAACACAATTTAAGAGCACTCAGAAAGGTCAGGTGAGTGTTTTAAACTGTTTGTAAGCTCCCTTTCAGCTTGGCCATCCTGAGACAGGAATGCCAGAGGTCAGTAGGATAGATTGCTGCTCCTCTCCATGCCCTGAAAGGCTGTGGGCAGCAGATGCAAGCTGGACACCCGAAAAAATGACAGGGCTGAGATGGCTCCCACCGGGATGACCATGAATTTGGTCTGTGGAATGCCAGCGGTCCCAGCTCATGTGTAAATGACAACCTGCTGTGTGATACAGAGTCTGAAGGAAGGTCACGTTTTAAAGATTAACCAATCCTAGTGGAAAACCCCAAACAAACCCCCAAATCCCAACCAACCCTCAGCCAAGCCTTCAAATACACAAGCCTTGTTTTCAGAGCATTGCTTTGCCCAAGTCTTTGTGTCACGAGGGCTACAACAATACTACCACAAGAGTAGTTGGGTGAGCTAAGAATAGCAGATTTCCTTGAGAAATGCTTTTGTTTATTTTGGTTTTCTATTTTTAAATAGTTGGAACCTTAGCGACCTTTTTCTGAAGGGTCCTGGAAGAATTGCCTGGTCTGAGAGTATTGTTGTAATAAGGAGGGCAGTTGTGAGCTGCCTTAATTCTCTGGCTTCTTCCTTGTGACCTGCAAGGTTTTACTGGCAGAATAAGGGTAAGAAAAATTCATGGAGCTGTCACCCCCCTTACCTTTTCATAGCTGAGATCAGTGGAGATGAATGGATGGGAAGGTCAGAGGATTGAAGGGTACAAAGGCCAGGAATGGAAACCCATGACTCTGGGTTGGTAGAACGATGCCCATCTTAGAAGATACATATTTGCAAAGATTTCTCTGCTGGAAAACAGCAGTTATGTTCAGGGTTTTTTTTTTTTTTAATTTTTTTTTTTTTTTTGGGGGGGGGGTTGGTTTGAGGGATTTTTTCAAAGTGTGGTTTTGGTGGTTTTTTTGGGGGTTTTTTTGGGTTTTTTTGTTTTTTTTTTTTTTTAATGAAGGAAAAGGACAGGAGTGAGAGGGGATGAATGGAGGGTAATTTCTCCTAAGGAGTCAGGGGCAGAGTGATGATAGAGACTGAGAAAAGGGGGCAGGTCTGCAAGAAGAAGTGATTAAAATATCCTGAGCGAGACACTTCCATGCACAAGAGCTAAGAGGATCAAAGCTGTATATTTTAGACAAAAGGAAGACGTGTACTTGGATATTTTCTTGTTGTGGGTAACCAGTGCCTGTTGGCTGTCTCACAGGAATGCTGTAAGCAAGACAAAGCAGGGGAATTTTACTTTCAGTGAAGCTGTGATTTAGTGCTACCCTTGCTCTTAGATGGACACAAAATAAACTTACAGTCTGAGGGAGATTCACAGTGCAACAGCCAGCACACTTCTCACCCTGTGATTAAAAGAGAAAAGAAAAATCCAAAATGAAAAAGAAACAACCCTTTTTGGCAATCAAGAAGTAAAAAGCCGAACTGTCTTTGTGTCAGAGGACCTGGTAACATCCACTGGCTCGAGCCCTGGCTGGTGGCTTGGCAAGTGCTGAAGGGAGAGCACTGCACACAATGGGCTGTGTTTTATGTCCTTGTCTCACTCATGAGCCTACCAGAGGGAATAGTTGATACTGAAATAGAGTGTGATGGGGGGTTCCTATATTTATATCACCTGTTCATTCCACAGTGGAGTGTGGATCCTGGTTGGAAAGCTCAAGGTTTTGCTAAATTTTAATTGCCTTTCCCTGCTGATCATATGGTACAGATTGTTGGCTAACTAAGGGTGGTTTCCAAATCAGGGTTCTGTACACACAAAATACTCTGTTATTTTCTCATCTGTCTAGACAGGTCACCTAATCCAGTATTAAAATGCTGAAACAGGAGGGGAAACATTTTCTTGGAGCTTTCATGTGAAGAATTCACAGGAGCTCGCCAAAGCCAGGATTAGGAAAGCTGTGCTTAAAGAACTGCACTAAACCCCTTCAATTTCTACTGGATATAGATGGCAGAATAGATGTTCCTTTACTGTGGCAATGAAAATACATGGATCGAAGTGTTATCAGAAGAATAAGAAGGAGAGAGGGCTGTAGAATGTCTGTGGGAGGGAGTTCTTCCCATCTGTTCTGCCGTAGTGAAGCTCCAGCTGCAGTGCTGGGATCCCCAACATCAGGAGGACGTGGAGCTGCTGGAGGGAGTCTGGAGGAGGCCACGGAGATGCTCCAAGGGCAGGAGCCCCTCTGCTCTGGAGCCAGGCTGGGAGAGCTGGGGGTGCTCACCTGGAGAGGAGAAGGCTCCAGGGAGCCCTCAGAGCCCTTTCCAGGGCCTAAAGGGGGCTTACAAAAAGAGGGACAGAGACTTTTTACACAGGCAGACAGTGACAGGAGAAGGAGGGAACAGTTTTAAACTAAAGAGAGCTTTAGATGGGACATTTAGCATGAAGGTCTTACCTGTGAGGGTGGTGAGGCCCTGGCACAGGGTGCCCAGAGAAGCTGTGGCTGCCTGGAAGTGTCCAAGGCCAGGTTGGACGGAGCTTGGAGCAGCCTGGGCTAGTGAAAGGTGTCCCTGCCCTTGGCAGGGGGTGGGAATGGGATGAGCTTGAAAGGTGCCATCTGTCAGGATTCTGTGAGCTGCGATCTGTTGGGCTGTGGCCGTTGGGACCCGCTGCAGTGGCAGTTGGAACTGATGGGAGGCCGGTTGGGACAAGCTGCAGTGGCAGAATCAGAGTTTGCACACACTGTGCAAATCCCTCTTGCAGGTGAGTCCGCAGAAGGGTGGATTGAGCTGAAGCTGTTCCAGTTGAAACGAAACATTTTCAAAAGAGTTGTCAGAGCTCCAGTGGGACCACTCTCTTCATACCACTGCCTAAATCACTGCAATCTGGTGTCAGCTCCCTTAAAGACAGTGGATATTGGTTGGTCAACATACATAAATTCTATAAAATCCTGGAGAAAAGGGGACTCTCCAAATGAAACTGCTGTTTGCTTTGTGCTTCGTTAGTTCCTGTGATCATATACTGCACTAGGCCAGCAGTGCTTTAAGTCGACCCTTCTGGTGATGGAAGAGAGGAGTAGGAATCTTTGTCGGTGGCCAGATATTGGGAGAACTGAGGAAGAACTCAGAGTGGATATCCAGCAGCTTGGCAACAGGTAGAGGCAGCACACTAGCTCCTTGGATATCTCTGTATTCTGTGTTTGGGGAGGGAGGAGGGGGAGGCTAGGAATTGTGTGTGTGCTTTATCCAAATCATCGGGCACCAGCTGATTCCAGGGCTGATAAATCCTGGGCTGTGTTTATCCTTTGCAAGTTGGGCCTGATGTCAGCTCAGGTCTGGAGAGGCAGGAATCTCTGTATCCTGTTCTTTGTGCTCTGGAGGACAGCTCTGGGTGGTGTGAATCACCCAGAACCAGGGAAGTACACGCTGGCTTTTGTGAATAAAGACATCCTGCACTGCTCACCCCTGATCAGGGTTTAGCCTTAACCGTGGGCTCAGGCTACTGAGTCCCACCTACTCAAACGATGTGATGGGACTTGAGAACTAAGGGTAGACAGCAGTAAAAAGATAGCTTCTAGGTGTTTGCAAAGGAAAAGAGAGTCCTGCTTGGAGGAAGTTGAATATACTGGGTAGGTAGAGGTAGATTTGGACCAGTCGGGACTGGTGTGGGTTTGAACCTCTCTTCATCTAAGCCTGAGGCTGACCCTGATGTGGCAGGACAGTGGTGGCTCCAGGCACTGCATTTTGTGAAATTTTGGACTGGCCCTTGTTGCCTTTCATCACTTGGAACATTTTGCTGTCTGTCCCGTTTCTGTAAGGGCTGGTTTGAGATCCGATCTCCGTGCTTTGAGCTAAATCCTCCTTACCTTGTCCCCTACTTAGAGGCTCTGAAATTTAGGCTTTGTGGTTGCCACAGTGGCAAAGTGGAGCTTCATTGCTGGGTTGTGGAGCTTGTCAGCACTGGGGACGTGGTTCTCTTTATTTTAAAAGTCTTCACCACAAAATTACCACTTTCGGAGGTTATATAAAAAGATGGGAGTTTGAAAGTCCTTTGATTTGTTTGGAAATAGTCTACATGGCATGAAAGGGTGGAGATTTCTGCAGTTCTTGGTGCTCCAGGCTAAAAAGTTGTTTTGCATCCCAGCTTGACCTCAGTTATCCTTTCTTTGCATCCCATGTTGGAGGCTGGGTCTCATTCACCAAGTTTTTCTTTTCCACTGGACTTTTTCATTTTCCATCCTTTTAACAGCCGAGGATAGGCTGGATCTGAGCTCCCTGAACACACCTTTCTGCTTCCTCCCGCAGGTTCCTTAGAAAGAGAGCTTGGACGGCATGCAAAGTTGTGAAATATCTGCAGACAGCACGGATGATCCTCTTAGTAGTGGCCTACGGAGAAAGCGACAGCCTCGAATAGTCGTGATCGGTGCTGGGCTCGCGGGCCTGTCGGCAGCCAAGGCGCTCCTGGAAGGCGGATTCACGGATGTAACTGTCCTCGAGGCGACCGACCGCATCGGGGGCCGCGTGCAGAGCGTCCAACTCGGTGAGAGTGGCGCCTGCAGGGGGGTGGTGGTGACATTCGTGGGGCCGTGAGGTCAAATTAACCTCAGAAATGGGGAGACGTGCGTGCGCAACGTTGTTTGAGGCGTGGCGGTGTCAGGAGTATAAATACACAAATCCTTGGGCTCCTTCTGGGGTGGGTGGGTGAGTGATTCTGTGCTGCCTCAGTTCCGACCCAGGGCTGCTCCAAACTGGTGTTTCCGTGAAATAAAAGATTTGGGTGATTGTTTTTGCTCGCACAGGAGGAGCTCTGTGTACCAGGTCTGTGACTGAGTAACTGTACACAGACGGTTTCCACCCAGGTTTTCCAGCTTGCCTCTTTCCCAGGAGCAGCCAGTAAATCTCCAGGCTGTTGAAGGGCTGTTTCTCAGGGCTTAGAGCCCTTGGAAAGGAGGAAACCTCAAGCTGTTCTGCTTCACAAACAGCCCCATTCATTTCCCTAGAACTAATTTACTGTCTAGGGCACTACCCGCTGGAAATCAGGCTGCTGGAAAAACCTCTTCAATGTATCCCTTCATCCTGATTTGCAGCTTTCCTACCTCTGCAGCCTCCTTTCTCAGTATGTAGTAAAGGTGCACACTCTGGATATTTGAATCCCAGGTCAATTTTAAAATCTCTCCATGCAAAACTCTTGGAACAAACATTGCCCTTCGCAGCACAGGAGTCAGTGAAGCTTTCCCTGGGATCCAGAAGGACATTGCCTGTCTCTTCTCTGCAGGAGGCATAAAGCTCTTTGCTTTTCCTGAATTGCTTTCCTGATTCCAATTAACTAATTGTGTTTCTGATCCCACTCTGGATGTTACCTTTGGCCTCTTGCTGCCCTGCTTTCTTTTTATTTCTTAGGTGCTTACATCACTTACTGTGTTTTGCTTGATAAACTACCCACAGTAAATAAACAACAGCCTCCTGTGAACTTGCAGAAGGGAAACCAATGGAAAAGCAGTCGGAAAAATCTGATCTCCAGGGGTTTGAGTAGGGCACTTTGCATTCTGGTGAGACTTGGCATAGAGGTTAGGATGGGAAGTTTGTCCTTTACTCACAATCCTCTGTATTAAAAATATCCTGGATCATGCCTGTGAGAGGAGGGAAGTGTGAAAGAGCTGAAATCTCCGGGGAGCAACAGATCATTCTGCCAGTGCACCTGTGAAATAGTTTTGGTGTTTTAGTATCGAGACTGATTCTCTTATCTTTGCCCACCTTCACACATCTTTGCCGGGAATCCACCTCCTCCTCATTAACACCTCTTAATTAACAGGAGACGAGAGCAGGTGTTTCAGTCTGGAGGAGGTCTCAGAGTTTGTAGATGTAACTGTAATTTGCAGAGCAGAAGCTGGTGTCCAAAGTTTTAGTCTTTTAATAATTTTTTAAAATTACAAACTGTCTTTTCTTATCTTCTGCAAGCTCTCAAGGTTGCCCTCTGTGGTTGTGGGCTGCAGTTCTCACCCAGGGTGGGTCTGTGTTCAGGCTCTGGCCTCTCCCCTGGCTACACACTTGACTAAAGATCTGATTTAAATGTTCAGCAGAGCTACCAGGAAGAAATTCTTCCCTGTGAGGGTGGGGAGGCCCTGGCACAGGGTGCCCAGAGAAGCTGTGGCTGCCTCTGGATCCCTGGAAGTGTCCAAGGCCAGGTTGGAACGGGGCTTGGAGCAACCTGGGCTAGTGGGAAGTGTCCCTGCCCATGGCAGGGGGTGGGAATGAGATGAGCTTTAAGGTCCCTTCCAAACCCCAAACCATTCTGTGGTATGGTGGCACCTTCTCAGGGTTATATCTGAATCCTTCCCCTCGCTGAGCCACTCGATGTCTTGCAGGGGACAGCACTTCCCTCAAGTGCACAGACTGTTGCTTTTCAGCCCAGGGGAGTAATTTGGATATTCAGAGGTTTGGTTCTAGCACAGGTGAGGCAGAGGGTTTGTGTGTTTGTGCATTGTGTGTTTCCTGCACGTGACCTATAACATCTGTATCCACTGCAGCTATTTCACAGCAGGATACCCAAGAAATGGCCAGGGCTGCAAAGGGAAACGTGAAAGTTGCCATCCCTATCCAGGAGGCTTGATGGACAATCTGTGTGTTTCTCTGGGGTTTTTTTTGGTTTTTTTTTTGTATTGGATGATTCATTCCAAGTAGATTAATATTGAACCTAAAATCCTTTAAGGCCCTGAAAGTAAATTGGCTGTCTCTGTTAAAAAGGATTTTATTTAATTTTACACTTCTAAATAATTAATCATTTAACTTACACCCGGTAAGAACTGGCTTATCTGCTTGGTAGTGGTGATAGTGAGCATGAGTATTACAGGCAAGAATTAGTTTTTAATTTGTTGGTATTTGATTATGTTCCACACAGCTAAACAGGAAAGCAGGAGAACTTGGAACACATCATTGCTGTTACCCAGCACTAAGGCAGCAGCAGGACCTGCTGGCAGATTGTTTTCTTTCAAAGACCAGGTGTTTCCAGCAGGATTGCTGTGCAGCACAGAGCGAGCTCCTGCCCTAGAGCAGGAGGCAGCATTCCTGCTGCTGCTTGGCATGGGATGAGTTGCAGGAGGATTGCATTAACCAGGAGACTGCCACTGCAATATTGATGAGCTCTCTGGCTGCCAGTGTTCACTCATTTCCACCTGTCTGGGTGCTCTGGGATGTGTTGGAGTCTGTGGCACCTGAAGTATTCCCGTTTGTGTGTTGGTGCTGTGGTGTAGAAACCTTGTGCTGGATTGCAGGTTTGGAAGGGCAGCCAGCACGGTTCTTACTGACAAAGGGGCTGCTTGGAAAATGAGATCCATGGAGCTTCCCTGCGAGGCAGGGGCTCAGCCAGGGAACAGCATTCCTTGGAGCTTTCACCCTTTAAACCTGACTGCAGCGCAGCTCGGTGCTGCAGTGCCTCTCTGTCTGAGCATACATTTACATGTTAAACAGCAAATGATAGCTGGGAGCTGCACCATCCTTTCTTCATCAGGCAGGATCCTATCAACTACCCCGCTTAATCAGGCATTCCCACACTGCTGTGGGGATGCTGGGAGATGCCCAGTTCTGTCAGACTTTAAACCAGCTTTGGACTTCTGAGAATCCGTCAAAATGTGGGGGGAAGACACGACCCAAGGTTATTTTTAGCACCTCCTTTCAGCTGCTGAGCATCTCCCTGTGCTCTCAGCCCAGTCTGGCAGTGCTGGATTTGGGGGGGGGACAAAGCCCTGGTGCAAATCCTGATAGTTTTAAGGGATGGGGAGAGTGGGGCTGACCGGACTCTTTGTGTTTTTCAGGCAGAGGATAGACGTGATGAGAACAAAATGCTTTTGGTGTTTAGCCTGACAGTGCATCTTTTTAAAGAACGTGATATATAAATCTCCAAAGGCATAAATAATAAAATCCAGCCTATTTACTCATTTAGGGAATGGAAATGCATGTTTTATTGCAGTTAATCTGAGGTGTATTTGTAAATAACAACCATTTTTAGTCACAGGACAAGGTTCAGTATTCAGGCCAACGTTGCTATCCAAATTTTCCTACATCTCCCTGCTGGCAACGACTGTGGTAAGAACTGGGAACTGAGAAGGGCTGAATTTCTCCTTAGGTATCAGAGGTGTGTCACTGTGATGGGTCTTTATTGCAACATCCCGTCCTTCTGGCAATATCCTAACCTGTATCCCAAAGGACCAGTTTGAAGAAAGCTGGCATTGTGTCTTACAGAGAAAACTCCCTGAAGGGATGTCCAGACATGTGTTGTCCTTGGGCAATTCTGCTTCTGCACATTTTATTCAGGGTTGAGCGTGAGAAGCTGTCAGGAGAACGGGCTTCCATAACCAGTTTGCTTGGCTTCCTCTCCTGCAGGGCATGCCACTTTTGAGCTGGGAGCTACGTGGATTCATGGTTCACATGGAAACCCAGTCTATCATCTAGCAGAAGACAATGGTTTGCTTGAAGAGACCACTGACAGCGAGAGGAGTGTTGGGCGGATCAGCCTTTACTCCAAGAATGGGGTGGCTTATCACCTCACCAACAACGGGCAGAGGATCCCGAAAGATGTGGTTGAAGAATTCAGTGATTTATACAACGAGGTTGGTGTCCAGCTGCTTTGTCAAGTGGTAGATTTGCCTGGAACACTGAGACCCCTTGGCAGTTAGAATGTTCTGGGACAAAGGTAGAAAAAGAGTGATGTCTTTAATTTTTTTGGAAAAAATATCAATGCTGAGTTTTCTGTCATCTGCTTCAGTGCATCCCATTTGTCCCTGATGTGGGATTAACTCTCTGTGGTAGGAAGAACAATCTTTCCACGTTTGTCATCCATTTAATCACTTCCAACAACTATTTGTGACTATGACTGGGGAGATCCAGTCATTTGCTAGAGAAAGTTGCTACTTAATTAAAAGAGTAGAGGAGGGATCAAATTGCAAAACAACGTAGAAGGCAAAACCTTAGCAACAACCAGCTAAATATTGTATCCCTGTGACTTTTTATTGGTTATAAATACCATGGAGTGCTGTGTGGTGTGCCAAAGTCAGTGCAGTGTCATAGGAATTGTAAGTTTTCTTGCATCAGAAGGGAAGGAACATCTTTTCTGGGAGATTCAGACCAGCATGAACTTCAGTTGAAGGTTATTTTAACTCTTTTGCTTGCCAAAGTTAATTACAATTACTCCCCACATTTTTTTAATACTGCTTATGAAGTACATTTAGAGGGGTCAGTGCAGACTGTCTGGCCCTCCAGGTAATGTGATCTCTCAGTGGGTTGTGTAAAATGGAACAAAACGTGAGTATTTTCATCAGGCTGTAGCCATGTCTAAAACCTTCAGATTTTCATCTGACAGCGAACTTCATTATTTGACTCTTGGCTGAACACTCACTAGATTCAGGTTACTCTTGCATACTTGGTTTAAAAATATGTCTGGGAGCATTAGAAAAGGCACTGTAGCCTGTAAAGAATTATCAAAAATTGTGTGGGCAGCAGTAAAGGGGATTTTTTTTTCATCTGAAAAGATTTTTGGCACTGTCCCGTGTCTCTGAACTGGAATCAGTGGTGGGATGGCACAAAATCATTTCAGTTTTAGAGAGGAAGAGTAGGAATTGCAAAGAAACCTCATTGTGGGAAGGATTTAGCAACCTGTGGACAACGTCTTGGACAAATGCAGGTGGATATAATTCATCTGAACAATTTTTCATACTGCTGGATTAAAAAAAAGAATGAGAATTTTTCCAGGCAGGAAAAAAAGACAGGTGAGATGTGTGTGGAGGAAGATTAACAGCAACTGGGGCTAGAAAGAGTAAACGAAAATACTGCAGTGAGCAGCATTATTTATGTAAATTGAACGCTGCCAAACTGCATGCAGGGCTCGGTGATCATCCTGTCTGGAAGATGATAGGAAAATCTCCAGCAAAGGGAGGGCAGACTCTGAAATGATAAGGGAATACAAAGATGAGAGCCACTTAGCTTTGCGATAAACCCCGTAAGATAAAGGCCGTAAACAAGGTACCAGTGTTTTAGAAATGATTAATTTCGTAAATCTACCCTTTCTTTTAAAGGGGAGAGAAAGGGGCAGCCAGTGACATGAGAGAACAGCACATTAAAAGTTAATCTTCTTTACACAACACCTAATTAGCTTATCATTGCCACAGGATATCTTTATCGCTAGGAGACCGAAAAGGCTTTCGCATTTATGGCCTGTAAAAATGTCTGCAGCCACTCGTGGCGATAAAAAATATGTAAGGGGCAGCTGGAGCCAAGCAGGGGACATCAGCCAGCCCCTTAATTGCTCCTGCTGGGAGGGGCTTTCTCTGCCTTCCTCCAAAGCCTGCTGGAATTTCTTGCAAGGGCAGCTCTGGTTTTGTTGAACTGCTTGTCCCAGCCTCTTTGGGGTGCCAGGCTGGAGGATCTGTACTGATTTAAGACATTTGGCTGTGGTTTGTTTCCTGCTCTGTGTAGGAGAAGTGGGAATTCAGGTGAGCTGTGTGATCTCATGAAAATACCCTGTTAAAGTGACTGTAGGAAGTACAAGTGCCCTGGAGGGAGGGCAGCCAGGAGCGTGTGCAGCAGGCGTGTGGCTCTGGGGACATTTTCATCTGCATAAAGTGCAGGGGCATTCCTGGTTTGTGTTTTGTGGTGTCCCCCACTTCCCCAGCATTACTGTGAGAGTGGTGAGGCTCTGGCACAGGGTGTCCAGAGAGGCTGTGGCTGCCCCATCCTTGGAAGTGTCCAAGGCCAGGTTGGATGGGGCTTGGATCAATTTTGTCTAATGGAAGACGTCCCTGTCCATGGCAGGGAGGTTAGAACAATACTGTCCTTAATGTCCCTTCCAACCCAAAGCATTCCATGATTCTGTGGGGGTTTTTTAGCATGTTCATTAGAGGTTATTTCATAATTCTGTTGCTTTAACTAGTGGTGCAATGAATGCTGGGGAAGAACAGCAGGAATTTTCAGTTCTGCATCTCTGGTTTTTTTTGGGAGGCAGTTTTTTTGAGTGGTTTTGTTGAAGCATCTCGAAGTTGTCCAGGATAAAAAACATCTTACAGATCACTAAATCTTGAGGTCAGTGTCTTCTCTTGTCTCATAGGAGCTCCCAGGCCCTCCTCAGGTTATTATTAGGAATCCCACCATCATATCATCTCATCCCTTTAGAGGAGGCTGAGATAGCAAAGGCTGTGACACACCCTGTCCTGAGTTGAAAAGAAAGAACCCCCCCCCAAAACAGCCAGCAACCCCATGATGGATGCAAGGCCTAATCAGGGTTATAGGACTGGCATGAACAGTGGAAAATGTATTCCTGAATGAGCAGGGCTAAATTTGTCACCGTTCCAAAGGCCTGCCCTCCGTGCACAGCTGGCTCGCTCCCCACGCACTCACACCCTGCCTGGCTTTCCCTGCAGCTGCTGCTGGGCTCCAGCCTGTGCCTTCAGCTCTGCTTCCCCATCTGGGTCTCTCTAGCCCCGCTTATCTTGTCATCTGGACACCAAATTCTAGGGAATTGAAAGTACAGGGGGTCCCCCTTGAGTGTTTTGCTAGGGCATGTGGAGTCTCTGAAACTGGATTGTAGCGAGGCGAGGTCTCTCTGTGCTGAATTTTCCTGGAGCGAAAGGCAAAGCACCCCTGTACCTCCAGAGCTTTGCCTCACTAATTCATCTGGAAAGTCCTTAAGCTTTTTCCAGGCACTTGTCCAATCTTTTCTGGCTGGCTTCTTCTACCTCAATACAAGTTTTGCAGCTTTTTTGTTTGCAGTAGCCTGAATTTTTAATAGCTGTAGGGATGTCTCACAGAAGCCTTTATTTGGTTACAAGGAAGCTGAGCAGTCAGATTGTTTGACAGCTGCTCAGCTCTTCATTTCTGTAGCTGAAAGTTCCTTTGGAGAGGCTGTTGCCCTGCACTGGGGTCAGGCAGGATCTGTCATGAGCTTGTGACTGAGGTGACCCCAGTTCTCCTTGTGGAAGCAGAGCATTGCCTTCAGGGAAGGTCTTCAGTCCTGCAGAACATCCGCCTGGATTCCAAGGCAAGCGCCATGAGACAGGGCAGGACTTTTAGGATTGTTCTTAGACTGTGTGCTCTGTGGGGCTGGCACTGCTCAGGGTCGTTGTCACTCCATTTGGTCAGCCTCCAAAAGGAGAGGCACCAGCACTAAGAGGTTCTCCAGGGTGTGATGCCCATGCCATGTATTTGTAATCTTCCCACCTTCCTCTCCATTCCTTCTAGGATAATTGGGGGAATCCTGGGGCTGGGAGAGGATTTTGGTCTCTTTCTGCTTATACCACATCTGAATGACCCTCAGGGAAGTGACCAGAATGGGACTTCTGAGGGAAATGTCTGCAGCTTCAGGGTCTGTGTGTGCATATAACTCCTCAGAAAACGTGAACAGGGACAATTTATCTCAGACTTGTTCCTCTGTCCTTGCTAAGTCCTCATTTCCCTCTCCCAAGAGGTATTTAAAGCCAACTCCCAGGTATTAGTGAAGGGTGGGAGGGAGGTGGTGAGCTGGGCACGTGAAATGTGGCTGAAAAATCACACAGTCCATCACCAGCCTGATTTAGGAAAAGTGCCTCTTTTTACTTCAGCTTTCAGCAAGGATGTGGTCCCTAAAGAGCTGCTTCCCAGGAACCCTCCCTTTAACAATCAGCTAATTAATGGCCTTGTTATCTGTCAGCTTTCTCCTGTGTGCTGCAACAGCTTCTGGGGGAGGGATGCAGCCAAAGAATGACAACGTTTCCATCCTCCTCACCCCCACCCCCGTGCTGGGCTTCCTGCCATCCCCAATTAAGCTCCAGTGCCTTGCCTTGCAGTTATCATGGAAAGCAGGACCAAAGGGCCACCAAGAGTCACCGTTCCCTCCCTGCCTCTATTGCCCTGACAGATGTCTGGCCTGGGAACAGCACAGCCCTATCTCCATCAGGCCTTTTTACTGGACAGGGATTAAGTCACAGCAGTTTTTAAGCCAAGTGAGAAAAAGACAATGCTGGGCATCGTCACCGGCGCTGACAGGAAGGAGTGTGGATGGGGATGTGCTTTCCTGACCTCCTTCAGTGCGGAGAAACTTCTTTATTTAGCTTTGTTCTTCCTAAGAAACTGCCTTTTCCTGTGGTGGAGGAGCACGTAGGTAGTAAATAAACACGTGGAGGAGGAAGCCTGTAGGTAACAGAGGGGACATCCCTGCTGGAATCCACGTTGCCTGCACAGACCCTGGTTGTGGGATGCCCCAAAGCTGGTCAGAAAGAAGACAGAAGATGGAAGCTGAAGTGAAGCTTTTTTAGGACTATGGACATTGAATTAACTTGTTTTAATTTCTTACCTTCAACTCCTTCTGTCTTTCAGACCCAGGGAATTGGGGTTGTTCAGCATGGAGAAGAGAAGGCTCTAGGGAGGTCTTCCAGCACCTTTCAGTGCCTAAAGGGGCTCCAAGAGAGCTGGAGAGGGACTTTGGACAAGGGCCTGGAGTGACACTGAGAGTGTCAGTGCCCACTGACAGAGGGCAGGGTTAGATGGGGTATTGGTAAGAAAATCTTCCCTGTGAGGGTGGGGAGGCCCTGGCACAGGGTGCCCAGAGAAGCTGTGGCTGCCCCTGGATCCCTGGAAGTGTCCAAGGCCAGGTTGGATGGGGCTTGGAGAAACCTGGGATAGTGGAAGGTGTCCCTGCCCATGGCAGGGGGATGGGACTAGATGGTCCCACTTTCAGGTCCTTTCCAACCCAAACTATTCTATGATTCTGTGAATTCCCTGCAGGACTGTGTGTAAACTTTCAGAATGAGGGAAGGAAATCTGCTTAGAATCAATGGTTACTTGAGATGTTCTCTGTCTTTTACTTCTGTTTTTTCAAACAGGCTTTCAGGGTCACTTGTTCTGTCCCAACCCAGGGGAGCTTTCGAGTGAGAAATGCTAAGGTCATCCTGCTGGGATGTGAGTTTGCCAGTGGTAAGAGCTGGGAGTTGATGCAGTCTGTCCTTTGGTTTTGCTCCCTGCTTGTATCAAGTGGGTGATAATAGAAAAGCAAAGCTTGTCTGGACTGTCTGTGGCATAGCTCTCCTTGCTGCTGGACATGGAGCTCTGGGTTTGGATGCAGATGGATTTTGTAGGGTTAACTAGAAAATCAGCAGAACCTTTCAGGTCATTCTTGATGCTGCCTTTCCCCAGGGTCTTTGAGGGAAAGCCCATTTCCACTCTCTCAGGAATGCTGCTGCCATCACATCATGCTGAAATGATTGAAGAAGCATGGGTTTTCTAATCCTGCAAGTGCCTGTTCCCAGGGACCTCAGTGGTGGTCCCGTAGGAATGACAATGCTTTCCCCACCCGGGCAAGGAAAGCCTGGATAATTCCAACTCCAGACAGCACAATTCTACTCCTGCTTCATTGGAAATCTACCTTAAATTAGGTCTCCTAGTGAACCTTTTCCATAGTTTCTTATAAAAGATGTGTTTGCTGCACATGTTCATTGAAAAATACATTTTGGGCATCTTTTTCATTCTTTTATTCTGACAACATATCTCCCAGTGCAGCTGGGACAGAAACAACCTGCTGTTGTTTCTCCTTTTGCTTCTTGCCTGCAACAGCTTTGCCTTCTGTTCTTCCTCAGATGGTTCAGCACCCCCAAGAATCATAGACTATCCTGAGCTGGAAGTGACTTAGGAGGATCAAATTCAGCTCCTGGGCCTGCACAGGAAAACTCCCAAAATCACACCCTGTGTCTGAGGGTCTTGTCCAAACGCTTCTTGAACTCGAAAAGCAAGGAAATAACAGGGAAAATAAGAAATCCTGATGTGATTAAACTTAACCTGCTGTTTGATCAATGGGATGGCACTGCCAGGAAAGACTTTCCTTGATGGTTACAGCACAGGGAACTTGTGCCTTCCTGCTCTTCTCAATGGTTAATGAAAACATAGCCAGGCTCACTTCTCCCGTGGGCCGAGTGGTGGCTGGGTTTTAGCAGGGCTTTGCTTGTCCTGTGAGTGTGTTATCTGCTTACAGAGCTCAATCAGCTTATGAAAGCCGAGCTGGTTGTGCTGACGCAAGGTCTGTGCAGCCCCGGACCTGCTGCAAGTGCTTGGGGCCTCAGAAATCCACGGACCTGAGAACCAGGGGATGCTGGAACTGCCAGAGTTTCCTTTGCTGGAAGCCTTTGTTTCATATGGGGTGTTGGGCTCCACATTTCTTGTGTGGGATTCTCCTTGGAATGGCTGTGTCCCAGGCTGTGTCTGCAATTCTCTTCTGTCTTCACCAGTCCCGCTCATTTTCCTTGTGTTTGTTTCTTCCCTGTTTTTATACTTTATTTCACCCCTTCTCTTTTTTTATTCTTTCACTTTTTTTCTTCAGTTTCTTCCTCACCCCTTACTTGTCAACTCACCTTCCTCCGTTTGCTCAGAGACCTCCTCTCTCTCACTCCTACCGCTGCCATGTGTTTTTCTTCCTCCCTTTCCTCTTCTTCCCTCTATTTTGCCTCCTCAAATTCCCTTTATTCCTAAAACCCAAGACAAAATCAAGCTATTGGGGAAAATCAGAACAGGAAGAACCTAAACCACGGTGGATTAGCTCTGTCAGCAGGGAATGGGAAGCTCCAGGAGCTTTTGAAGGCAAGGCTGCCACAGTTTTGCCAGCTTTGTACCAGATATTTACTGTAGATTTCAACTTCTCGATATATCCAAATCATCTGTCTCCAAAAAATGATCATAAGTTGTAATCAAACCATCTTTGCCAGGAAAAAACTCCCCAATCAGGGATATCCTCTCTGCTTGTGAGAGTATTGTGCACCTTGTGGCATGATGTGAATGAGAAGGGGACACATTCTGGACAAACATGTCATTAATGGGATGTGCTGCGTTTCTGAGAGGCATCTTTTGAAAGCTTTCCTGTGTTAAAAGATTCCTCCTGAGTGTTTTTCCATAGAAAGGAAGAGCCATGATGCAATTGCAGGCTTTTCTGGCAATATTGTAGATGGAAATATGAGTTATTCCAGGCAGCCACAAGCAGAGGGCCGAGGTGGATGGTGTTTCCTCACTTTTAAGTAACTTGCATGTGGAAAACTGGGGTTAAAAAATACCAGGAATATCTTCTTCAAAGAAGAATGATTTGTTACAAGGGGTTTTTCTTGTGGCTCCTGGTGGGGAGCTCTGGAGATGTCACTGTTTTCCATGGATCTCTACCAGTCCTGTGCTCAACACGTAAAATATGTGTGCATACAGAATTCTCTTGCTGTTTGTCGCTTCCTATTTTCACGGGACAACAGAAAAACAACTGTGAAACTGAATTCCCCCACTCTGGTGGATTCCTTCTAAATAATGGAACGGGTGGAAGGGCTGATTTCAGGTTAGAGCAACCTGGGATTGCACCTGGAGCACGGAGGTGGGAGAAGAGCTGGTGCTTTTTATCAGATGTGAGGAAGGACGTGGGTTCTGCTGGGAGGAGGAGGTGATCTGAATGTGCTGGGTTGGGACGGGTGAAGGAGCATCCTGCTGGGATTCACGTGGCCCAGCCTTGTGTCCTGTCTCTGCCAGGTCTATAACCTGACTCAGGAGTTCTTCCAACGAGGTAAACCAGTCAATGCTGAGAGCCAGAACAGTGTGGGCGTCTTCACACGGGACGTCGTGCGCAAACGCGTCAAGGCCGACCCGGATGACACGGAGGCCGTCAAAAGGCTGAAACTGGCCATGATCCAGCAGTACCTGAAGGTATGTGTGCACATCTTTGGGGTGGTTTGTTTTTGTTTAAGCTAGGAGCAAACAAATCCTGAACCTCAGGCACCTGGCTGAGCCTTGCACAGCCCTGGGAAATTGTTTTCTGTGCTCTCTTGTTGTTTGTGTTTGTATTGACAAGTTGCCCTCCTGAGGCAGATCTAAAGACAGTGGGCTGCATTGAATAATCTCTTTACTTTTTTTCCTTACTTAAAATCCCAGTTTTCTTAATAGAAGAGGCTTTCCTAGGCCTTGTTAACTTATCTGCTGTGATTTAGTGGTTTTTTTGCCGTCCGAAGCTATTCTGTTGTCAGGTTCTTTTATCTTGTGACTTACACCTGCACCCCCTGATCCTGCCTGGGTGTTTTTTAACTCTCAGAGACCAGAAGAAATGTAACTTTGATACTAGTAACTTGCTGAAAAAATCCCCAGAAAGCATTTTGAAGGTAAAGCAGTAAAATCCAAGATAGATTGTATAAAACCATCTTTTCACGTGACTTCCGTAGTTCTTTTTATCTCCTTGGTGCCTTGGCTAAATGAGTTCTCTGTGGGATGAGGACTTTATGCTGCATCAAGCACTCCACGAGTAAAGTGTATCAGCCATTTCTATTTCAATTAGAATGACTTAAAAGCTTCTGAAATGAGGCAGGGGAGGCAAGCAGCACTTTGTCATGTGTTCACTCTTTTCGGGTGGGAAGCTCAACCAAAGAGGAATGAAGAGTCTCACAGGAGAGTTGAGATAAAGCTGAGGTTTGAACCCTGAGCCTGATATCTCAGCATCCTCACCCAAAACCTTGTATCACAGAGTGTCTCCACAGCTGCCACATAAAGCCCACTTATTTCTTGTGTTACCCACGTAACAGCATCCATGCAAGACAGGGTTAAGTCATTGGATACAGCTCTGGTTTTCCTGGTGGTTTCTCCTGTGGTTGCTCCAGGCTGCCACAGTCAGAGCTGTTTCTGCAAGTCTTGCAAATCCCTTCTCATGCAAATACCTGAGAACAACAAAGCTTCTCATACTTAAGACTATCAGATGACAGAGTGGGGATTAACCTGTCTCGAGTTAGAGTCTTGGTTGTTGCTTGTTTTTTCCCCCTGGCGTTTTGCCTTCATGGTTGAAAGAATCAAGCAGCCACCGGCGTTTAACTTGATAACGAGGAGTGTCCTGTTGGATGTCCAGGCAGGATGAGGATCCTGCTGCGTGCCCTGGAGTGCAGGGTTTGTGTTGTGTGACCCCGGGGGAGCGCTGGGAAGTGCTTGGATGGGGTGAACCACAGCACAGTCCAAGGATGGGTCTTCACTCATTCCCCACTGGAGTCATCAGGCAGTGACTGGGACAAGGAAGGTACCTGTTTGTCCCTGCAGTCACAGGAGCAGCCTGGGAACTGCTGGTACAACCCTGACTTGTTCGCTTTATCCCAGCACAGAGATTCCTGCCCTGCACCAGGGTGCTCAACAGAGAGAGGGTCTAGGCTTGTCAGGCTTCCAAACACAGTCATTAAAATGTGGAAAGGCCTGGAAAATAGGTCAAAGGGTGAGGTAAGGAATTGCAATATTCCTTAAAATGCTTAGAGAATTACAGTGTGTGAGGGATCGTGACTCCGGTGATGTGAAGATTTTAAGATCACTGTGTCCCGTGCATCAGGATTATCATTAGAAGCTTATCACAAGACAGGCCAAACATCCTGCCTTTGTTCCAGGGATTGTTGGGAGCTACAGCTATGCCTAATGCTCCTACAAACATTAACCAACAGGTTAATGGATCTAAAGCTTTGGTAATCACATCAAACACACGTGGCTCCCATCTTGGCATTTCCCTTTCCCGTCTCCTTCAGTTCCTCCTGGGCCGGGTCCTCTCACCTCTGGCAGACTGTTAGCTGGCTGATTGCTGACTGTTTGACAGCATGCTGAAAGCTGCAGACAGCAGAGAGAGCTGCCAAAAGTTTTTTGTGGCTCCTCGTGGGAACATTTATTAGCATTGGAATGAGCATCTGATTAACGCAGCTCCAGGTCCTGCTGTAGGAGCACCAGGCAGCAGGTCCCTGGCCACTGCAGGGGGTTTTAAAGGATGAAAAACAGAACTGTAACCCAGAATTGTGTAGAAGCAAAGACATAATGGAATTATAGATTCACAGAATGGTTTGGGTTGGAAGGGACCTTAAAAGACCATCCAGTTCCATCCCCTGCCATGGGCAGGGACACCTTCCACGAGAACAGGTTGCTCAGAGCCCTGTCCAACCTGGCCTTGGACACTTCCAGGGATGGGACATCCACAGCTTCTCTGGGCACCCTGTGCCAGGGCCTCACCACCCTCACAAGGAAGAATTTATTCCTCATATCTAATTTAATTCAACCCTCAGTTTAAAGCCATAATTCTTTCTCCTGTCACTCCAGTCCCTTGTCCAAAGTCCTTCTCCAGCTCTTTTGTACCACCTTTAGGTACTGAAAGGTGGCAGGAGGTCTTCCCAGAGCCTGCTCTTCTTTAGGCTGAACAGCCCCAGTTCTCAGCTTGTCTCCAGAGCAGAGGGGTCCAGCCTCACCAGCCAGGGTGATGCAACTCAACCTCTTGACCATGACAAAATGGTTCCTCTGGGTGCAAGAAAGGCTGAGGGTTGATTTTTGTCAGATCCTAAGGCCAAGCACTGCTTTACTAGCAAAACTAATCTGGTTTCTGAGTGGGATTCAGCGCTCTCATCTCATGCAGCTCCTCTGTGCCCTTGCAGGGCTGTGCTGTGGCTAAAGGAGTTGCTCTGTGGCAATGTTGCTTTTGTGTTGCTTTTCCTTAGGTAGAGAGTTGTGAGAGCAGCTCCCACAGCATGGATGAAGTCTCGCTGAGTGAATTTGGGGAATGGACCGAAATCCCCGGGGCTCATCACGTCATTCCTTGTGGTTTCATTAAAATCGTGGAGATTCTGGCCCGCTCCATTCCCAAGTCTGTCATTCAGCTCCGCAAGCCGGTCAAGTGCATCCACTGGAACCAGTCGGTCAGCAAGGAGATTGAGAGGGTGGCTGACCACAACAGTGACCTCCCCGAGGAGAACAAGGGCTCCAATGTCTTCGTAGAGTGCGAGGACTGTGAGTTCATCCCAGCTGACCATGTCATTGTGACCGTGTCCCTGGGAGTCTTGAAGAAGCGCCACGAGAGCCTGTTCCATCCCCGCCTGCCCGAGGAGAAGGTGCTGGCCATTGAGAAACTAGGAATCAATACCACTGACAAGATCTTCCTGGAGTTCGAAGAGCCTTTCTGGAGCTCTGAATGCAACAGCATCCAGTTTGTCTGGGAAGACGAGGCAGAGAGCGAGAGCTTGACTTATCCCGAGGAGCTGTGGTACAAGAAGATCTGCAGCTTTGATGTGCTGTACCCTCCCGAGAGGTACGGCCACGTCCTCAGTGGCTGGATCTGTGGAGAAGAGGCTTTGATTATGGAGAAGTGTGATGATGAAACTGTGGCAGAAACCTGCACCGAAATGCTACGTAAATTTACAGGTCAGCCGTGCTCTGGTGGGAGAGGGAGCGTGAGGCTGGGGGATTGAATAACCACAAGGAAGGAAATGCTTTAAAGTCATTTTTAGTCCTTTGGCATTTTGTGTCCCTTTGAAATGTGCATGTGCTTCCAGCATAGCTCCTGCTTGGGTGTGCCTGAGAGCTATTTATACAGAGGGGCTGATAAACCAGCTCAGGAAGTGGTGGGCAGAAGTGCTGGAGGATTCCACATCCTCTGCTTTATTGAATCACAAATAACTCTTCAGCAGCTGAAGCTGTCGGGCTCTGGGGGCTGATCTCAGCTGTGGAAAGCAGCACGGCCCCTTCAGAAGCTGAACCTGTTTAGATCAGCTGAGATGTGGTTGAATCACACCCCTGACTTCCATTTAGTATCAGCTCTATGGAAATCTCAACGGCCTAAATTTCAAAAAATCCATTGATCTCGAGAGTTCCCATTTTTTGGGTGCATCACTGAAACCTTCCCTGGACTTCATGTTCTCTGATCACACATCACTTTAGGGGAACAGTTGGACTGAGGCAAATCCTAGGTGTATTACACTGAGAAAATCCAAATGAAATCAGTTAAAGTAATAATACTTGAATGCTGGGCTTTAGTTTGTCCACAGTCACTTCTCTAGAGGTCACACACCCTTCGCAAGAAAAGGGGTTTTTGTATCTGCAGAGGTCTGTGATATCCTCTGATGGGAGACACTATGCAAGTGCAGGTGTAAGGTAGTAACACTGAAAGAAATAGTGGTGGACTTATTAGCAGTTTTGAAATAAAGGTTTTGAATTTATACAGAATTATGAGCAGTTATAAGGGCAGCATCCTCCAAGATTAGATGTGGCTTATGCCATTCTAGAGATGACTTCTGTGATTAAATGATTTATATCTTCCTGCTAGCTCGTGTTAGCTCAGTCTCAACACTCACTGGGTTTCCAGCCTTGCCTCTTGTCCATGGACCTCCAGCTAACTGGAGAAATTTTCCTTCATGAGTGCAGCTTTCCCCTGTCCTTAGTGACCACTGGCTACCAACAATGTGGAGATCCAGAGAACCACAGAATCACAGAATGTCCTGAGCTGGAAGGGAGCCATCAGGATCATCATGTCCAGCTCCTGGCCCTGCACAGGACGCCCCAACAATCCCTTTGTGCCTCAGAGCGTTGCCCAAACACTTCTTGAGCTCAGACAGGCTTGGTGCTGTGACCATTCCCCAGGGAGCCTGTTCCAGCACCTCTGGGTGAAGAACCATTTCCTGAAAGGGCCCTGGAATCTGAGGGCTTCCTGCATAACTGCTACAGCCAAAAGAGGTTTTAGGTTTTACCACTCTCTCCAGGAACTGTAGGGTAGAGAGTGTGGATTCAAAAGCTCTTATTCAGTGCCCAAACCTGCGTCCTTGTTTCAGCTGTGCCTCCTGAGCTGTTCGTGGTCAGGGGTGTTGGATGTCCTGATGTCCCATGTCACATCAGTCTCTGTGTGCCATCTTTCCCCTGACCTCAGCAGGGAACTGCTGCTCTACACAGGCGTAACAGGAGGCTCTTCCCTCTAACACCAAGTTGTTCCAGTGCTGACATCTCCCAGACAACCTTGTTTGTTGCATCTTTTCTTGCTTAAGACCTCTTTTTAAAACAAAACAAAACACTTCCATTCATCAGTGGGAATTTGGCTCTTTGGGTCTGTTGTAGTTCGGCACGTCGGAATTTGCTCTCCCTCTTCCTTCTTGGGCTTCTTCCCAGTTACTTTTTGCATGTGTTGGATGTTCCTCTCCTCCTCCCAGCATGGAAATGTGCTGGCTCTGGGCCGTGGGTCTGTGCTGCAGTTGCTGTTCCAGCTGATGCTGCACCTGGTCACTGTCCATCAGGCTCTTCCACAGAGCTAATCCCAGGTTCTCTCTCCCTGGAGAATTCCGGGCTGGATTTACCAGGGCCTTGCCCAGCAATGAGCATTTTGTGTATCAGCTGAGAAGTGGCCTCGTAGCTGCTCAAAACCGTGAGAGGAAAACCTGTTCTTGGAGCACCCATTACCCAACATGACCTGTTCCACTTTCTGCCCCTAAAAATCTTGTTTGTAGAAGACCTTTTCACAGATCTTGCAGGATTCCTTGGCTAAGGGAGCTGGGTTTATCCTGTTGCTCCCGTTTTCCCTAGAGGTTCCCAGAAGGAGCAATACCTCAGGGCTGACCTGGGCCAGGTGCCAGGCTGGCTGAAATAACAGGAGTGTGCTCAGCTCTCTGTGCACCTCCCGTCTTCTCTGCTGATCTGTTCCAGGGGGAGTGTGAGAGGGGATTAGAGCAGCTGCCTGTGGTACACCTACAGCCACTTCTGAGCACGGCCGCACTCCTCTGGTCCAATTAGCACCACCCAACCCAGCTTTTAAAGCCTTTCCCACCTCTCAAGTTCACACAAGCCAGCTAACCAAGTTAGGAAACTAGTCCTGCCAGGATCCTGAGCTCTGTGGAAAGCCTGGTTGTTCCATAAGGCAGCTCAGATCTTCACACCTCACTTGGTGCTCTGTGACATCTTCTGAAGCAGCTTTTCTCTACTGAATGTAGAGGGAGCCTTATATTCAGTAATGAAGCAGACACTTTGAGCCTTTTAATGTTCACTCTGCCTTTTATGGCTTTCATGTTCTGAGTATGAAATGCCCCATGCTCTTTACTCTTCTGAGAAAGAACTCGTGCATTACCAGGTGGGTTCCCATCTTTCACTGTGTTTTCCCAGTCTGTTGCTCGTGGTGGCTTTTCCTTTGGCTTCAGAGAGTGTTATACCAGTTTTAAGTTAAATCCATTCTTTTAGGCTCACACTGAGAATCTCTCTGAGAATTGACCTTGAATTTCCCTCGCCAGTCGGTGTTGGGGATTATCTGGCTTTGCTGTGAAAAGCTCTGAGGATTGTTCTAACCTAAGAACCATCAGCAATTACTGCTTTTCACAACTGGATGGTGAAAAGCAGTGTCCTCCAAATCTGATTAAATTGAATACCTCAGAGCAATTAGGAGCCTTGCTCTGCCTTCTTTGTTGGATAAGCTCCCAGAGTTAGAAGCCAGAGGCTCCCGGCTGAAGGGATCACTGGAGCCTGTCAGGCTGCAGCTGGAGATGCCCTGAGTTGTCCTCCCTGACCTCCAGCTATTTCTCTGGAGGGGAACAGATCTGTTTTAGGCTCTTCATCGCATCTCCCAGCCCCATGTGGGTGTCTGAGTGCTCACTCTGGGGGTTGTAGTCACTAGTGTGGGGGCAGTACCACAGATCTCCCTTGATGGAATCTTAGATCCCTGCTCTCAGGTAGGCAAATAATATTGGGTGCCTTAATTTAGATTGGTGAGTTGATTTTATGATAATTCCGTCAGCCCCAGAACCAATAAACCTCTGTATCCACACCTCCCAGGAGCTGAATAAAAATGGGATTGTGTGAGGCACAGGGAGTTGTCTTCCATAGCTTCACAAGTGGAAATCTGTGGCATGAAGATATGTGCCCTCCTGTTTCAGTGAAGGCCAAGACCCTTTTTTTAGCCATTTAATCTCTCTTTCGATGTTGGAAACTGAGAAGTTTCCACATCTGTGTTGTTACTTTTATCTGTAGACAAAGGCACGTTTACCCTGTTTAAGAGCAGAATGAGAAAGTCCAGGTAAAGTCCATGTTCCTTGAAGGACTGTGGCTCTCAGTCTTTGTAGTTTCTGTCTTCAAACAAGAGCTCAGAACCAGAGCTTGTGCTACGTGCTCCTGTCTGATCTTCAACCAAAATTCCCCTCTGGCTCTCCTGATTTTCCTCTTAGGAGCAGCTGCTTGCATTAAAAGGTGCAGAAATGCAGAGTGCAGGGGCACAGTTGCTGCACAGTGGACACTCGGGTCTTGCTAACGTGGCCTGATGTGCTGGAGACCCTGAAAGGAGCTCATGGGAACGGATGTGGATATGGACACATGCACCAGCTACAGAAAAGGCACCACCAGGCCGCTGCAGAAACCCCTTTTATCTGAAATCCCCTTGTGGGCTGTTTTTGTGTGGCACAGTGGGATGTGTGGCTGCCTTGGCCCTGCTTGGGGAGTGTTGTCTGACAGCTTCCATGGTGTGTTCTCCTGGGCTTTCCCACAGCCCTCAAAAATAAAACACGATAACTTATTTCCTTGACACATCTGAGAGCTCCCTGTTCTCAAACTCCCTTGGGCTTTCCACTTCCAGCGTTCCTGCTTTGAAGAGTCTTGCAGGAACATATTTTAGAGGCCTTTGTTATGCAAAGCTGTTACTCCTGAAACAACATTGCTTTGGAGGATGTGTTTTGTTTGTGGTATATATTTATTTGCTAGTCTGTGCCATATTTTGATCTGGGGCCTGCTTATAAATGTTCACAGTGTGCTCTGGGCAGGCCGTCCAGGAAACTCTGCTCTGTTCCAGCCCTGTATTCCCCAGCTCTGGCTGACAGGATACTTCTAAAAGCAGAAGCTGAACCAGGACCTGCTCTTGATTTTAAGGGATTGATGGCACAATACAGCTAAGTACTAGTTTCTGAGAACTAAATAATGCAGTGCCTAGCCAGTGTTGACGTCTGGGTGTCTCCCCCTGTAAGCTGGGATGAAGAAAGCAGGGGAATTTGGGTTGTCTCGTAGCAGGCTGAACATCTTGAGTTGTCACAGAGTCGGGGTCTGAAGCCAGCACAGGATCTGTGCGAGCTGCGAGTATCCCACAACTCTTACTTGTTGTGCTGACAGTCTCTTGGGATCACAGAATCATTTAGGTTGGAAAAGCCCTTTAAGATCATGAATCCCAACCATTCCCCCAGCACTGCCAAGACCACCACTAACCCATGTTCCCAAGTGCCACATCCACATGGCTTTTAAATCCCTCCAGGGATGGGGACTCCATCACTGCCCTGGGCAGCTGTGCTGGGGCTGGACAACCCTTTCCATGAGTAATCATAGGATGGTTTGGGTTGGAAGGGATTTAAGATCATCAAGTTCCAGTCCCCTTGCTGTGGAAGGTTTAGACTCAACTCAGGAAGACTTAGACTCAACCCAAGTAGCTGAACCTTGCCTGGATATGTGATGTTTCCTCAAGGGTGGATCTGGGCTTCTGCAGAGGGAATTTCTCTTCACTGGGATTCTCCATGTCCTTCCTCCTGTTCCTCTCCTGCCACGGCAGATATGATCTCGGGACTCCAACAAAAGCAGTGACACTGAGATGGTCCAAACCAAGCCTGGCAAGAGGATCTCCCAAGTGTGACTCTGTTTGTACCTGAGGCTCTTGTGCCACCAGCTGGTGGGCTGCAGTCCTGGATGCTGTTCTCCTGGGCTCTTTGGGGTGGGGACAGTGGCTGATGATGACCCTGTCACGGGTGCATTCTTCACCTCTAGGTCCTACATCCTCTTAGAAGTTGAAATCTTGCAGTGATCAAGAAATCCTACTTGCAGCCTCAAAAGCCTTCTTTTCATGCTTTGTGCATTAAATAAATAGGGTCTCCTGGATTTTAGCTTGATTTGGGGGGCGACTGTATGGGTAGCTGTTGGAATGAGTTAATACAGGTTTTGAGAACTTCCTGACAGGTTTTTCAGTGCCCCCATATAACGAAGATTTGCCTCCTAACATGTTCCTTTCCTCTTTGGAGGCACATCTCTCTCACAAGGCTACCTAAACATCCAGTTGAGACTGGGCCCTCAGTTAAATACCTAAATTTTGGTGAGATCAATCATATGCTTGATTACCACCCGGCTCCCCTTTGCAAACGAGGCCAGAAGATGCTTTGTATTTCCAACCAGACTGTGTCCAGGGTTCCCTGAAGCTCCCCAGTCTTTCAGGAACCGAAACGTTTTAATGATCCTTTGCAAAATAAATCACAGAATCATTTAAGTAGGAAAAGGCCTCCAAGGTCATGGAGTCCAACCTGTGACCAATCCCCACCTTGTCAAGCAGAGCAGGGCACTGAGTGCCTCGTCCAGTCGTTACTTGGACACCTCCAGGAATGGGGACTCCAACACATTCCTGGAAAATGGAAGAGCTGAGATGAAAAGAGAGGCAATTTCTGTTACATAAATAGTTAGAACTCAGTAATGGAAGAGAGATCTGGTTTGGGGGCTCTTCAGTGCAGCCTGAGGGCTCTGCTAGGATGGATGTTGAATAAATCAGATGGAATCCCTGTCACCCGCACCTTGCTCAGTCACTGCCCTCCTTCCTCTTGGGCACAGTCTGACTTTTTGTCTTCCACTTTCCACCCAGGGAATCCAAACATTCCGAAACCTCGCCGGATCCTGCGGTCCTCCTGGGGCAGCAATCCCCACTTCCGTGGATCCTACTCCTACACCCAGGTTGGGTCTAGCGGGGCCGACGTAGAGAAACTCGCGAAACCACTGCCTTACGCCGAGAGCTCCAAAACTCCTGTGAGTATGGCCCACGTGGGGTCCGTAGCAGTAAAACTGACGTGACACTGGGCAGCAGGTTTTTGGGGAGGGAGGCTGAAAGAGATAATCCCTCTTTTGGCCTCCAGTAGTGTGTTTTCCTTTTTTTTTTTTTTTTTTTTGACAAATGATGCCTCTCTGGACAAATGATGTGTGTAGGATTTTGCCCCTTTAAATGGAATGCCAACGTCTCAGGGATTCCCACATCTCTCCCTGAATTTATCAAGAGCTGCACATGCATGTGACTTCTGGAATTGTGATGTCTGCATTTAATGACCATCAGCCTTATTGTCCAGTTCAGAATTCCTCAGGAAAGCACGTGTTAATCTGTTTTAAAGATTATTATTATTATTATTATGACCCTGCTAATGTCTAGGTCTGAATGTGTCAGAGGTGCATATTAGGAAATCTTTCTGTGCTGGCAGTGCAGGCTGAGGGAGGCCCAGTCCTTGGCAGGGGACGATGAATTTTCTCCCCAGACACTGCCTTTGCTTTGTGAATTTAGCAGGGAGAGCTGGAGCACACATGGAGATGGTTACACAGCTCAGGAACACATTAAGCCAAACTCACCCCAGCACTCAGAGTTACGTGTCCAAATCCAAAGGCTGATGAAAATGCAGCCTCCAAGCAGCTGCCCAGTCCATTTCCTCCACCAGAGCCTGGCCCCAGCAGAAATAATTTTATTCGGTGCAGAAATCTACTTAAGAAAACCCAGCAGGAGCTTTAGGAACCTTTCTGTGTAGTTCCCAGGGAAATCCTACCAGAAATTCCTGCCTCAAATCTTGAGTTGCAGTTCTAGCAACACTATACTACTGGTGTAAGAGATACCACACAGTCTCTCACCCTCTGGGTTTTGAGACATGACTTTTTTCTTTCTGAAGATGCAGTCCAGAAGAAAAATCCCCTTAATGCCTAAAAGGCTGAAGTGTAATTTAAGGGAGCAAAGGGGGGAGATGGTACAGATCAGGTGCTCTGTGCCTCGAGCAGGGTTGTTTAAGGCTTTTGGGGCTGGTATCTTGTGCACCTCGTGGGGGTTTTGAGAACCAGCACTCCAAAAGAGATGGATGCCCCATCCCTGGAAGTGTTCCAAGCCAGGCTGGACTGGGCTTGGAATAACTTGGGATAGTGGAAGGTGTCCCTGCCCATGGCAGGGGGTGGAACTGGATGGTCTTTAAGGTCCCTTCCACAACCCCAAACCAGTCTGTGTGGGAGGGCACAGAAAGTTTGTCTCCTTTTAGCCTCCCACCTGCTTCCCTGTAAGTTCTGCTGATCTGTGCCCCTTCTGCTGTGCCCTGCAGCCCATGCAGGTGATGTTTTCGGGGGAGGCCACTCACAGGAAGTATTACTCCACAACCCACGGTGCTGTGCTCTCTGGGCAGAGGGAGGCTGCTCGGCTCATCGAGATGTACCAGGACCTGCTGCAGTGCCCGACCTGAGGGAGCCCTGCCTGACCACCACCTCCTCCCAAATCCTCCTGCAGGTGTGTGGAGGGCTTCTGTTTTATTTCAGTTCACAGTAGAACAGCCTTTTATCTTTTCTATTAAAAAAAATAAAAAATAAAAAGCTCTAATTGTTAAAAATGTTAGTCATCAATAGCTTCATTTCCACGTGCTGTATGGTTAACAGGGAAGGGTGCTCCGTTGGTCTGGTAAACTGTTTCTCTGTCATTTTAATTCTAATTTCACTTTTGGTGCCTATCATGTTTGTTTTTGTTTTTGTTTTTTTCTTTCTGTATTGTAAGTGCCTTCTATGCTAAAATAAATGTTGTAATAAAAAGACTGAGTGCTGTGGTACTTCCTGGACACCTCACTTGGTAACCTTCAACTCTTGTATTCAACATTAGGGTTTTTTCTCTTCCTACAAAATAGGGTTTTTTCTCTTCCTTTAAAATTTGGAGTAGGAAGAAAACAGGTTGAAAATAGGTTAGAAACACATTACACAAATGGTGTTTGTATGGAGAATCTCTTGGAACTGCGGATTTCCAATTCCAGCAATACAATCCTGACCAAAGAAGTGTGGTTAGGGCAGAGCTGACAGCACTGTGGTCAATGTGGTCACTGCCCCAAGGCTGCCAGAGCTCTTGGAGTGTTTGGACAACACTCTCAGGCACAGGGTGGGATTGTCGGGATGTCCTGTGCAGGACCCGGAGTGGATTTGATGATTCTTGTGGGTCCCTCCTGACTCAGGATATTCTTTTGTTGCCTTATGCTTTAATTGTGTGTCCTCTGGTGTAACAAGGGCACTCGCCCCCATCCAAGCAGCCCCTGGACCGTGCAGATGTGTGTCAGTAAGTCCAGATGTTAGTGACTCCCAAGGTTTTGTCTGGATCATGTGGATATTGTCATCTGGAATGAGAAAAAAACCTTTTTTTTCTTTTTTTTTTTTACTTCCTTAGAGAGATAAATCATATTCTTCTTTAAAGTCAAGTGAACACAATGTAGCCATCAGCATAGCTCAAAAATGTCTAAACAGTTTCCAAAAATAAAAGTTTTCAGGGTGAAGGCGATGGGTGTTTAGCCACTGCCTTATCTCCCTGCATTCCATCTCTCCATCTGGCTGGCTGCTGGCCAGGGCTTCGTGTGAGGAGTGAGGGATGTGTCTGCTTTGGCATCTGCTGCCCCATGTGAAGCCTCCCTTCCCTCTTTGTGTGTGTGGGGTGGGAGTCGTGTTGATAAATGAGTTAGGGGAGGAAAAGGGACAGAGAGAGGGAAAAATCCCCCTCCAGAGGGTGAGTCAGTGCGTCCCAAGATAAATGTCTGCAGAGGAGGCACCAACTTTGTCTGGTTCTCTCCGAGCTCAGCTGAGCTGTGCTGATTCCCTGCTGTAGTGTGGAGGTGGGATGCCTTCCTGGCTGCTGGAGAGCTGGAAAGGATGGTGGTATGTTGAATTTATTGCTGGTTTTCTCCCATTTTATCTCTTTTCATGCTGAGTTGAGAGGGGAGTTGGGCTGCAGGACGAGAGCGCAGCACACTTGATTGAAGAGAGATAAAAACTCTGTCCAGCTTCAGTCACTCAGAGCTCAACCTCAAGGAGCCAGAGCTGATTTCCCAGCAGCCAGATCTATTGCAAAATGGAATCTGAGGAGAAAACCAAATCCTTTGGGCATATGAGGCTACGACATAGGAAAAAACAAGGAGTTGCTTTTTCTCCTCAGGGAAGTAGTTTAGGAAGAATTTCTGACTGAAGGGGTGGTCAGACATTGGAAGGGGCTGCCCAGGGAGGTGATGGAGTCCCCATCCCTGGAGGTGTCCAAGGAATGAATGGATGTAGCACTCAGTGCCCTGTCTGGGTGACAAGGTCAGGATCAGTCAAAGGCTGGACTTGGTGACCTTGGATGTCTCTTCCAACCTAAGTGATTCTGTGATCCCTGTGGCTTCTTCATCACGGGACATCCAAGGAAAGCTGCTGTGCTCGTGGTCAGGGTTTCAGAGCTCCTTTTTCTGTCCTGTGCAGACAGAATGATGATGGTGTCTGGCTTTGCTGAGCAGGGATCTGTGTCAGGCCAATCCCCCTCACTCCTCCGCTGCCATCACTCACCAGCAGTCCAGCCTTTAAATCGATGGTCGTGTTCCAGAGACACTAAATTTAGCAGCTGTTTACTAAGAGGTATTTAAAATTAGCAGCAAAGGCCACCCTGAGCATGTGACAAGGAGAGGTGGTGTCACCACGGGGCTCTGTGACCCCCCCCACCCTGCTCCCCCTTCTCCAAGACCTGTGGCATCTTCATTCCAGCCGTGCCCACCAAGAGCTCAGTGGTGAAGGTTGGTGGAAAGCAGATGGAGGTGCTGGGAAGGTAAGAGGCATCTAATTACTCACAATTAATTAGGGATTGCTCCTCCTGGCTGGCTGGGTGGGGAAGGTGGTAGGTGGGAACAGCAGGGTGCAGGCAGAGGTGGGTCCCTGAAGCCCCCTGGATGATGGTGCCATGGGGGAATGAGCATGTCTGTCCCTGGCTGCCCCTTTCCTGGGAGATCCAGGGAAAACCATTCACAAAATTTTATTAGGAAAATTACTAGGAAAAATTTCCTCATGGAAAGGGTTGTCCAGCCCTGGCACAGCTGCCCAGGGCAGTGGTGGTGTCCCTGTCCCTGGAGGGACTTAAAAGCCGTGTGGATGTGGCACTTGGGGACGTGGGTCAGTGCTGGCCTTGGCAGTGCTGGGGGAATGATTGGACTCAATGGTCTCAGGATTTCCTAATTCTGTGGTTCTGTTCCTTGAACTCGGTAGCAAGAAAAGCTTTAAAAAAGAGGTTTTTTTTAAAAAAAGCTGAAGTGAGTGCTCGGAGCTCCTCTTGAGGCAGGAGAGCAGTGGAGTTACGGGGCAGGTCCTGGCTCCTGCCTTCGCACCCCTCCTTGCCCAAATCTGTGGTGAGCAGAGAGCCCCATCAGTGTCGCCGTGCGGCCAATCCCAGAATCGCGGAATTGAGATTGGAAAAGAGCTCTAAGGTCATCCAGCCCAACCAGTTAAGCCTGGTTGGTGGCACGAAGTGGCCTGAGGTTGTCCGTGCACGGAGGGGACCATCCAGACTCTGCACCAGCACATTTAAGGCCTCCAGCAGGATTTTCTGGCACGGGGCTGTGGATGTTTGCAGTGTTTAGCCCTTTCCCCCTGGCAGGAGTGGCCCAGGATCTGTCCTGGGCTCTGAAATGTGCAAGGGGGCACCAGCCAGGCTGTTCAAGGGGATGCTGATTATAAAATAGAGTAAAGGATGGGGCTTAGTGCCCAGGGAATTCCCCTGGTGCTGATTTATGTGCAAACACAGACCCAGAGCAGAAAAGGAGACTGGGACCCACGGGGAGGTTCTGAGACAAACTCAGTGAAACAGAAGTGCTGGCAACGAGTGGGTGCTGAAATTGCAGGTGGTTAAAGTGGTGAAAAACGTGGGTTCTGGCTCTGCACTCGGCGGGGTTGGATATTTTCTCCTCCTGGAGCTATCCCTGGGATGGGACCACTGACTTCTCCCTGGCACAGGGTCTGCAGCACCTTCTGCAAGCTGAGTGCACTCCGGGAAAGGTGATTTTGTGCTGCCATCTCGTGGCACTAAAATACTCTCCAGAAACAGTAAGAATTGGTCACTTCTAAGAAATACCTGCGAACTCACACAGGGCTATGTGAAGGAAGAGCAGTGGGAGCCCAGAGGGGTGAGCACAGACATGGTCCTTTGTCAGTGGGTTCTGTTTCCATTCCTGGAGTGCCCTGGGGTGCCTGAGGTACCCTTGGAGGGCTGGCAGGAGCTGTGGGAGGTGGATGGAAGAGGCTGGATGATCTCCCAGCTCTGAGAGCCCACGTGTGTGAGGTTTTGACCACCCTGCGGGCCCGCTGGGACACCCAGTGCCTTGGTGGAATGCGGCTGGCTCAGGAGCTTCCCATCCCCCAGGGAATTCGGGTGCCCCTTTGGAGGAGTAACTGATTAACCAGGTCCTGTGTGAGGATCCAGCCGTGATGTGGTGGATATGGAGGATTTCCCTGAGTTTCAGGGATGTAGAATCATGGAGCATTTCGGGTTGGAAGGGACCTTAAGGCTCATCTTGTTCCACCCCTGCCATGAGCAGGGATGCCTTCCACTGGACAAACCACAAGGGATGAGAAACTGGTGTGAAACTTCTCCAAACAAAGGACTGATACCAGCAACACCAACCTGATCCAATGCAAAAACCCCTCCACAATCCTTTTGTGAAGCACAGGGAGAGATTTCCCAACCCCAGTTATCCTGGTGGGTTCACAGCAGGTATTTTGCTGTGGGCACCTGTAAGATGAGTGACACGAGTGGGAGAACAGCAAAAAAAAGGGGGAATTATGCTTGGAGAAGGAGGAACAGAGTCTCTTTTCTCATGGGCAGTGTGGCCGGGGTGGCTGCCTGAGGGCCATTTATCAGGCATTTGGCAGCTGAGCACTGCCAAGAGGAAAGGCAACAGCACAGGCAGGGATTCAGGGGCTGGAAAAGTTGATTTATAAGGAGAGAGATCTAAAAAAAAATAAAACAGTGGAGCTAAATATGTCATGTTTGGCTGGGCAGGGGGTGAGGGCTGGGCTGGTGGATGCCAAGAGCTGGTTGGGGATTTGGGATGCTCAGGGGAGGATTTTTGGCTGTTGTGGGTAACACGGATGGATGCAGATGATGGCTGAGCCAGGAGAGAGGGCGCTCACCCATCCCGAGATGGGAACGTGGGTATGCAGCGGGGCTGTGCTCAGAGTCACCAGCTGAGGGCTGTAAATCTCCAGGAAACTCCGGCACAGGGACAGCAAAGCAAACCCTTCCTTCCCTGCCCTGCCTCGCTTCGTTTACAACACAGCTGCAAACTCTGAATGTCCCTTCTTGCAGGTAACTCGCTTCACAGTCCCAATGGATGCTTCCTTCCTGACCTGGGGGTGTTCAGACCATCTTGGTAACACCTGGATGTGCTCATAAATACGGGCAGCAATCCTGGCTTGTTCCCGGTCACACTCCTGTTCCCTGGGCGAATGGGCTGAGTTTTTGTGATGACAATTACTGTGCTCCTGCATGGTAGGAAGAGACTTGCAAAAGCCAGGAATTATGGAGTATCCTGAGCTGGAAGGGACCCACCAGGATCATCCAGTTCAACTCCTGGCCCTGCACAGACACCCCAACAATCCCATCCTGTGCCTGGGAGTGGTGTCCAAATGCTCCTGGAGGTCTGGCAGCCTCGGGGCCATGCCCATTCCCTGGGGAGCCTGGGCAGTGCCCAGCACCCTCTGGGGGAAAAACATTTTCCTGAGATCCAACCTAATCCTTCCCTGACACAGCTCCAGCCATTCCCTTGGGTCCTGTCCCTGTCACAGGGAGCAGAGATTGGAGCTGTCCCTTGGGAGGAGCTGCAGACCCCGATGAGTCTCCCGTTAGTCTCCTCCAGACTCCCAATCCAGTCCTACCCTGCCACCCTCTCTCCTCTGGACCGCTGCTGCCTCTTCCTTGCTAACCTGAGCATATCCGAACCTCCCTCACACACTGGGGTGTGTGCTGGCTCTGTCCATCACCTTGTGCTTCCTTGCTGGGTGTGGTGTTTCTGGACACCCCCGTGCTCATGGGGAGGACAGTGGTTGGCCTCTCCAGCTGTCACTGAGGATGGCACAGGGGGTATTTTGGCCTCTCTGCAGAGCTGTGGCTGCACTGGGTCTTGCTGCAATTCGTAGTCCGAAAAATGTGCCTGAGCGAGGACCTTGTTTCGGGGTGTCCTCCTTCTTCATCATCAGTTTGCAGCCCTTTGTAGGGTGAGCAGGAGAATCCATCTCACCTTGGAATCTCTGCTCCTGCACGGATTTCTGCTCTCAGTGGAGTTCCTGCTGAGGGACCACAGTGAAGGCAGGGTCCTTGGCTTGGCAGTGGATTTGTGGATGTGCCCCTGAGATGGTCCATGGACCCTTGGATCTCTCTGCCAGCAGGGCCAGAGCCTGAACTGGACATTTTAGGGTAAGGATAGACCCAGACCCCTGTTTTGAGGATGTCTGTGGTGACCACCCAATGTCCCGCCTGTTGGTCCCTGTGCTGGTGGCACCCATCCTGCTCCTCCACCATATTCCATCTCAGCCACACCCCGACACCTCCCTTCTCTGCCCAGGCTTAGGGACAACCTGAGAGGTTTGATCCTTTAATTTCTGCTGGCCTTTCCATTAAAACACCAATTTAATTCCCACAAAGCTCTGACAGGATGGCTGGGAAAGGCAGGGAGATTCTCCACGGCTCTTCCATGATGCTGAGCCCAAGGAAACCCTTCTGCCACCACTTTTGAACAACAAAAAACTTTCCCGTCCTTGAAGACCAGGAACATCAAGAGCTGACACAATTGGCTCTAACTGGGCCAGGCTTTCAGCACAATCAGGGCAGAGCAATGACAACTTTTTCCCCTAAAACCTTTTCAGATGAGGATTAATTTTAGGCCAACCTTCTCTGCTGCCTGGATCGTGTACGGAGACTATGCAGTCAGTGTTTTGTGTATGGCCTAGCAGGGGATGGCTCTTCTGGTCAAGCCCTCTTCTGTCCTGCACCTCTTTGGACCATGTTTTTAGGTGGAAGAGCCCTTTTTGGAATATTTCACCAAACCTCACTTCACAAAAAGAAGCACTAAGGCATCCCCCTTCCAGAGAACCTGTCCTCTCAGGTAACCTGCACACAGGGTAGGTAGAGAGTAGACAGTGACAGGTCAGAGGTGGGTGGAAAAGGGTGGATTTTATCTGGATTTACTCTCTGTTGTCACTGCAGCTGAGTTTTATTTGCTTGAACTGAAAATCCTTGGAAAAAAATAATGTATATATAAATACACACATATATATAAATACACCCATAACATATATATAAATACATTCATATTCTTTACATATTTTTATATATAAATATATAAGTATATTTTGATCTAAAATATAGGCACATTATAAGGATCATATGTAGAATTTGATGTAAAATTTCTATACAATAAAATTTTAATATAAAATTATTATACACACACACACACACACACATATATAAATATATATATAAAATACATACGTATCACTCTCAGAGCTCTCTTGAACTGCCCATACCATGGACTTTGCAAAGTGCCCACATGACCTTGGATTCCCAGGCAAGTTCTGAACTCACTCTGCAGCAGGATCCCTTCCCACAGCCCTGCACCCCCCACCCTCCTCCCTCAGCCCGTGCAGTGTCATGTCCTTGCTATGCAGTAGCGTCACTGCAGCCACGCCTGTTGCTCCAGGACAAATATTTCCACTGGGAAATGCAGGAGTGGGAGAGAAGGAGCTTTGCTGAGGAGACTCAGCACTGCTCACTCCTGCTCTGGGGACAGCTGGGACATTGTACACGTTCTCCTCAGCCAAAAGGGACCCACCTCAACTCATCCTGGGCTGGGAAAGGTCCCCTTTTCCTGGAGGGTTTGGGTCATGATGGATGTGCCAATCCGCTGACCAGTCCTCCCAGGGAACACAGGCAGGAGTAAGGTGGGTAAGGAGAGAGAGCAAATGACAAGGTAATTTAGAGGGAAAGGATGGGGCTCTGAAGACAATGCCAGGCACGCGAGTTCCTGGGTGGAAATACCACCAGGAAGAAATGCAGTTTTTCACTGGGCAGATGTTCTTGCACCACATTTCAGTGAGAAATTTTCACAGAATCACAGAACGGTTTGTGTCGGAAGGGACCTGAAAGCCCATCCAGTCCCACCCCCTGCCATGGGCAGGGACACCTTCCACTAGCCCAGGTTGCTCCAAGCCCCATCCAACCTGGCCTTGGACACTTCCAGGGATCCAGGGGCAGCCACAGCTTCTCTGGGCACCCTGTGCCAGGGCCTCCCCACCCTCACAGGGAACAATTCCTTCCCAATATCCCATCTCTCCCTGCCCTCTGGCAGTGTGAAGTCATTCTCCCTTGTCCTGTCCCTCCATCCCTTGTCCCAAGTCCCTCTCCAGCTCTCCTGGAGCCCCTTTAGGCACTGGAAGGTGCTGGAAGATCTCCCTAGAGCCTTCACTTCTCCAGGATGAAAATCCCCACCTCTCTCCTGGGGGTCCAGATTGTCTGGGCATATTTTTAAGCTGTTTTGGCAGGTGTTGATTGGCTTACTAAGGAGAGGAATCAAGGACTGGGATATGAGGAATGTTGCTTTTATATTCAAAAAGCCTTAAGATGACGTTGGGAGAATTACAGGTTGTCCCTCCTTAAACATGTTCTGGTGAAATTAGTTTGAAATGGTATTTAAAACCAGGATAATGAAGTTTCAGGGAGATACAACAGGAGAGCACGGACCCAACAGACCAGAGGAGAGAGGTCTCATGGAAGGATTACGACCCAATGACTGCATCAGGAAAAGGGTGGATGAGGGAGACTTGGAGGACATGGTGCCTTTGGATACCCAGGAGGTCTTTAACAAGGTCTAAAGAGCCTCCCAGGGGAGAAAAGAGGCCACAGGGTGAGTGGGAAACTATTGTGGTGGCTCTAGAGCTGTCCTGGGCGAAAGCAAATGGAGAATGAAATGGTCAGCTGTGGCAGAAGGCCCCAGCTCAGGGATCAGTCCCAGGTGTGCTGTGCTGGTTAATGGGCTGACCCATGGCTGGGAAATGGAGGCCAACGAGCCTCCTGATGACCCAGAGCTAATTTAGGTAGCAAAAGCAAGGAAGAACCTCAGAGGCACCTAAACAAGCCTGGGGAATCAGCATCACCACAGCAAAGGAAATGAAGGACTGATAAAATGCAAATTAACACGGAGGAGAAACCAAGCAAATCCTGAGCTGGGCAGGGTTCTCATCTAACCCGTGCCTGGTGGAGAGTGACACCTCTGGGTCAGGACACACCGTTCAATACAAACCTCTTTTCACTCTGTAATTGCAGCCATGAAAGCAAACAAACCAGAGTGGTTTATGAGTACCAAGAGCTGACTCGTCCCCATGGCACCTTCACATAAAAATCAATGTGGTGTCATCAAAAAAGTAACGTCAGGGTCACTCAGCTTTTGGCAGCTGGGATCCAGGGCCTCGAGACAGCTCAGCCAAAAACTAAAGAGACAAAAGAACACTTGCACTGCTTGCAACACGAGTAAGGGGTTATTTTGCAAAAGCACAAGGAATAATTCAGGCTGACTGATGTCCTGGAATGGTGCAGATCACAGGAGTGCTGGGGCTTCTTGTCCTGCAGATTCAAAAGGAAAACAACGCCTGGGATTAGGTTACCTGGCCAGCTCTCCTCCCAGAGGAGGGCAATGAGCACAGAAGAGAGCTTGAGCTGCCTTCCTGCAATCCCACCGAGGGAGAATTGTTTAGCTTGGAAAAGACCTCTAAGATTGTCAAGTCCAACCACCAACCCAGCATTTCCAAGGCCACCACTGAGCCACAGAATTCTGTAATCATGGAATGGTTTGGGTTGGAAGAGACCTTAAAGATCATCTCATTCCACCCCCTGCCATGGGCAGGGACACCTTCCACGATCCCAGGGTGCTCCAAGCCCCATCCAACCTGGCCTTGGACACTTCCAGGGATGGGGCAGCTACAGCTTCACTGGGCAACCTGTGCCAGGGCCTCCCCACCCTCACAAGGAAGGATTTCTTCCCAATATCTAATTTAAATATTTCCTCTTTCAGTTTAAAACCATCCCCATAGCCCTATCACCACCTGCCTGTTTAAAAAGCCTCTCTTTTTTTTTTTATCCCAAGCTCCCTTTAACTACTTTCAGTAATACAGCACCTCCTGGGCTGTAGAATGACAGATTCTGCTCCCACTGTCAAAAAGAGTGTTTTTCTTTATTTTTGTAATTTCACATCCCTTCCTGCCAGTGCCTGTCATCTCAAAGTGCCAGGGGGACATGGGTGGTGGCAGCCCCTCTGGAGCCCCATGCCCACCTGATAGAGGCTGCTTGCTTTTGAGAGCCACAAGTGCTGCTGCTCTGACCAAACACTAGTTTTAGATGGTTGATCATAGCACTGGCCCTTTTCCAGACAGTCAAAACCCCTGGTAGCATCAGCCATATGAAAAATTTGGCAGCTTCTCTGCATAGTTTGAATCATTCATGGAAGGGCAAAGATACTCTTCACTGGATTTTTTTTTTCCTTTTTTCTTTTTTTTTTCTCCTGACACAGGCACTTTCTGGTGAATCTGCTCTCGATTTTGTCCCTTCACATGTGATTATTCAGCTTTCTTCACTGATGACTTTGGGCAGGGAGCTGGAC
Organism: Edolisoma coerulescens; assembly: GCA_013397115.1. NCBI lineage: Eukaryota > Metazoa > Chordata > Aves > Passeriformes > Campephagidae > Edolisoma > Edolisoma coerulescens. Next base: position 1,184,427 of record VWZW01002516.1, on the reverse strand, counting down.
TCGATGATCCTTCTGGATCCCTTCCAAATGGAGATATTCTGTGATTCTACGTGGGATGCAATCAAAATGTTGGAATCCCTCTCATGCACCTGGCAGGGAACTCGACGCGCTGGGGTGTCTCTGGTTTAATCTGGTGGGGTTTTGTGATGTCCACATCCCATTAGCTCTCCAGCAGATCCTTCAGTGCCATGAAACACAAGGTGTCTTCCCAATCCCTGGCACTGCTGTATCCTCTGGCCTTATTCCACCTCAGCGCCAAGGCAAGAGCAGAGGTGCTCGTGGATTTCTTGCTGCAAGGAGACCATAAATCACACAAAGTTTAATGATTTCCAGGTCATCAGTGTGGGAGTGGAGGAGTGATGGTGGCCTGGAGCAGATCTTGCTATGGTGGAGGTGAGAGCTAAATTGGATACTGGGAAGAGGTTTGGGAGTGGGAGATTTTCCCAATCCCTGCATGAATGAAGAATATTCTGAGCACCACCAAGGATTTGAAAGGAGGTGGAGGGAGAAGGAAAGGTGCTGATGTGGTTCACAACACTCCTGATTAGAGGGAGATCTGAGCCAGCCACAACTGAGAGACACAAAACATCGGGAGAGATCAGGATCAGTGGGCTCTGATGTGGGAACGCTCACAGCCAGCCCTCCCAGAGACCAGAACAACTGTCAGATTTGTGTTTATTTCCTTTGGAGCTGATTTTTCCGCAGCTGAGAGCTGCATTTTGGGCCTCTATTGAACTGCAACTCTTAGATCAGACCAACAGCCTTCCAGTAACTGGAAGCATTTTCTTCTTAGCTCAGAGTCATTAAGGGGGAGGATAAAGAGCAGGAGAAGGACATGAAGAATGAAATTGTGCACCTCAGCAGCGAGAGGCAATCGGTGCCACATCACCAGCCACAGGTGACCAGGGTGAGGGAGGTGTGGTCCCTGTGTGAGCCAACCTCTGCCTTTACACACCTGAGCAGGTATTGCTGCTTGCTTTGCCTGAAAACCACACTTTCCAAAGAGAAAAGGTGGGAGAACTTATGGAAAACAAAAAAGGGAGAGAAAAATAAGTTTTCTCTCCGAGTAACTGTGTATGTACATAGAGAAGATGGGAGTGCTTTTATCATAAACATCAATTACAATAAATGAGACCATTTTTCGGATTCACTGGGGAGGCGACGAGGATGTATTAGCATAAAAGTGACTCAGCTCCCATGTCTGGATGCTTCTGAGTGCACCACATTTATTTCCCACTTTCAATGGCAAATTTCACTTCCAGTCATCAGCATTTTTTTTCCTAGCTAATGATATTTACACACTTTTCTTTTTTTTGGAGAGAGAGAGAAAAATCCAGCCGAGGGTGGCATTTTTGGTTAACTTCCTCCATTTCCTGGGTAAATGCTGTTTGTGCCCTCAGATGGCTCCCAGACCCTGCTGAGGCTGGAAACGTGAGCTTGATGTCACCCATGTGGGGTGCCCTGGAGACGGGGGGGTCTCAACCAGCTCCTGCTGTGCACCACGGACTCCTCTCCTCCCTCCCGGCACCCGCCTTGGTGAGCCTCAAACATAAATACTGGGATATCACGGTGGGAGGGTCTTTCCCTTGGAAACACATCACTTGACCTTGGTGCCCTTTCAGTTTCTGACCCTTCTGATGATGGGAGAGATGTAACAAAGAACTCTGACCAGCCAGAGCAAATTTGGGTGATGAAGGCTTAGGTCATCCCTGATTTATGAGCGCTGCCGGGGTGCAGGGTGTGCCAAGCTCCAGAGAACATCTGAAATGAAACAACAGGGACTGCGTTCTCCTCCTGATTGTAAACAAATCAAAACCAGCAGGGAAGAAGAGCAGTTTTACTTCTTTTTTTATTATCTTTTTAATATCCTGGCTGGCAGCCAATGTTTCTCAATGAAGTGTCTTTAAAATTGTGCCCAGCCAACTCCGGCTGTTTGAGAAGTGTATGAACAGCTGCTCTGAGGCCTGATAAGAGCTGCTGCTTCTGAGGCTCTTCAGAGCCTCTAATCTGGTTGTTTCTCCTCAGGAGAAAATGTAAAGCTCTGCCCTCTGCACGTCATGGAATAAGGGATGGCATTTCTCACCGTGTCCTCAGAGGAATTTCACCCAAGAAAAATGTTACTCTACAAAAAACCCATTTCTAAAGCTGGAAGCCTCACACAGATGGGATCTGTTTTCCAAAGGATCATAGGACTGAGGAATTAATGAGGTTGGAGGTTCCTAATTCAGTCCTTTGCTCAACACTGGGCCAACATCAAGTTGCCCAGGGTCTTGTTCTGTGTAGTTTCAGGTATCTCCAAGGTGGAGCTGCACAGCCCTTCTGGATCCCTGGTCCAGGGATGCACTGAGGAAATATTTTTTATTTGTTTCCAGTGGGAATGTCCCCTGTTGGATGTTGAGCCCATCACCTCTGAGGGGAGCCTGACTCTGTCTTCTCTGCACCCTGGAGAGTGCAGCCAGATATCCACCTAAAACCTTTTCTCTGGAGTGGAGCTCCCTCAGCATCTCCTTGAGTGCAGCCCCCAAACTCCTGACCACTGCTGTGGCCTCTGGACTCCCTTGTCCAGGGCCCTTGGCATGGCAGCCTGGCCTTCCAGCAAACTGGCATCCTTATCCCAACTGTCCTTATCCCAGGGAAATCTCCCAGAGATCTGCTGATGCATCAGGATGGATGCCCAGATGTCTCCCCTGGACAGGGAAGCATAATCCTGGTTCAACTTTCCTTTTCACTGATTAATTATTTATGGCCTATGCAAATGCTAAGGTCCTTTTTCTTTCTCTTCGCTTTTTTGTCCCCTTTTCTTTTCAACTCGTGCTGATATTCTGGCTGCTCTGTTTGATCTGAGACTCTCAAAGCAAGAGGTTCACCCAGCTCCTCTTTCAACCTGCCTCAGAGTGAGCTGCAGAGCTGGGAGCCTTTTCCTCCTTTTGTTCTGCACTCGGCTGAGAGATTCCAATTTCATTTGAAGATATTTCAAAATCCTTTTTTGGTTTTTTTTGTACCTTATCCCTCCATTAGACATTACCTCTTGAAGAAACCTAGGGTGCGGAATATTTTTAGACTATATCAGATATTTCTAACCTAATGCAATTATGGATTTTGGTTTTCCTATTTACTTAAATTATTAAAATGGATAAACTAATTCTGAGTTGTGTCTGTTCACTGCCCATGACTTCTTTTTTTTTTTCCTCTGTTGCTAGCAGTATTTTCAGGAAGGCATTGACACAAACACCATTTTCTTGTTAAAAATCAATCAATAAATAAACCCTTTTAATTTGCACTTGCCTGTCACATTGGATTTTGCTAATAAATTGCCCATTGCCCCCATAGAGAAAAGTATTGGATGTAGAGAAGTTGGCATGTGAGATATAATGTACATGGTATCCATACACTGATGGCCTTTGAAATTCCTCCCCTGTAATATTATCCATTCCTCTTTCACTTTTCTTTCGCATTTAGTCAATTATTGACTTCTTTTATAAAAGTTTATTCCTGCTTACAGTGTTGTTTCTACATTCAACAGTTTACCCTCAAAAAGTTCCCATCCCTCTAAGCTATCATGGGATAAGGTAAAAGGTGTCCTGGTTTGATTACAGGTGGAATAAACAGAGAAGAAGCAAAAAAAGTATGATTAAACAGTAATTTCTGACACCGGGCAAAGTTTACTAGGTCCCACAATAGTGACTGTATTCCAAAAGGACCTGGGAAAAAGTGTGAATAGGTTGGTGACAGTTTGGTGACAATCCTTCATTGTTCAGGGCAGTCCAAGCAGATATTAACTGTGAATATTTGTGTAAGAGATGTCTCGAGATTGGATCAGCAGATGGTGAATTCATTGCTGGGGTGGTCGGGCACCCAGGAGGAGACAGCAGCACCCAGGGAAGGGCTGAACCTCTGTGAAGGGCTGGGATGGGAACCTCATCTCTGTGGTCAGAAAAGCCAAATATTGGTAGGAATTCCTAGGAAAGGAACTGAGAATAAAGAAAATTACCATTATTCCATGTGCATGATGGTGTTATGAAAATAATAACATCCCTGGAGGAACTGCTACTGAAATAATCAGGTTATCTTTGGCCACAAGTTCCTAAAAAAGGATGGAATAGACCTAGAAAAGGTCAAGGGAAGGAGGGAATTGAGAGGTTTGGAAAAACTTCCTGTTCAGATAGGCTAGGATACACATCCCTGGAAGTGTTCCAGGCCAGGCTGGACGGGGCTTGGAGCAACCTGGGCTAGTGGAAGGTGTCCCTGCCCATGGCAGGGGTGGGAATTGGATGATTTTTAGGGTCCCTCCCAACACAAACCATTCTGGGATTCTGGGACAGGATTCCTTCTTCGGAAAAGAGGTGGTGAGGCTGGACACGATGGTTTGTAATTTGTAAATTAATTACAGACATCCATGGACAGCAGATGGGAAACAGTTATTGCCACAGGATAGCTTGGATCCTGAAAGTAGATGTGGGATGAAACAGGAATTAGAAATATCCAGCGATTTGAGACCCATTTGTGACCCGTTCTTTGCATGCCTTGAGTGTCAAAATCCAATTCCTTGGTTTAAAGAGAGGATGGAGTGAGAGAGAGACCTCTCAGGCTGTCAGTCAGGTTCTTCTCTCTGCTAATAAATCCCTCCAAAATAAATACCTAAATGAAAAGGGTGAAAAAAAAAAAAACTTGTCTGGCCAATATCCAGCAGCAAAAATAGCTGAGGGGGCCCTGAGCAGAAAAATGTAATGCAAAGAGAATGGGGGCTAAAAATAAAGTAAAAAATTAAATAAATTGCTGGAAAAGAGAAGAGAGGAGAGGAG